>MU227936.1:5062063-5107380 GCA_018584345.1 Thuja plicata | reverse complement strand
CCATATCATACCGTCATACTCGGTGTCACATACTGAGCTTGGCTCTATTCAATTCATATTAGGATTTGCCTTTGAGCCATCTCTGTGTCATGATCGGGTGTGGCAACATAGGATTTCCTTCTAATCAATCATTTTCATGGTTCAGGCACATACATCCACTTATGTTTGTAATCATTTTGAATGCGGTGATATTTTGAAATCTTACATTGGGCTCCTGCCTTTATCGATTGAAACATGAAAAGTAAATCTTCTTTCAAGAACATGAATGTCGAATGCCCTATTCGGCTTGCATACTTTATTTCCTCTCCATTGCATTCGAACACCTCATCCACTATATTCCTCTATCTCGGTCTATGAATTTCAAAAGTTCTTTTCTTTTTTATCACTCACTATGTGCATAGCCATTTGTGTCTTTATAGCCACAGTGTTATTAATGTCACTTTCAACCGTCATGATGCTCATGAGAATTGAGAGTGATCGGTCTTTGTGCTTGGAATATGGATTTGAATTTGATTATGTTGTGCATAGTGACCACAATGTACCTATTCATGATACTTTAACACCCCTCAACTATATGATGACACCCATTGTTTATGTCGATGTAATGCACATCGAATTTAAATCCTACTAAAGTTTTGTCTTTGTTTGAACCACAACTTGACCTCTACCATTTCACATCAGTCTTAATGAATAAGAGTGTTATTCATTTGTTGAGAGTTTGGGAAACATAGTCTCCTATCTTTGTCGGCCTTGACATCGACATTCAGCATCTCCATATTGCATAGAATATGATTCAAAGAAAGAGAGTTCATTCTCATCGATCGAACACCTCCTGATGAGGAATCAAAAAGAAAATCATATGGAACATTAGTGACACCAAGATTGCATGTGTCTACAGAGAAGAAAAAGGTTGACACTGATGGGAGGACTTCATTTAACTTGCAAGGCTTGGAGTGGACCTCTTTGTATGTTCTCGATCAATCCATAATTGAATTTCCCTCTATTTAACATTACTCGAGGCTCATAGAGATATATCTTCATCTTACCCATGGATTTTTCAATGGATAATTTATCATTCATCTTTCGATCAATTGATATAATACTGTGGTTGGAAATACATTAGACTTGATGCCATCTCTGTTTCAAGCTGATACTCTTCATCATCAGAATGGAGATCCCTTATCAAGGTGGAAATTGGAAGTGGACTTCCTCCACAAAGAGCCAGCTCCTGAGCCGATCCTCCCAAGACATCTTATCATACTTGGCAGGTTTTTCATTAATAACTTCCACTTGGCAGAAAATCTCACTTCTTCTCCAAGAAGAAAATCACCATAGGAGGGCGTTTTCTACCACTTCACAAATTCCCTGATTTGCTTTTCTTTTACAATTTCCTCAATCTCAGGTCTCCCTGTGTGCTTCACTATGGTGAAGAAAATCATCAAAACTTTTACAATTTGGCTGTGATAGCGGAAAATCCCAATT
The DNA here is from genome assembly GCA_018584345.1 of Thuja plicata. Taxonomy (NCBI): domain Eukaryota; kingdom Viridiplantae; phylum Streptophyta; class Pinopsida; order Cupressales; family Cupressaceae; genus Thuja; species Thuja plicata. The sequence goes on along the minus strand of MU227936.1, from coordinate 5,105,898 downwards.
TAACTTCTCTGGCAGAATTTCAATTTTTGGCTTCTCTCTGAGTAGCGGAAATTCTATTTTTTGCTTCTTCATTGTAGAGGTGAATCACACATTTCTCAGACCATTGACATGCTCGAGATGCTTTCTACTCAAAATTGTTTGGGATTTTCAATCTCTTCTGTGCAAACATGAAGGTGTGTCGGGATATTACTTTTACTTCTCCATCGCAGAAAACTAAAATTTAGACTTCTCCTTTGGCAGAAAACTCCAACTCGACTGTGAAAAGCATAATAGAAAATGAATTTTCCGCTTCTTTAAAACTTGGTAGGATTTTCACCATTATGCTCCCACATCCGCATGTTTTGAACTTTGAAACAATTCAACCTTCATAGAAATATTGTTAGTGAAATCTAGGAACATATTAGGGAAATTTCTTTTCATGGGAGGCAAATTTAAAAGTTTTAAAATGGTGTACTAAAAGTGCGCCTACAACTAGCTCTAAATGGGGATTATGTGTTGCAAAGTACATAAAAAATCTAGCATCTCTAGCAAAAGATGAGTACCTTATCCATTGGGCTACAGGGTCTAGGAAAAAATGAGACAATCAAAGAGCTACTTGTCGGGAGGGCAGATGGGAGCAAGGCCAAAACTAAAACTGAAAACAACTGGAAACACAAAACTAGGAAAGGCTAGTCTAAGCAGACCAAAACTGCAAAAGAAAAAAACTTATTTACAAACAGATGAGGCAACCTCACCAAAAGAAGAGAAAGAAAGAAGAAACTCATACATGACCATTAACCAACAAGGAGAAGTATGAACCTTTCTAGAAAAGAAACTTGTGCTCCAACAAGCTGCAACAAAACCGTTGCCTTTTGATGACTTCATCATAACTGAAGGTGAATCCTGAAGCATGCTGAAAATTAGTAACCCAAATGTCTTTCCCAAAAAACCACATTTCATCATAGACCTCATCATAAATCTCTAATTTTTCTGCACTTTCCTGCATATCACTTCTCATACATTCGACCATTCTTTGTTGAAGGGATTAATAATCACGAACTCTTGTAAAAGATGCTACAACATACTCACAATCGCAACTTTCAACTTGATCATTTTTAATAGAAATTTTAGGATCTAAATCAAGAATGAAATAGCATGAGACTTCTCCACACATAGGGTCAATCCAAAATGCAACAAATTTATCATCCTTTGTAGCTACCAAGTCCAAAAAATCTTTATCTAAATTCAAAGCTTCAATACCTGGATCAGCTGTAGAAGAAAACTCACATTGGGTAGGCATCAAGGTTTGATTTACCCCCGTTTCATGACAAAGAAAAATATAATCTAGCATCTTTTCTTCTTCATGATGTTGCAACACTTCTTCAACCAAAGGAAGTTTCATTTCCTTTCCGCTATCACGAATTCTCTCGTTCATTGAAAATTTTGTTTCCGAAAATTAGGGTACCTCTTGCTTTCCAAGAACCAAACAATTGACTGATATTTTCTCCTCATTTACTGGCTTTTCTTCAGGCATATTTTTTGAAACATATTTTCCTTTTCTTTGATCTCGGACATTAAAATACCTTTGATGCACACATCTTAACAACAGAGCAGATTGATGATCTTCAATAGGATTTAATCCCTTTTCTTCAGCTTCAGCAATACTTTGTTTAAATGCAGTCGAAAGGAATTATAAGTTGGGATCACTTTTAGCATTGATTTCTTCAAAAGTGGGTTTTTTCTAATTTTCTTTCTTGGTTGAACCTCTTGTTCACTCAAGACTGAAAAATTATAAGAAACAAAATCAGGTAGATCTTCTGAAACTTCATCATCATCCACCTTCAATTCTTCATTCAGCTGCAACACCCTTTTCTCACAATGATACAATAACTTGGTCTTCACCTCCAACTCTTTCAATTTGTGATGCCTAGCACAAGCACTTCTCCATAAAAGAATTGGTGCATGATCTTCTCTGATACTTAAGTTCAATTCTCTCCCCGAGTAATGTTTTCTCTAAAAACATCAACAAATCATGCAATACTAGATCATGAGTTTGATGAAGTTCTATAAAGGAAGGATCTGGCCTCCTCCCTTTCACAACTTTAATAGGCATGGTCTTTTTATAACAGAGTCGCCAATCTCCTGCAAGTAGAGATATGAATAATTCTAAAAATGAAAGCACTGGACTCTTCAACCAAAAACTATGAGAATCAAAATAGAGTCACCAATCTCTTGCAGTAGAGATAATAATAAAAATTGAGGAAAAAAATTATGCATTAATCTTCTTTTCTGCCTCCCCAGTAGAGTCGCCAAAAATCTGTTGGTAAACAGATTGTTCTTTTTCAATAAACTCCCAAATGCCCAAATTTGTAAGAGACAATCATCTACCAGTAGTTGGATAATATATCGTCAGGTTGATAGATTTCCTCTGAATTGAAAGGTACAACTCCCTTATGAATAATATTCAATTAATTTGATTTATTACTAAACTAACTGGATATGTTCTTAACCTGAGAACGGAAGAGGAAAACCTAGTCAGTCCTAGACAGAACTAACTCAGGAAGTAAATTTAGTTTTACACCTAGCCAACCTCATAATTCCATACATCTTATGACTCCTTGACATTGGTAATGCAACTATGAATGCAGAATATGCAAATGCAATGATGAAATGAAAGTTAAATATTCATATTTCTGCAATAGGAATGCATGCAAATGCTCTGATCTACAACACATCCATCATTTGAATTAAGATGCAAGAAAATGTTCAAAACCCAAATGCAAAAATACTCAGATTGAATACAATCAGGAAAAACAACCCTCAAATTATTAGATTTAAAGGAAGATATTTCATAGTCTTGAACGCCACAAATAACAACACTTAGACCTTTATTTGCTCACATATTCTCTCCAATCTATTATAGAAAAATCAGAATATCAACTCCTACTGAAAATGAAGATGAAATGCATAAAATAAAATACTCCCCCCCTACTCCAGCACTCTCTCTTTAGCAGAAAAGAAGAACCCCTCTTTCGAAAAAGTATTTACAATAAATAACATTTTCCAATAATTCCTCATGACCCTTCAGTTATGTAACTTCCCTTTTGGTTTTGTAACTGACTATTATTTCTTGGACACTTGGCTTTTGATTCCTTTTCATATTCTCTTTATTAAAAATCATTTCAAAAATTATGCTTTTTGGTCTTTCCAAGTGATCCGTATATTTTTCAAATCTCTTACATTGTATGGTAATAAGCTCCTCCTTTGAGAAGAGATTTTCCATCTGTCCTCTATATCTCCATCTGATTTGAATGACTCCACCTTCATTCAAGTAACTACTATATGGCTTTAAATCAATCCATTTGGTTCAATAAGAGTCACTTTAACTTGATTAGTGTCGACACTTTATCTAATTGCATACATGTATCTACCAAGGAAATATGCAACTTTTGGGATGACAGGGTGCATGCGTAAAGAAAATTTCCATTTGAAATGGCACGTAGAAATCCATTTGACACCTATCATAGGGCATTTTGACACTCAATATTTATCTTCAACTTTGTTTATCATCAACATAAATTCGATGATCATTAGCTTATTCATATCATTCTATATTGATTCATTCAAACTTACACTTGAAACATACCGCAATATCCTCTTTCCCATATATATATATATATATATATATATATATATATATATACACTTTTATCCCACCTCCAAACCTAACATCTTTGTATTCTATGTGAGATTGTGATGTAATCAAAAGTCCATTTCTAAACACATCACACAATCATTGGTTTTGAATGGGATTGGTACCTCTCATTGTTTGAGAATGTGGCATTTGTTCATTCTTATGAGCGCCCATATCATACCATCATACTCTGTGTCACATACCAAGCTCAACTCTATTCAATTCATATTAGGCTTCGCCTTTAAGCCATCTCTGTGTCAAGATCGGGTGTGGCAACATAGCATTTGCTTCTAATCAATCATTTTCATGGTTTGGGCACATACATCCACTTATGTTTGCAATCATTTTTAATGCAGTGATATTTTGAAATCTTACATTGGACTAGTGCCTTTATCGATTGAAACGTGAAAATTAAATCTTCTGTCAAGAACATGAATGTTGAATGCCTTGTTCATCTTGCATACTCTGTTTCCTCTCCATTGCATTCGAATAGCTCATCCATTGTATTCCTCTATCTCAGTATATGAATTTATAAAGTTCTTTTCTTTGTTATCATTCACTGTGTGTGTATCCATGTGTATCTTTACAACCACACTATTATTAATGTCACTTTTGGCCATCATGATGCTCACGAGAATTGATAGTGATTGGGCTTTGTGCTTGGAATATGGATTTGAATTCGATTGCATTGTGCATAGTGACCACAACATACCTATTCATGATACTCAAACACCCCTCAACTATATTATGACACCCATTTTTCATGTCGATGTAATGCACATCGAATTTCAATCCTACTAAAGTTTTGTCTTTGTTTGAACCACAGCTCGACCTCTACCATTTCACATCAGTCTTAAAGTATAAGAGTGTGATTCATTTGTTGAGTGATTGGGAAATAGATTCTCCTCTCATTTTCATCCTTGAAATTGACATTCAGCATCTCCATATCACACAGACTATGATTTAAAGAAAGTGAGTGCCTTCCCATCGATCTAACCCCTCTTGATGAGGAATCAAAAATCAATTCATATGGTACATTTCTATGACACCAAGATTGCATGTGTCTGCAGAGAAAAAGAAGGTTGACACTAATGGGAGGACTTCATTCAACTTGCAAGGCTTGGATTGGACCTCTCAATATGTTCTCGATTAATCCATAATTAAATTTCCCTCTATTTAGCATTAATTGAGGCTCATAGAGCTATATCTTCATCTTACCCATGGATGTGTCAATGGATAATTTGTCATTCATCTTTTGATCATTTGATATGATACTATGGTTGGAAATACATTAGACTTGATGCAATCTCTGTTGCAAGCCAATACTTTTCATCATCGGAATAGAGATCCCTTATCAAGGTAGAAATTGGAAGTAGACTTCCTCTACAATGAGCCAGCCCCTGAGCGAAGCCTCCCAAGGCATCTTATCAGACTTGGGAGGGTTTTCATTAATAACTTCCACTTGGCAGAAAATCTCACTTCTTCTTTTCCAGGAGGAAAATCACCATAAGAGGGCATTTTCCACCACTTCACAAATTCCCTGATTTGCTTTGCTTTTACACTTTCCTCTAGATCAGGTCTCCCTCTGTGCTTCATGATGGTGAAGAAAATCATCGAAACTTTTACAATTTTTTTGTGATAGCGGAAAATCCCAATTTAACATCTCTGGTGGAATTTCAATTTGTCTATTCTCTCTGAGTAGCGGAAATTCCATTTTCCGCTTCTTCATTGTAGAGGTGAATCACACATTGCTCAGATGATTGACATGCTTGAGATTCTTTCTACTCAAAATTGTTTGGGATTTTCAATCTTTTCTATGCAAACATGACGGTGTGTTGGGATCTTACTTTTACTTCTCCATGGCAAAAAACTGAAATTCAGACTTCTCCTTTGGCAGAAAACTCCAACTCAACTACGAAAAGCGTAATAGAAAATGAATTTTCTTCTTCTTTAAAACTTGGTAGGATTTTCACCATTATGCTCCCACATCCGCATGTTTTGAACTTTGAAACAATTAAACCTTCATAGAAATGTTGTTAGTTAAATCTGGGAACATTAGGGAAATTTCTTTTCATGGGAGGCGACTTTAAAATTTTAAAAATGATGTACTGAAAGTATGCCTACAATATGAAGGTGTCTATTCCCTTTTACCTATATGCTTCAATTAATGATAATATAAATGGGTATAAAGAGAAGGCCATAGCTAATCCAGGCCTGCACAAGGGCCTTCTATTATTAGTCTATGAATAATTTACTACACAAACCCTAGGAAAGGAGGTGGTTAAAAATGACGAAGCGGAGATCTTTGGCTCAGATTAAATCCCCTCGGAGAGGGAAGACAGTGAGGGTCTACATTCTGATGATGAAGAGGAGTATGAAATGAAAAAGAAAACCCTGGGCTCATCCTTGAAAGAGCATAGAGTGATTTTGAAAAGAACCAAAAAAGTGAGACTAGTTATCCCGAAAATACAGAGCACCATGATTATGTCTTCTGAGGAGTACACTGAAGATGATATGGATACGAAGGAAGAGGATGGCATTACCAGTGGAAAAATCACATAGAGGAATAAGTCCACCATGGGTAAAAATAACAAAGGCAGGAAGAGGGATTTGAAAGAGGATCGAAAAACCCTTGCGGACAACACCCGTAGTGTTTCCCCTACTTTGGGTCAAAATCTAAAGCGAAAGCTCCAGGATGACTACCAAAACACTAACCAGACTCCCAACTCCCCTCAGCTCTATCAACTGCGTGACACGAAGAAGGATGACAAGCAAGATAAAAAAATTCTATTGCTACATGGCTGAACAGGGGAAGATTATTGGGTGGCAAGATTTCAATGTGAAAACAGAAAACATGGGGATTACTAGAGAAATCATAAACCCTAAAGTAATCAAGAAGGAGGGAGGCCAAATCAAGCTGGATGACCTCATTGACCCTTCTTTAGTGGTGCTCAGTGAAAATGCCAGAGTTTGAAATGTACCTGCTTAACAACTCCCGTAACAACATGGTTGATAATTACAGAACCATCAAATGGTTATTCTACAAGGTGGAGGACCTCAAAAAAAGGGCCAATAGCAAGGAGAAGGATAATAGAGAGAATACCATAGAGGATCTGAAGAATAATAGAAGAGTGGAAAAGTTGGAAGAGAACATGAATAGGGTTGAATCTACCCTTAAGAATATTGTCGAGCAGAGCTACAATATCCTAAAGGCCTCTAAAGAGCACACTAATATTATCATTGAGAAGCTAGAGTCAAAATTAGATGGACTAGATGTGGACATTACAAAGGTGGAGACTGATCAGAATGTTGAACAAGGTCCTGGTCAGTGCACCAGAGCTAGAACCAAGAAGATCAAGGAAAAAGACATGACGCTACATTTCCAAAAGATCAAGGAGTCGATGGCCAACATGGAAATGCTCAAAGCCAAGGCAGCTACTCTATGGTGGATTTTTCTTGAGGGTCTCTGGTTTTTTCTGTTGTCCCTGTTCTTTCTACTTTTGTAGAAGTTATTTTTTTTCTCAGGCCTTTTCTTGGTCTTCTCTATCTTTTCTATTTTGGTTTGTTTTAAACAATTCTTCTTGTTACTGATTTCGTGTTTTGGGTTTCAGGAACCCTCTAAAACCTATTTTACTTAATCAAAAACATCTTTGTATCATTTAATAAAGGTCCCAAATGACCAAATATTACCTTATATGATATTATTGACTCAATCAAACCAAAATAAACCAAAACATGACAAATGACATTAGTTTGACTCAAAGGGTGCATTCAGGATGCCTCTGTATCCTTTATTCTTTTTAGCACCACCACTAGCACCTAAATATCATTGAAAAACCCATTTACTTACCATTAGATTATGTTCTTGAATAAAATGCACTATATCCCATGTATTATTTTTCTTTAAAGAACCCATCTCTTTGTCTATGAATTTAATCTAGGAACCTACATCACACATACCCATAGCCTCTGTAATTTTCCTACACTCATTCGTTTTAAAAACAAATACAAAATTAAAATATAACTAGAATATAAAATTAACTAACGAAACATATTTTTTTCTACCTAGATATTGTAAACTTCCTCAAAGATTGATGTTCAGGTTCTTATTGTTTGAATATTTCAAAGTTACTTGACCTAGATCCTCATCATTGGGTATATTAGTAGCTCATAGTTTCTACTTCTCACGGGTTGAAGAAACCTTAATAATAACCTCCTTATTTTTTTTCTCCTCTTTCTATTATTGCATGTAAATAGAACAAGGTTTCATCACTCTAAAATTGACACTTCTATTGTAGAGAACCTTTCAAGTCATTGAATCACAAATTGTGTACCCTTGTATAATTGTTGCCTAAATTTCCCATCCTGTCTAAGTTTGGCTACAAGTGGAGAAAATGAGGCTCCCACAAGGGTAGATCCTAGCTTGTAAGAAATCTGCACCTTTCTGTGGTGTTTATCTTGCCCTTTGCTCACTTCTAGGTCTGGTTTTAACCATTCATATCTTAGAAACCCTATGAAAACCTCTTAAACCCTAACTCCTTGGTGGTTGTTCTATTTCTTTGTTACCTTTTTCTGCCACTTAAGTTTCAAATTCTTCATTTTGTCTAATTCATCCGTCGATGGGGCCATTTTATTTTTCCTAACGGGTTACCTTTTCCTAAGTCCCAATGGAATTTATTTACCCCAGGTGGCAAAAAATTCCTTTTCAATCGGATGGTTGTCACGATTCCTTAACCACTGAGATGAAGGTTTTTATTCATTAAGGCATCATGCTTTTTTGACACGTGTCCATGACGGGGTTGGGCTAGTCAGACAAAATAAGGTAAGGATCAAATGCATCTCTTTTGAGATGATGGTTTGCGTGATCCCTTGATCACCAAGATGTAGGTGTTTAAACATTGAGGCATCACACCATTGCACCACATGGATGGTGGGGTCTTTATGCAAGGTCTTAGAATTTTTAATCTTTGATGAAGTTCCTTTTGATCATGCAGTCAGGGATTTCACTCAATGGGGAAGATGCAGGGAGTTAATGATCAAGGTATTGCACCTTGTCAATGCATGGAATGTTGTCAGAGCCTAGTCCTATCTACAGCTGGTAAACTAAAATCATGTCCTTTTTGATCAAACGGTCTATGCATTGCCTTAAAATGGAGATGAAAGGAAGTTATTCATTGAGACATTGTGCCTGCATGACATGCGTCCTTTCTAATCAAGTGGGGCATGTGGTTGTTGAGGCAGGTAAAGAGTAAATGTCTGAGAAAGTTGATCTTCATCTTATGGTTGGCATAATGCCTTAAGGCCAAGATGCTCATGGGATAATGTTGAAGGAATTGTGCCTTATCAACACATGGAAGTTTTTCAGAGTCTAGGCCCATCTACAGTAAAGGTGATCTCTGAGAGAGTTAAGATAGATCGGACTGTAGGTTTAAAGGTTTGATGGCCAAGATGAAGGTTTTTATCCATCAAGGCATTGCAAAATCACTCCACGTGTCTATGGGAAGGCCAGGATGGGATCAGTAGGAATTTAAATGGTAGTTTGATAAGAATCATTCCAACGGTCCATACTATCCCTCAAAGGTAGAAATGAAGATGTTTAGTGGTCAAGGCAATGCATCATGTTGATGCATGGTAGGTTCTCAGAACCTGGGCTAGGCAAGCATCAGATTAAAGGAAAAATAGGTTAGGATGCATCAGACGGTCAGAGTATTTCCTCAATGTGAATATGATCAAGATCTACAGTTTGAGGACTCCTATATGCCACATGTCCTTTCTAATCAGGTGGGACCTAAGGTTTGTAACACATATTTTCGTTAATTTGAAGTTTAGTTTCTTCTGATCTGATGGTGGGTGTTATGACTTAAATAAAAGATGCATGATGGATATTCATTCAGGCATTGCGCCATCATTCCACATGTCCATGGTGGGTCAAGCTAAAGTAGATAAAGTAAGGTAAGGATCGAGCAAGTCTTATTTAATCGGATGAACGACGCCTTGGCTGAGGGTAAAAGTAATCAAGATCTAAAGATTAACACATTTTTTCAAGGTGATATATGACACTGATGACATCATGGGTCCAGGGTTTACATAGCAGTAAAGGCATTGTAATTTTTTGAAGATATGATGGCAGGAATAAAGTCTTAAAGACCACGATGAAGTTGTTTAACAATTGAGGCAATGCACCCTATTGACACGTGTCCAAGCCAGATCTGAGGTCAGCGTTGAAGGTAAGATAAAGGTAAAGAAAGTTTGTGAAGATCTGAGGGTGGGCGCTATGGCTTGAAGGAGAAGATGAATATTGTTAATTTTTGAGGCATTGCGCCTGTATTCCATGTGGCAGATCTGATCCTGTGCTCGTGGGTAACTTAGAAGAGGATCGACTGTCACGTTTTAAATTTAATAAAGATTTAAAACTAGGCCATTGATTGGGTATTTCCATGCCACCTGTGACCATTTGACTTTAAATTTAAATATTTAAATGTCCTTCCGCAAATTTTTCATGGTGGGGGCAACATCTTCAACTTGTAGAGAGGGTAGATGGATCGAGATGATCTGTCTTCTCAAATTTATGCAATATGAGATATCTTTGAGGCATATTTGATCGTTTGAGATATTTCCCAAGTGCATTAATGGACAGACTTGATTGTTTTAGGGTTTCTACATTATTTAATGAATATCTATTATAACCCTAATTTATCCAATCAGATTAGATGGATTGACTCCCAGGCCTGTGTGCTAGGGGAGGTTGTATATAAGTGCTTTTAGGTGCTTTTGTTGTTAGTTTTTTCATGCTTATTCAAGACGTTTTTTGGCATTCTCTATGCCCCCAGGTTTTCATCTGTTTGTAATTTCTCATTGAGATTTAGATTATGCAAAGAATTTTTGTGACATTTTCCCTATCCTTGGGTTTTCTTGTATGTATTTTTCTTATTTGAAGCTTAATATAGCGGTGAATATTAGAGAAATCTTGGATTTCTTGAGCCCTCTTTCTTTCTGCAAACTATTGTGGATGATTTATTTACATGATCTTGTGGATTTTGTTCATCCCTTATCATTTTGTCTCATTTCTATGCCTATTTTCTGGAGTGAATGTCTTTTTGCAACTCATAGTCCATGTCTATTCCAATTAAAATGCTATTCTATGTGAAATATTTTCTTTCCCTGAATAGTCTCTTTTTATCTCAGACCTCTCTATGAAACACTTTGCAAGCCTATTCAAGAAGTTGTGCTTTTTGTGATTCAAGGATTTCATGCTAGTTATTTTTCATTTTGTTATGAATAATGTCACTTTTGGTGTATTTCCTTGTAGGTTAAATTTTCTTTCAGTCTTTCAATTCTCCTTCTAGCCCTTTTCCTCTGAAGTTTACTTTTCAAGTTTAAAGAGAAAAATAGGTGATTATCTAAGAGGAACCTGCCTAGAATCCAGAGGTTTCACTTTAGTTAGCATAGGTCCCACAACCTAGAAGTGATTCCCATGTTATACGAGATATTTATACTTAAGATTTTAATAGGGTGCAAATTTTGTGTATAAAAGTCCTAGCATGCCCAGTGGGACAACAACATAAGAAGTTTATCTTTCAAAAACTTTGTTATCTTTGATATGTTGATTACATAGAACTCACCTAAAGAGGTTTCTCTTTTGATTCATATCTAACGAGTCTGAGTAAGTTTCTACTAGTTTCAAAGGATCAAGTGTTGATATATTTCAAATCTTTCATATTCAAAATTCTAGCTAATTGCATGAGTAGCGATGTCAAGTTATTTTGGATAGTAAGGTTACTCACCATTATATCATGAAAATAATGCTCAATGGGCTAAGAAGAAACCATATGAAAACTATCCAAAAGTGGTTTTTTGTCCAAGCTACCATATCATAGAAGGTTGTCAATATGTTCAATATGCCCCTAATCAATATGCCCGTGCACAAGCTTATGAGCATACTCTCAAATGGGAAGCATTAGGGGCACAAAAGAAATAATAAGAGAGTCAAGATCAGCAAGCTCATCATGCTTACCACCCAACCCCCTACTAAAATTGATTAGCAACATACTAAGAATTATAACCAATCCCAAGGAGACTATTTCATGCCTAATCAACATGAAGATATTTTCAATCATCCTTTGAGCTCAGACTTTGTTGGAATGAAAGAGGGGTGTGAAAGGATGAAAAAATCTCAGAATTTGTTGGAATGAAAGAGGGGTGTGAAAGGATGAAAAATATGTTGTTTGACTTCATTAAGAAAGTTTTTGAGATCAGGGAGCAACAGTACATGGATCTACATTATGAGAAGTTTCCTTACCAGAACCAATTCCTGGCAGCATGTGTTATCCCTCTAATCAACCTCATGATTAGGCTACATGCTTGAATGGATTGATGAATCAAGAAATCATGAGTAAAGAATCAAGGGAAAATTTTGATACATCTTCTAGTAGGTAAGTACCACAACAAGTCACACAACCTAATGATTCTACATCCTTTAATCAACAAAGAGAGGTTTTCAGCAATGAAAATGGTGAATCTTTCCAAGTAGGTTATCTCCTAAACCCATACTTTGAGACAGGAGCTCCAGATTTCACACTTATTTTCATAAATGATGAGTCTCCTATGAAAGAAAATCATAAGTGTTGTAGCAAGACATGAAAGCCCAAAGTTATGAGAAGGAGATATCTTCCAATCAAGTGGCAAAGACTCTAGATGATGAGCAACAAAAAAACTAATGGGAAGAAGAGCTTGATCGCCAAGATATTTCCACAACAGTAGAGATGAGATCACAAAATACTGAAAAAAGGCTCTTAAATGTAAGGGTCCAAGATTCAATCCTTTTGGGGAAGGTGAGTCTCCTAAATCTCACAATTTTAGAATTCCAAGTTAGCGTACTCCCATGTTCCAAGAGCCTACAAATGAATAACCTATAGAGCATTCATTTCCAAGTTTTAGTGACATCCTTCTAGCACATGAACCCATTATAGAACAATTGTAGCCTTGTTGTGATAAAAAAAATCTTGAGGATTATGTTGGGAAAGAGCCAGTTGCAAGCGAGAAACACAAAAATGATAGGGTCTTCAATTTTCCAAGATTTGAAAGGAGTCTGGACCCTAATAATACCTCTAAACACTCTCAATTTCACATCCCAAGTTTTAAAGGAAATCTTTCCTTCTAAGAGCCTATACTTTAAATTTAGTCCACCACTCTGCAAGGGCATTCTGTTCAACACAATTATTTATCCCAAGAGACCCCTCAGGTCTCTCAAGATGATGAACTATCATGGAAACTTTCATGGACTCTACCTCATGGTTGTCATATCCCAAGCCTTTTCAAGGATACTAGTCAAACATTAGAGAAAGGACTTGTAGTGGATGAGACTTCATGTGATGAAGACTTGGAGAATGATGCTCAACCTGAGCTCATGGTTGATTTTATTAATGAGATCCCCCTTTTTCTTGAAGGATAAGAAGACATGTCATTACCTATGGATAAAATTCAATTGGAACAGAAGGATCACCATCAACAAGGGAGTGACAAAGAGGAAGATGTTATGTTTCTATTTGATGAGATTCCTAGTTTTATAGAGATAGATGAAGAGAATATACTTATGACCACATCAACAACACATTTACAACATCTAGAGGGCATAGGTCATCATCATGATATTTCTATTCACGAGCTTAAAATCAAAGAGGAAAGTTTCCAATTTGTAGAGGTTTACAAATACCTTGGGGAAAATTATTTGGAGAGCATCATAGAGGATTTGTGTCTAGAGCTTGATGATAGGAAACCAATTTTTCCTAAAGGACATCAGAGAGTTCATAGTTTTGATGAGATTGTAGCCTATTTAATAGAAGATAATAGCTGCCTTTACATGGAAGAGGAGTTAACCTGACAATTCATAATTCGGGATAACCATGAGGAATATGAAAATATCAAGGAGAGTTCTAATTTCAGACTTTCAAGAGGCTTTCCCATTAGATACTTGGCCCAGGATGAGTTTAATGAAACATCATCATGTGATCTATTTGAGGTGAGTGAGTTTGATCCCATTTTTATAGAGGCAATGCCATATTTTATGACATACTTTTTTGTGCCTCATCTCTTGTTAGCTATACTTATGCATTTGATACAAAATATCTTGATAAGGGTAGCTATTTTAACCATCCGGTGAATGGTTTTGTTTGACCATTTTTCTATACTAGTTAGTTTAGATTAGTTTATTTTTCCTACTTTCCTCAAAGTGCTTGTGCACAGTTAGTTTGTTTCTGCTTGTATATAACTCTTTCCCTATTTTGGCTTGTTGTTTCCTCCTCCTAGTTTCAATCCTCCCGCTTCCCATATGTATTTTTGTGCTTAAAGAAGACTCCTTTCCCAATAGAGTATAATAAGACCAATGTTTTATATGACTAGCAGACCGACATTCAGCATAAATAGCCAAAAATGTTGCCTAAATTTCCCATCCTGTCTAAATTTGGCTACAAGTGGAGAAAATGAGGCTCTCACAAGGGTAGAGCCCAGCTTGTAAAAAATCTACACATTTTGTTGGAAAGTGATCTATTTTGCATGATGTGATTTACTTTTTGGTTTTTATTTATGGAAACACATTTGGGTTACAGATCGAATCCTATAAAGTTGAGTTTTGGTGACTCTGAAATCAACTAATTATAGAACTAGAGATACAAAGGTATTTTGGGTATCAAAGATCAAGATCGATGAATTATGGAAAGAGATATTAGAGGAAGATAGTATGGGGTATATTTTACCTCCACCTAAGATTGATTTTGTTTTTGTAATGTTTACAACAAGTTAGAGAGATTTGAAGAGAGACATACAACAGCATAATAGTGATACAGAGCAGTTCGACAGAAGCGATGATTCAGAGAGTATGACGTGGACTCCTGGACATTGGAGTTGGATTATGGTTGTTAACAACCTATAATTTTATTATGTAAGAGCACCGACTATGCATTTGATATTTTTTTATTAAATGTATTTTGTATTGAGAGCTGACTATGTAATATTTGGTTAAGAGAGTTGACTTGGTTTAGAGATAAGATATATATATATATATATATATATATATATATATGGAGAACTTTTTGTTGAGCGAATATGTTGTTGATGTGAGATGATTGGATGGATGATATGTTTTGAGGACATGCAAATTATAGAGCATAGGATGATAGAGATCATTGATGAGCTATGAATGGAACTATCTAAGCATTAAAGATGCTTGTTTTGTTAATTACTGAGAACATTTTGTAACAGAATTATATTGTAAGAGTTGTAAGCTCAGTTGGCTGCTAACAGGGTATTGTATACCTTTAACAAGGAATTTTACTATGTAATATTCAATTCCTAACAAGGCTAGGTCTTCTAACAGGGACACTCTACTTTAGTGCATGCTTGTGGGTACCATCCCCACTTAGGCTTTCCCTTGCCCAAGGTTTCCTAGACAACAAATTATGGTGTTATGAGTACTGTATTATTACTTATGTTCTTTTCATTTCTTGAAGTATATGGTTAATGTTTAATTGGTTGAAAATTCTAAATAAGTGTTGTAATACTGATTCACCCCCCTCTCAATATTACCTAATCCTAAAAATTGGTGTTAGAGCTTTTGGCCCTTGGAGAGAAATTATAACAGCTTAAAGAAGATCAGAATGGATTTGGATAGTTTGCAAGAAAAATTTGATGCTGCACTAGAAAACCTTGAAAAAGAAAAAGAAGAGAATGGAGAACTAAGATTCAACATGGGAAGATCCAAGAAATTTATATTGAAACTCAAAGACCATCTTGAACTTTCCTGAAGTTAGAGACATGATCTTGTGGTTTAGATAAAAGAAGATTCGGACAAAGACAAATTAGATTAGATGAAGCAACTTGAAGAAGAAAATGAAACTTTGAAACTTGAGAATGAAGCTATGACAAAAGAGATTCAGTTACAAAAAGATGCTAAGAAGAAGACTGAAGAAACCTTGAATAGTTCATTAGAACAAATGAAGAATGAGGCTGACAACTACAAGAACATGTATATAGAAATAGAGAAATAAAATCATATTATAAAAGGTGAACTTGTTGAGGCAAAGAAACACATTGAGAAAATTCACACTAGCAGTGATTTGATCAATGAACAAAGAGACAGATAGAAACCTAAAGGTGATATGACTGGTATTGGCTTCAATGAAGATAAATGCTCAAAGAATTAGGAAGAGAAATTTGATGCAAAGATTGATGCTAAAAATCCTACTATTGAAGAACTTAGAGAGCAGATCAGACCTTTCAAAGGTAGATACTTTGGATGTAACAATTTTGGACACATGAAAAGAGAATGCAAAGGTAATGCCCCTTTTAAGACCTTTCCTAGCTATTGTTTTAATTGTAATGGATATGGGCACAAGAAAGAAAAATGATAGAAACCTAATCAATCTGGATATAGACAAGATAATGGAAGAGAACCTACAGTGAAACCTACATGCTACAAATGTAAAAACATTGGACACATTGTGAAGTACTATAAGCTAAAAGTAAATCTGGAAAGAAGACCTCCTATATGTTACAAATGCAATAATCCAGGTCATATAGCAAAGTTTTGTAGGTATAATGGAGAAAACAACAGAAGAGTACCACGTCCTATGAATACAAAGAAGAATGGAAATGATATTGGTAAGAGTTTTGCAGATTTGAAGAATGATTTTGATAGTTGTTTTAAGAAAGAAGAAGGTAAAAGGAGTGGTAAGATATGGAAGATCAAAGAAACAAGTGAGACATTGGTTTAGGGAGAGACAAATATGCTACTGGATCTTTTCCTGATGGTATTAAACAAGAATCGACCTAATTGGCCGATCATGGCCTTAGGGGGGAGAATTGGATAAGGACATCAAGATATATCCTGCCTCGTAACTTGTGGATTGAGCTCATGCGAGCTTTGGTATGGACATGGCTGACATCATGGAGTATATAGTTAAAAGTGCAACATAATCTGATGCATATATTTTGATCGTGAGATCTACAAGTGACTGGACTGTATTGGTTAAAGTGAACTTTTATAACTTAAAATTTGTATAAAGCACCATATGAATATCTATTTCCTTACCATTTGACGAAGAGAAACCTAAGGAGATCAGAGAGTAGAGAGATTCAATCTATCCTACATTTTCTATTTAAAGAGGTATTTAAATCATCTAGCTATGGATGCACTTGTTATTTATGATTTTGTAGATCAACCTAGGTATAAGTTCAAGAAACATCCATTCAAGTCTTTTGAAGAGGACCCCGAAGGAGAATTTTATCGAACACCCTATAGAGTTTTACATAGAAAATTTTGGATTTGTATGAATTTGACAAAGAAGAATGGTTCAAGATATTATTGAGCAGAGTACATGATCAATTCATTTGAATAGGCGAGCAACCTATGTAGATTTACATTGATTTAATTGATGAGATTTCTAGATTGGATAATACAAGAATCATTCATGTTGCAGAAAAGCATGTGAAGAAGCAACTCAAAACCCTAACACACTCTAAATGGAATAGGCGAGCAATGATTGTGAATGACATCTTTCAACAAGATGTGAGAATAATTGCTATGATACTTGGCTATAAATTCTACTACAGCGGTAGACCTAATTCGGTATCTATAGGATTTATCATTATGACATAGAGAATGGTGAAAAAAAATGTAAAATATAACCTATGTGAAGTATTAGCACAACAATTCTCAGAGAATGTAAAAATAGTAAAGAAAGATAGATCGAAGACCTTCAGATTTGGCTCACTATTAGTATATATGTTTATCTACATTGAACACAGATTCCTAGGCATGCACCCTAGGGGTTGGAAATCAGGGATACCTACTGGTATTCATATCACATAGAGCTACAAAAGATAGAACATGACATGGGTTGATGGTGAATTATTTTGAACGATCAAAATCCTTCAGAAATAGATGAAATATAGATACAAGATATCTAATGACATAGTTGAGAAGTACAAGGATACAATTTGTTTCATGGTTGAAACTGATTGTGTATGGTTTGAGGAAGTCACGCCAAGGAAGAAATGGTGTTATCCTATGGGATATAAGGTTAGTTCAGAGGTACTAAGTATGTAATTTAAACATGTTCTTGCATCTGAGATTGATACATGAGAAGAAAGATGGGGAACCTATGAGGAGAAATTGGCTAAGGTAAGAGAAGAATAGACTAGAGGTTTGAGGAAAAGGAAATTTGATAAGATTGTGCATGAGTGTTGTGTAAAGGCAGGACTGGTAGAGGAAGAATTGAAAGAAGTGAAAAGGAAAATGGCAGAGCGATCTTCTCGATTGGAAAGTGCTAGTACTGCAGCCCTTCCCACTCTTGAAGTAGTAATGGTAGATAGTCCACCTCCTCCATCACAACAGACATTAGAAGCTGAAAAGATTACTCCTAGAGTACAAACACTAGATCTAGTAGGAAGACATCACCTATGGAGCCAAGCACTGTGAGAGAAGAGAAGAAAACTGAAAGTGAGAAACACATATGGAAGCCTGACATAAATATGATTGAGAAGAGAGCTATTGAGAAGGGTAAGCTAGTTACAATAAAAAATACTATGAAAGGTATGGGGAGATAGATAAACTTAAGATTGAAGATATTGTGGTTAATCACTTACTTGATTTCAAAAAGAATCTATTGGAAATTGAGGGTAGTGTACCTGAAGAACTATATGGGAGATTGGAGACAAGGAAAAAGTTAGCACAGATCGAGGATGAAACATTCAGAAATCAGGAAATTGACAATATACTACCTGTGATATCTTTACAAGAAATGGACAAAATAGTCAAAGAATTGAGTCCTTTACTAAGAACTATGATTAGAATACTGAAAATAATGGCAAGAAGATATGATTAAATCATTGAGGAGACTCAGAAAGAACTGGAGAAAATACTAATGAACACTACTCCTAAGGACGCCCACTTCCTAAAACCACTTTGCCTACAAACTTAGGAATGGGAGAAAGTTCAAAACCAGCTGAGGCAAGTGCTGAGAAGAGTGAAGTTAATACATAACCAGATTTCTATGCTTTTGGTGTACCTATAACACTTGACACCTCTAATTATGAGAAGGACCCATTTGCAGAAAGTATGAACAACACAATTGCAGAGGAAGTAGAGTAGAAAGAGGAAGAAGAGAAAAATAAAGAACATAGTGAACCAATACAATATGAAGGACAAAAAGAACATGAAGAAAAATATGAGACTAAAACTAAGGTAATTACATCTTCTATTTCATTGTTCACAAGGAAAGACAATAAAATAGATGTTAATGTTGATTTCATGGATGAAGATGAGCTAGTAGAATTGGCTTTTACTGCACTTACTAAAGCCAAGAAGATATCAAAACAAAAAGGTGACAAAAATGATAAGGTAATAACAAGAGAAATTAATACTATGAACAAATTACTTCCAGTACCTATTGTTTTCTAGCACAAAGATGATATTGAAAACCCGACGATAACACTTGATGAATTTGATGGTTATTATGAGAGTTTGATAAAGATTGCAGAGGAGATGAAAGAAAAGAACTACTCGGAGAAGAAGTTATCCAAATTTTGCAAGTCTATCTCATGGTACTTGAGCATTTTGAAAACCACTACTGAAAAGTCTAAGAGTTGCATTAGACATGGAAGGAAGCTATTTTGTTACTACATGAATCCTATTAGGCATGTTCAGAACATTGAAGAAATCATTGTCAAGGAAAGGGAAACTTTTTAATAGTATGATGGACAGTTGTGAAACCTCTTCACAATCTATAACATAATTGGACAAGGAAATAAAAATAATTTTGTCAAAACTAGATGTTTTGCATATTGAGAGAGGGAGAGTACTGACCAGATTCAATTTGCTGAAGAGTTTAATCACTCCTAAGCTATCCATAATTGAAGCACACCTATCAGACTTGGAGAAGACTGCACAGTCATTGACTAACACTATGCCTACAGAGTTGAAAGAAGAAAATACTGCATCATTTGCATTGAATGGACTAATTCATGTTAGTCAATTATTTTTGAAGGCATGGAGTACTGAAGTGAAGATCTTGGAAGATTACTTTCAAGATGTTCTAAAACTAGTGAGAAAGCACTAATACTATTACTTTGTATGCACCTTTTTCATTGTTGTCAAAGGTGGAGAAGAGAAGAAAAATTAATAGGAGAAGAAAGAAGAGTAAAATAAATAAGGAGAAAATGTATAAGAGAAGAAAAGAAAAAAATAGAGAATAAGGACAGATAGTTTTTGTTTTGTTGGAACACTTATTCATTTTTTTTATTAAGTGTTACCATCAATGCCAAAGGGAGATATTGTTGGAAAGTGATCTATTTTGCACAAAGCGATTCAATTTTTGGTTGTCATTTATGGAAACTATTGGATGATATCAGTTTTTGGTACTAATCATGTTGTTGATACTCATGTTTTGTCATTGATGTCAACATATATTTTTGTGGAAGAAGACATACTAGTTACTTGACTGGAAGGCATGTACAGACACTGTATGGATGAACCAGAATGAGTGAAGTTGGATTTAAGTAGAAGACTAAGTTTTGACCTTACATCTAAAGCCGCTTGACATTAATCATGGATGTTACAGCTGTTTTAGTAAAGACTATTTTTCTAGACTGTCACTGTGATTCTAGACAGAGGTCTCTGTGTTTCAGGCATATCTTGCTGAGGAAGATGTTTGAGAACTTGCAAGCTTACTGATGGAGAGCTAACATATGATTGTGAAATGGGTTGAGTTCAATTTCTATTTGGGTACTGGTGATGTTAGCTATGGTCTGTATTCTCGAGAAGACTTATTTCCTAGCCAACTTCAGACTTGTAACGTGTGGAAATTAATTCTGAGCATGGATTGCGGATCCCAAAGTATTTGTAATGAATTGTAAATATTGTATACTTGTTATAGGTACCATGTGTATCTTAGCAAGGGATTATTTAATTATTTGTATGATGGGAAGCCTTAATTGGCTGACCTAGTTAATTGTGTATTAGGAAAGCCTAACTGGCTGCCCTAATAGGTTATTATAAGAAAGCATATATGAGTGATCTTTTCATTTGTGAAAAGTGTGGAAGAGAAAGAAAAGAGTAGAGATTTGTGAAGCTCTGAAGCTTGACTATTGGATAGAGAGAAAATTTGGTACTTCATTGGAACTGACCAAGCAAAGATAGCTTCTATCAGATAGTTCACTAGATTGTGTATTTTCTGTATACACTTGATGCGGATTGTGAATCCTTGAGGGTGGCTTTAACCTTCTTTGGGAAATGAGCCTACTACTTTCATTGACTACTAACAGGGTCTATCTCCTAACAGGGACTATGTACTATAATGTAATAACAAGCTCCTAACAGGGCTAATATCTTTTAACAGGGATACTATACTCTCAATACATTATTGTGTGGGTGTTAATTCCCACCAGGGTTTTACTTTTAACAGGGTTTCCTCGACAAAAAACATTGTGTTATGGTGTTGGCAGTTACTATGTTATTTATTTTTGTTTTTATGGTTCATAAAGTTTAAATTTTAATAATCTATTGCATAACTAATTTACCCCCCCTCTCAGTTGTCTTGTGGATTGTTATTCCTAACAATTGGTATCAGAGCTGCTGGTCCTCAGAGAGAAATTTTAAGAAATTGAGGTGATCCTGAAGATGACCTACTATAGGAAGGATAGTCTGAAGTTTGATCCTAAAAACTTTGACAATTGGCAGAACAAGATGAGAACACATTTGCTATGTCTGGGAATTGAGTACTGGATGATCACAAAGAAGAATGAAAAGATAGCGACTGAATATGAGCTGGAAAAGGCTATTGAAGATGAAAAGAAATTATTTTCTTACAATATGGTTGCAAGGGAATCTCTGATCAGCGCCCTATCTGAAGGAGAATTCACTGAAGTGAAGGACTTGGACTCTGCACATGAGATCTGGACAAGACTAGAAGCATCGTATGTTGTAGACAAATTTAAAAAATAAGCAAACTTACAAAACTGGAAAACAAAGATGGAATCAATGAAGATGAGAGAAGATGAGAATGTCAGAGCATATGCATAGAGAATTACTAAGGTAGTTACTGGTATTAGGAACTCTAGAGGTACTTATAGCGAGGAAGAAGTAATTGCAAAGATTTTTAGATCTTTGAGACCTACATATAGAACCAAAGTACAGGCTATAGAGGATATCATACCTTTAATACCAAACTTCACCAGAGAGATGCTGATTGGAAAGCTTACTACATTGGAGGCTATAGAATTGGGAGACACTTTACCTAGGGTAGAGTGAGCATTCAAGGAAACTGTGCACAAGAACAAGAAGACCTTATATGGAAATGCAAGTAGTAGTGATCTAAGAGAAGAACTTGGAGCTTAAGCTGATGAATGAGAACAAATATAGGAAGAAGAAAGAAAGTTGGATGAAATTGTGGCACTGATTGCTAGAAGAGAAAAGAGAGGTAAGGGTAAATTTGAAGGAAAATTACCTTTGAAATGTTTTTCATGCAATAAGATTGATCATTTTTCATCTAGATGTCCTACAAGAATTCCAAAGAACAAACCTAAGTTTTTCAAGTCTAATTTCTCAAAAGATAAGGAATGTTATTATGCTAGTGAGGTAATATCTGATGATGAGGATGATAACTTTGATGAGATTGGATTCATTGCTATTAAAGATGATGCACCTATGCATGAGGAAAAATCCGTAGTATCCTGAGTTGAAAAGAAATGTGAGCGGGTTATAGACAGTGGATGTTCATACCCTATGACTGGAGATAGGAATAAGTTTGTGAGTTTAAAGAAACATGATGGTGGTGTTGTCAGATTTAGTGACAATACTCCTAAACTTATTATTGGAGTTTGATCTATTTCTTTGGATGGGAAGACTAACACTGAGAATGTATTACTTGTTGATGGACTTAAACATAACTTGTTGAGTGTTGGACAACTAGTGGACAAGGGTTATCAGCTGAATTTATTTAATGGGAAATGCTCTATCAAGAGTAAGATAAGAGACTTGATAGCATCTGGTTCTAAATCTAGAGGTAATCTATTTGAACTTAACACATCTGAAGCTATTTGTTTTATTTCTAAAGTTGATGATAGTTGGTTATGGCACAAAATATTTTGTCATGTTAATTTTGATAAAATTGTGAAGGCAAGTATGACAAAAGTAGTAAGAGAGCTACCTAGAATTGTGAAGGCATCTAACACTATGTGTAGAGAATGTGTCATGGGGAAACAAACTATAAGAAATTTCAAGAGTAAGGCCTATTCTACAAAAGGAAAGTCAGATCTGGTGCATACAGATCTGTGTGGTCCTACAAGAACAAGATCATGCTATGGTGAAAGGTATTTTATACTTATTTTGATGACTTTTCTAGAATGATGTGGGTTACATATCTGAGAGAGAAATCTGAGGCATTTGACAAATTCAAGATATTCAAGGCAAAAGTTGAGAATGAATTTGGTTTAAAGATGAAATGTTTGAGATCAAATAGAGGAGGAGAGTTTACTTCATAACTATTCAATACATACTGTGAAGAGAATGGAATACACAGACAAACTTCAGCCCCTAGAACTCCACAACAGAATGGGATAGTAGAGCGAAGAAACAAAACTATACTAAATGTTGCAAGGACTATGTTGCTGGAAGGAAATGTATCACTGTAAGACTAGAAAAGGGCCTATTTAGCATATCTAGGGGACCACAAACCCTAAATAACATGCTAACCTAACTAATCTATCATAAAAGCCATCTAAAACAATGATTCACAAAAGTAAAGCATAAAACTCTAAGAACCCCCTTTAGATGAAGCTCCCATGTCCTTATTTCTTCTCCATAATTAGATTAATGTTGGCTCTTTGACAATAAAAAATATTGCACAAAGCCTCTTGAAAGCATAAAATTTGCAAAATGAGAATACTAGAAGATAGTGGTCTAACCTTGAATGAGAGAAATGTCCTCAATTTTTAGAAAATGAGACACATTTAGGTGAGATTGCATAAAATCAATGCACCAACCAAGATTTTGGTTGGTAGGATATTTGGAAGCATAAAATGGGGGAGAGATATTGAGGAGATATTGCAAATATTTGAGAATATTTGTGAAGCACCTTAATAGGGATGAGAATCTTTATTTAAGGGATATGATATGTAGGTGAGATTATGAATCATCAATCAAATCAATAATCCCATATTCTCAAATATTCCTCAAAATCAAATTAGATTTATGAAATTATAAAAATCTCATAAATAGAAATTAGCTAATTAATTAATAGAAATTAATTAATTATTGGAGACTTAAGGAAATAGGGAATAAATAAAGTTTATTTATTTATTCAAATAGAAATTAGGATAAATTATGGGTTATTCATCCAAAGGGGGAAATTAGTAGGATATAGGTCAAATTGAAGACATTGATGTGAAATTGGAAGGATTTTGGTAATATTGATAAGGATTAGGGTTAATTCTGAGGGTTCTGGAATAGTTTAGGAAATCACGAGGCATCGATGAACTTTGACAATGCGCCCGGATAATGATGATTGGAAATGATTGAAAAGAGCCAATGAACTTTGATGGCATCGTAAGATTGAAATTGAAATGGGGAACATTGATGATCTTTGAAAATGTTCCTAAAATGATAATCAGAAATAGTATTGACAATAATGAACAACACTATTGAAATTGATAGATTGATAGCGATAACACCAATGATCTTGGACAACGTTATCAAATGGTTGATTGAAAGGGTATGAAGCATCGAGGATATTGGAAAATGCTCCTAAAATGATGATAAGATTGATTGAATTGAAATTAGGGTTTGATAGATTTGTTTGAAATTGGGTTGATTATGCATCGATGATCTTGGACAATGCCCCAAAATGGTCAGAATTGAGTCTAGACAATTCTGTAAATGATTAGGAATAGAATAGGAATGGTTTGAATAGATTTAGGAAGATTTTGAATGGATTAGGATTGAATAGGATCGGTTTAGGAAGGTTTAGGATGGTTTAGGAAGGTTTTGAAATGATTTGGGAAATGATCGATTTGATAGTGAAAGTGGAAATTGTTAGTAAATAATTGAACGATTTTACAATATTCAATCATTGATGAAAGACAGAATGTCACTATACAATAAAGATCATATACGCGACATAGAGGAATAATTAGGTCACAAAACAACATTTTGATTGTAAAGCAAATAATGTTAAAACATGTAGACCAGCAGGCTCGAACCATTTTTAGGTGTCTACATTTTTCCCCTCTTTGATACAATGTGATTATGAGCATTGTGTCAAAGAATCCTGAAGAAAACAAAATTAAAACATGGCCCAGTGATAATAGAATACATCGGTGCCCCCTCAAGAAATTGTCTAAAAAATGCAAGTGATAGGTCGATTTGTTGACAATGCCGAGATGGATCCACTGCAATGATCAGATAAAAAATTGGAGGTCAAACGCAAAAGATATGGGGTTCAGAGTGTCAAAAACATCATGACCAATACAAAATATAAGGGTTGCACATCCATCTAGGCAACCAAGAGGCTATAAAAGGGCTTGGGAGGGGTTTGGGAGCTTATTTTCACCCTCTCATTTGGAAGAATTATGCTCTGGAGCAAGGAAGATGGATTGAGTGCTAGCAAATATTTAGCATGGGGAATGGGTTCATAGCTTCTGACGACCAGCCAATGCAAGACCCGAGGTGAGAACATCTGGTCCTCTCAGTGTTTTGCAAGTTTGCACACATTTCTAGGTCAGTTTAGGGGTCAAATGGGGTCAAAATAGGGCTTGCAAGGTGTCCACATGTGCCACCTATGCAAGACATGTGCCCACCTATGTAGGTAGTAGAGGTGGAATGACCACCTACGCAGGCAGTGTAGGTGGGAGGCCTTTCTGTGCAGGTGGTAAGAGAACCTGGGAAGTTGGTCAGATAGGCCTCAAAATAGGGTCGTGGGGTTCTGGAACTTCCCAAAACTTCCCAAAACTGGTCAAAACCCTAGAATAAGGTTAAAATTAGGTCAAACTTGGTCAAAACAGGTCCTAGGTTAGTCAACAAGAAATAGAAAGTATAGAAAGTTGACCAAATTTGCATGGTGATCGTAGGAGGAGCTGCTAGTTCCACAGACTTGAGAGAGCAGACTGACATGCTTGGACATACACCACTGGTAGAGTATCCACGAGAGGAAGATCCTTGCATCACTAGGATTGTATTATGTCACACATGCCTAAGATTAGGGCAAATTGAGGGTTGATCATGGCATTAGCCGAGTGATGGCACTCAGAGACAAGTTCCTTCCACCTGGCAACAAGGGAGGCGACAGTTACTCTGGAGGATGTATGGCGCATCCTCAGGATTTTAATTCATGGTGAGTTGGCCAAGTATGACCCCACTATAGGGAGAGAAACATTGCACAAGCTGTTTGAGAGTGACGATGATGAGCTCAACATTCATGATTATGAGATACGATGGGAGACCTTGGTGAGGCAGCATGATAGTCTGATTGCAGTTATCTATGGAGTCATTGCATGTCTCCTGGTTATGGACAGATGAGGTCATGGGTTCCCCATTGGCTGGGGGAGCATACTCAAGCAGATGATCATGCAGGGTACAATGTTCATGTGGGGACCATGCATGTTGGCAATGACATATTATCAGCTCCATCAGTTGGCATATCACAGAGGTTTGTCTATCAGTACTGGTATCACACTGCTGCAGGTGTGGGCCTATGAGCACATAGTGGTATTCCAACCTATAGCTTAGAGAGTGGTTTTACCAGAGTTTCCATATGTATATTATTATTGAGGGGTTCTTGTATTGGGCCCATTAGGATACACTTTTCACTTTTGACATGAGATAGATGTGCTAAGAGATTTCACTTGGCATGCCTATAGAGATTGCCCCAAATGGGATGATGACACAAATCACCTTCCGTACTACAGATAGGAGAGGTACCTCATCGAGAGTTTTGTGATGGGTCATATAGTGATTGAGATGCAGCTCCTAGAGTGAGTTAGGTGAGATTTTGGAGAGGTACAGGGAGTGCCAACAGGTTCAATGTTGTTTGCTAGATCGAGGGCCGAGGCTAGGATATGGGGTGCAGCACTGAGGCCTCAGGTGGCCTACATAGATTTCACATACTTATAGTCCAGACCATAGGGAGAAAATACAGATGTGGAATATACAGGGACCACTGATGGGTATGATAGGTGGTTTGCTCAGCACAGGCCGATTCCTCTGACAGATCCTGATGTGGCGATACCGAGATTGCGAGTGCCCAGAGATGAGAGCATCAAGGAGGAGGATGATGAGGAGGATGAGGATGGGTATGGGGAGAAGGATTTAGATGATGACGATGATGATGATGATGAGGATGAGGGTTCAAATGAGGAGGATGAGGATGATGATGACAAGGATCTCGGTGATATGTTGATGTAGATAGATGATGATAGGGATGAGCCACCATATGGGGATGATATAAAGGGTCCAGATGACTAGTGTGAGGGTCATATCCAGTGTATTGCAGAGCTTGTGAGCCACATAGATAGATTGACTCTATAGAGAGATACAAATAGAGCTGCATGGTATACCAAGCGATCAGCGCTCACAACATAGGTGGATAGGTTGACAGCAGAGAGGGACACATTACTTGCCTCTTGAGATATAGATAGGTCCTGGGCACAGAGGGCTGAGGAGGAGTCACACCATTTTATCAGTTCCATCAGAGATGTGGGTGTGTGTGATATTGTAGGGATGTTATTAGATGTCCCAGCAGAGTCATAGTACTAGAAGGACATGTATAGGAGAGATGTGTCATGGGATCAGTGGGCACCGAGTTACAGAGCATCATCTAGCAAATCAAATTCCCATAGGACACAAAGTAGCAGGGGAGTGCTGGGACCGAGGGGGCCACCTAGATCAGGGAAGACAGGGCATCACACCGGGGAGCCTCATCTTCCTGACAAGACAGGGATTAGGAGGACCAAGAGAGCAGGGGTTGACAGAGAGTCTCTCTAGTAGAGGGATAATTTTGATAGACATATGATATGTTATGAGCCTGCGGGCCCTAGTGTATACAGATTCCTTGATTTTTGTACTCTGATACTTTTTTGAGACATTGATATATGATATGCAGCAATTTTATGATGCATAGGATGGATGCTGATGTATATGCTTTTCTTTCCTATTATATGATGATGTTGATATATTGCCATGTATATCCTTTGTTTACGCCATAATATATGTTATGGATGCAATAATTGTTTTTGTCTTTGGCTTTTCAAAATGTATGAATGCAAAATTTATGTTTGAAACTATGCTCATGTATAAAATGAATGAATGCAAAATGCACATGTTTTTGTTATTTTCCAGTTTATGAATGCATGTATGCAGGATGTACTTGTTTTTGATGTACCAGAATACTAGACCAAGGTGACTGTGAGGACTGACTGAAAAATTGTTAGCAGAAGGAAGAATTAGATGAAGAAATGTAAGTAGAAAGGTGTTGGCTTTCAAAAAGTGCAATTTTGTTATAAGAGCTTATTTTGATATTGCCAAAGTAGACGTGACGCATTGTGGCATAAAAGACAAAGCAAAAAAGTCATCCTTTTTGCGTAAACAAACATGATGCAGACAAAGGATGATCTTCTCCATCCCGAAAGCATGTAGTAGACATGCCCTAGAATTTCATGAGATCATCAAACAGGCAGAAAAAAGATAAAGTGAAAGCAACTAGTCATGAACCATCCCAGCTACTCTCATAAGTTTAGATAATATCATCAAGTAGCATAGGAACATGATAAAAAAAGAGAATAAAAAATACTCATGAAAACAATGTGAGCCAACAACCATTCTGATCTTTTGTTACTTTCATTAAATGTTCGTTGATTGATAGCTTAGATTGCAGATTGATTGACTTGAGAACTTGATTGATAGCTTGGACAGACTGATAGATAGAAAAGGTCAAAACATTTGAACAGTCTAATTAGATTGAATGCTGGGTCACAATGATTCAAATCGCATATGATTTTTTTAAGCATAGATTGATGATCCTGCCACTGATGGCGGCAAACATGATGTTTGATTCATAAAAGGAAGACAAGTATGTACAATTTATTGTAGATTTTTGAAAATATTTTTGCAATTTTTAGGATTTTTGATATATTTGGATTTTTTTGGTCTTTTTTTAGGATCGTATTTGAATTTTTAGCAATTTTTTCAGGTCATTGCGTAATTTTTAGAAGTTTTTTAGGACATTATTTGTTTTTTTTGGAATTTTTGCATATTTGGATTTTTAGGATTTTTTCAGGTCATTAAGATATTTACAATGTGTTACCTCCAGAATTAGATAGTTAAGGAAGCTCATGGGTAAACCACGTTCAAGGCCTTGCCCCAAATTCAAATTCAAATTCAAAGATGCTCAGTGCCAAGAATCTATTTGTAGACAATAAAGAGGCTATATACAGAGGCCAAAAGGACAGATAGACTTGGTAGACCAAGGGGAAGACAAAGAAGATCAACCAGTTACATGCCATAAAAGGGCACTAGGGTCGATACAAACTAAAAAATGTGATCAGGAAAGGACATCAAGCCATCAAGTGGAACCATGATAGACAATGGAGCAACAACTTGTTACGCGTAGCGCCTGTTTGCCAGGTTTTCACTATTGGACGAGATTTTTCTCTTGATTTCAATTTTTGTGTGCCAAGATGCTTATTTGCCAGGTTTTCATCAAGACATCACCATTTTTTGCTTTTTTGATTTTTTATTTCTCTTTTTTGATTTTTTTGATAGTTTCTTAGAAACTTTTTCAATTTTTTGTGCTTTTTTTTTAGGAACTTTTTGCAATTTTTTGTACTTTTTTTAGAAATTATGCATAATACTTATGAAGGTGCATGTTGTTCAGCACCTCTAGCAATGGTTCTCCCTCTGGTGTTGCAAGTTGATACACTCCAGACCCATAGGATGCTGTGACTATGTATGGGGGTCATCCCAATTTGGTTCAAATTTGCCAGCCTTATCTCTGTGTGGCTGGGTCTTGTAATTCATCTTCAAAACTAGGTCTCCGATCTGAAAATGGCAAGCTTGGAACTTCTTGTTGTAACTCCATTTGAGATAGTTTTGGAAGGTTTGCAAGTGTACCAAGGCAGTTTGTCACCTCTCATCAAGCATCAAGAGCTCATGTTATCTAGAAACTCTATATTGTTCATCATCAAAAATACCTTGTAAGGATACTCTTATTGAAGGAGTTTCAACCTCTAGGGGTAATGTGGCCTCAGTGCCATAGATAAGAGAGTACGGAATAACACCAATGGGGGTGTGGATTTTGGTCCTATAGGCCCATAGAGTTGGGTTGAGTTGCAAGTACCAATCATGGCCAGCATCAATTGCAGTCTTTTGCAGAATCTTAATAATGGTTTTTTTAGATGCCTCTACTTGGTTGTTTCCTTGCGGGTAGTAGATGCTAGAAAATCCATGACAGATTTTGAATTTCTCACAAAGATAGGTAACATCCTTGTTTTGGAATGGGCTACCATGGTCGGTAATGATGGCCAGAGGGACTCCAAAATGACAAATGATATAGTTCAGGATGAATCTGGAAACTTATTTTTCGGTAATGTATGTCATGGGGATAGCTTCCACCCATTTGGTAAAGTACCTAGTGGCTGTGATGATGTACTTGTGGCCATCAGAAGATAGGGGTGTGATCTTCCCTACAAGGTCAAATTCCCATTGTGAAAAGGGCCTTGGAGAGACTACTAGCTGTAGATCCTGTGCCGAGGCATGAATCAAATTACTGTGAATCTGACACTTGAAACATTTCTTAGAAAATTTATGAGCATCTTTCTTCATGGTAGGCCACTAGTATCCTACTCCAACCAACTTCTTGGTGAGACTCAAACAATTGAAATGTCCATCACAAATACCATCGTGGACCTCATGTAAGGCAGTGTCAGCCTATCACGAATTGAGGCATCTGAGGAGGGTTTGGTCATAGGCTCTCCTATAAAGGGTATCAACAGTGATGACATACTGAGAGGCTTGATGGATAAGAGATTGGTGCTTGTTCTGGGATAAGGCAGGGGGTAATATCTAGGCGTGTAGGTAATTGTGGACATCTTGATAATAGGGGGAATTGGGACAAACAATGTCACACACAAGCTCGGATTATGGAATTTTGAATGTTGGAAGCAATAGCTACTCAATGAGAAATTCACATCTCTCTTAATTATTTGGCATGTCAATCATAGATGCAATATTGTCCATAGCATCTGCTTGCTTGTTATGTACCCATGGAAGCTGGAAGAAACTGATGGTGACAAATTGCTGCTTGAGAAAGTCGGCCAATTGTTTGTAGGGTACTATCTTTTCATCCTTAGTGTCATAGTCATCAATGACCTATCAAATGACCAATTGAGAATCACCATACACCTTGAGGTGCTGAATTTTCCATTGAATACAAAGTTTTAGTCCAGTGACCAGTACTTCATATTCAGTGATATTGTTGGTGCATGCAAATGTGATTCTGTACGATTTTGGAATGACATCACCTTGCGGGGTGACAAACATGATGCCTACTCCCGATCCATGCCTAGTATGTGAGCCATCAAAGTAGAGTTGCCATTCATTAGATTTATTGAAGGAAAAAATGGACTCATCTGGGAATTCTGAAAGTAACGGGTGATCATTAGGAACTGGTGCCTCTGTGAGCTAATCTGCTATCACCTGGCCTTTTATTTATTTTTTGTCCACATATTCTATGTCAAACTCACTTAGTAGCATGACCCATTTGGCTAGGAGACCTGTGACAGTGACTTTTCCTAAGAGATACTTCAATGGATCAATCTGTGACACAAGCATGGTTTTCTAGTGTAGCATGTAATGTCTTAACTTCTATGTGGCAAAAACCATAGTAAGATAGGCTCATTCAATGAGTGAGTAGTTTAGTTCATATCCAACCAAAGTTCTATTGATGTAATAAATATCTCTTTCTCATCCTTGTTCATCATGTTGTGCAAGAAGAGAACCCAATGCAGTTTCTGTGGTAGAAATGTATAAGAGAAATGGCTTCCCTGGGATGGGAGGCATCAAGATTGGTGGATGCAACAGATAATATTTCAGTTGTTGGAATGAGTGCTCACATTTGTCACTCCAATCAAAAGTGACACCCTTATGTAGTAGATTTTGAAATGACTGGCATTTAGCTGCTAGTTGTGCAATAAATCAACGTATAGACTATAATTTGCCTTGTAGACTTCTCAGCTTCCTTAGCATGTTTGGTGGAGGCATCTCTAAAATGGCTTGCACCTTTGCAGGATCCACCTTGATACCTCGTTGAGAGATGATATAGCCTAGGATTTTTCTAGAAAAAACTCCAAAAACACACTTTTTGGGGTTCAAGCGGAGCTTATACCCTTCCATTTTGTCAAAGATTCTGGCTAGAATACAAAAATGATCTTTCTTAATTGCAGATTTGCAGAGGAGGTCATCAACATAGTCTTCCATTGAGATGTGCATAAAGTCATGGAAGATTGTGGTCATTTCCCATTGATAAGTTTCTCTAGAGTTCTTCAGGTTGAAGGGCATGACATTCCAGCAATAGGTTCCCCAAGGAAAAGTGAAAGTTGTCTTAGCTTGGTCCTCAGGAGAAATCCAAATTTGGTTGTAACCAAAGAAGCTATCCATTAGTGACAGCATCTCATAGCCCGCAGTCATGTCAACAATCATGTCGATGTTGGGAAGAGGAAAATCATCTTTAGGGCATGCCTTATTTAAATCACGAAAATTAGTGCATATCTGTATGCCCCTAGCATGCTTGCTAATAGGAACTAGATTGGAGATCCAATCTATGTAATCAATAGGTCTGATAAATCTTGCATCCAATAACTTCTTCAATTCTTCTTTTACCAGTAAAGCTATTTGGGGATGCATTTTTCTTAGCTTATGTTTTACTGCCTTCACACCTAGCTTCAGAGGGAGGTGGTGAAGAACTAAATCAGGATCCAGGCTAGGCATGTCAGCATATGACCAGGAAAAATTGATCTGGCACTCAAGGAAGAATCTAATGAACTCATCTTTCTCTTCTGGTGAGAGTGTTGCTGCAAAATGTATGATCTTGGGGTTGTTTGGTGTTCCCAAGTTAATCTCATCAGTCATTTCAATGAGTAATGCCTAATTCTCCTTTGGAGGGGGTATGTCCATTCTTCCATCTTCGGGCACCTCAGAGAGGTTTTCACCCTCAGATACATCCTTTGTTTTTACTTTTTCATGGTCAACTGGCACCTTTTGGTTTTCACCAGAGGACCTATTCTTTTTATTTTTTTATTTTTTGATTTTATCATTTTCAATTTTGTGACTGGAAGATGGATTTGACTCCCCAAGATATGTAGTAGCAACAAGGTCAATGAAGAATCCTCTTTTGTGGTCACCAGACGGTATGCCCTCTCAGAGCTCAAAGAATTCCGCTATCACTTCGTCGTTCTTGAAGCAATCCAAGCTCGGTGGTCCTTTCTCATCCCAATCAATAAGCTCAGGGTAGAATAGGGAAATGTCATTGTTAGTGGCACAAATGTGTTTAGGGTCTGAGGTAATGGCAAAGATGTAGATATCAGTGTCTTCAAAGTCAGAGAGTTTGTGCACTGAAGGTTCAGGACTGGGATCCCAAAAAATTCTAGACTAGTTGTGGGAGGGGTGGGGATTGTGTTAAAATGTTTGTCTACCATAGGAAGGTCTACAGGATCAGGGAAGAAATGGTCAAGCTCATAAGGAATGGAAGTATAGGTGCTCCATTCCCATTCATTTGAATCAGTAGTGTACATAGAAGGGGATCCTCAAATTCCTTTTCATCATTTGAAACTTCTACGTTGTCACACGAGGCCATTTTGGTATTCTAAGAGCCAATTCATAATGGTTTGAATCCAATGCCCAGATGAAGGGGTGGCCTTTTGCAGCGATTGGTTCAACAATTCCTTTTTTGTGTACTCCAAGGTCACTGTGGCCATCATATCCTTTTTTCTACATGAGTGTGAACTTGGGCCTATATCTTTCAACAGGAATCTCAGTGGGCTCCTGTTCTTGTTTTTGTTGATCTTGAAAAATCCACTTGGATGCATTGTCATAAACATGCTCTTCATGCAAACCTCCCCATAGGGTGAATGTGGGTGAAGGTATAACCTTCATGGTAGTCTTGGGTGGTTGTGCTTGCAATAACTTTGGTTTTCCATAAGACTTCAGGGAGAGAGGAAGCTTCCCAATATGAAAAGCTTGTGCCATGGTATACTCTCCACACCCTTTATCTATAATCTTCAACTTTCCTTTGATAATTTTTTCAAGGGTGGCTGCATCACATTTTGTGGAATTGGATGAAGTGGCTTCACTGTTGGTAGGAACCTATTGTGCAGGCCCTTCTCTTAGGTTGCCACAAAATTGGAAAGGGTTAGGATCACCACGAACGGTGATTTCAACTCCCTTGTGAAAGAACTTCAGGCATTGGTGGTATGTTGAGGGAACCGCCTTCATGAAATGGATCCATGGGTGTCCTAAGATCATGTTATAGGGCAAGTTAAGATCTAGGACTTGCAGCAATGTGTTTTCAATAACCAGGCCAGTTCTTATGGGAAGGATGATGATTCCCTTGGAGGGATGTTCAGCGTCATCATATGCCTTTATTGTGATTCTCCTGGAGGGATGAATGTCACTCTCATTATAACCAAGGTCAATAATGACCTTCAAGGTGTAGATGTTAAGTCCTTCTCCACCATCTATCATGACTCATTGGACTTTGGAATTATGGACAAAAAATTCTAGGTGGAGAGGGTCATTGTGGCCAAGCCGGTCATGCGGAACATCATCTTTGGAAAATGTGACATGCTGGGATGTAGAGAAGTGTCCCATCATGGCCTAAAACTAGTTAATGTCAATGTTAGTTGGAACCATAGACTCTTTCAAATCTTTTTCAAGGAATTCCTTGTGCAGAGGGGATGTGCGCAGCATATCAAGGATTGATATTATGCAGGGGTTTTACCCAACTGGTCAACAAGGTTGTAATCTAAAGATACCTTGGGTTTGGATGGTGTGCCAAGAATGGTAATCTTGGTACGATGGGTAGTTAATACGCATTGAGGGTTACTATCTTTATCCTTAGAGATCAGAGTGGATACACGTGAGTTAGCCTCAGAGAAATAGTTGATGGTATAGTCATGGCCGATCTAGGTATAATTGACATTGTTCTTGGAATTTGAATTTGACGTAGAGGCATTTCCTTTGTCATGATCAACCAAGAAGTTTGTGAAGATAGTATGGTCAGTGTTGGAAGATCCCACTGTGGGTTCAACTTCAATCACCCCTTCATCAATAAGGTCTTGGACCTTGTGTTTTAATTGGAAGGAGGAATTGGTTCTGTGTCCCTTTGTTTGATGATAATCATAGTATTTGTTGTCGTCCCACCAAGGGGGGTTTACTATTGGAGGATCATGGATCTGGGTAATTGAATATAATTTTTTTTCAATAATTGGTGTAGGACTGAATGGAGTGGTTCACCTAATGGAATGAACTATCATTGTGGTCCATCTCTATTCCTCGGCGCTCAACACTGCTGATTTTTTTTTGCGTTATCATTTGTTTGTGCTTGAGGTTGTGTTGTAGCTAGTGCTGGAGGCAGCACTTGAGTCATTGTCTGTGTATTGGTAGTAGCAGGTCCCTTGAGACTCACTTTATACTATGTCGCATTAACTATCCATGCATCAACAATGCCGTCATTGGTGACATTTTTATTCAGAGACCAAAATTTCAGCTTGTCACTGGAAGTGCTCACGGTTTGATTGTCCTTGTTAATCTTTAATACTCCCTTTTCAATAAGAGCATCTTCAATGTTGATTCCCCTTTTCATAAGCTTTTGAATTGTACTTGGTCATTTAATCTTGAGCTCATACATCATCTCAGGTACCAGATTTTGGATAAAAAATAAAATTTGTTGTTCTTCTGGCACATCAAAAGGACATTGACTCACCAAATTCCTCCATCGCTATAGGAAGGTCATGAAGGATTCTCCAACCTTTTGTTTGGTCGTGCATAGGTCAATCAGCATAACCTCACTTGATATATTGAACGCAAAATGAGAGATGAATTTGTCAGCTAGTTCTTTCCAAGATCTTATGTTGCCAGGTAGTTTAGAGTACAACTCCATTGCTTGACCCCCAAGGCTTGAAGGGAAGAGTCTCATAAGGTATGTGTTGTTATGATTAACCTTGATGCAAGACATATAAAATTCCTAAATGTGATCAATTGGATTGCCTTTCCCTTTGTATTTCTCCAATTTGGGCACATCAAAATTCCTAGGAAAAGGAGGCATGCAAATGCTTGGATCGAACAGATTAGGAAACAGGTCTCATTCCGTGTAGAGTGTCTTGGTGGCCTTGAATTGCATATCATTCAGTTGTTTTTGTAAGTGTTGGATTTTTTGAAGAATTTCTTCATTCTGTGAAGGCTTCACTGCCTTTTTGTGTTTATTAGAATGTTGTTTCCGTTTTGAAGCCCTTGAATGTCGACTATATTCTGAGGCCCAATCTGAGTCTGATGATTTAGATGATATATCATGGATTAATGCCACATGTTGTCGGGCATATTGCTAGTGATCTTCCACATGTTGATTTATGGGTGGAGGATTGTACTACTGACCTTGTTTCGTATAATACTATTGGGAAACTTGATGTTGATATTGGGGTGCATATTGTTGATGTTGAATTTGTGCCCCTGGTTGCTGTTGTTGTGACACATTTTGTTGTTGTGCGACATGTGGTTGTTGTTGCTGACCATATGCTTGCTGAACATGTTGTTGTGGTTGTTTTTGAACATGCTGGACATGTTATTGTCTTTATTGCTGAGAAAACTGTTGTTGTAAAGCATGTTGTTGTTGTTGTATATATTGTTGTTGTAGAGCACGCTGTTGTTGTTGTACATATTTCTATTGGAGAGCATGTTGTTGCTATTGTTGTACATATTGCTAGGTGTGTTGATGTTGTGGGTGCACTTATTGCACCTTTGAACCTTGCACATGCTATACAACAAGATGAGATTCTTGACCCATCGGCATGGCCGGTTGTTGCATGTTATTAGCCTTTTTAAATCCAAGTGGTCCAAGTATGCCATCAAGATTTGTAGTCTTACATTTTCCTGGTTGTCCCTAAGACATCATGTTAACTTGGGCTGCAAATTAGGGTTGTACTAGTTGCATTACATCCATAGGTGCTACTTGTTGAGCCACTTGGGCTTGTTGCACTTGTTGTTCTAGTTGTGTCACCTGAGGTAGAACTGGTGTAATATCCACAAGGCTCTTTTTCTTTTGATCTTGCAATAGATTTGGTATAGTCACAATAGTCATTTTAGATACATCAAAAGTGGGTATCCATGGTTGTTCATTAAATGGTCCTTGAGATAGTACATTGCATTTGAGGTGCTTCCAATAAATGTTGTATGTTCTACCAAAGGAGGACCAGTTGGTTGTGTTTCCTCAAAATGTGGGACATCTGGCATGCCCCAAGGAAAGGCAAATGTCTCATTTGATCCTTTTGGTAAATGATTCTTTAAATCAATCCTCCATGTTCTTTTAGGACCTTTCTTAGGGATTTGTGTAGCATCCGTCATCTCAAGAGGAGGGAGTGCTTCTTCAAACAAAGGATTATCCAATGGTATATATTTTTCCCTTGGAGGAATATTGACAGTTAAATCATTTCGCTGTCATTTTTGTGTGAGCTCCATAGCTAACTCATCGAATGGTTGTTCTCACTTTTCTCTATCCCGCACCATTAGGGCTTGGTTCTCTTCTAAAGTAGATGGTGGGGGAGTTTGATATTCCAGAAGTAGTTGTGGATTTGTCTTCTGAATCACTTTGATATACCGTTGTGGATCTCGAGTCATAAGGTATGTTAATGTCTATTGAATTGTCTTGTTCTTAATGGCCTCATCAATTTACTCTATAGGTAAATCCTTGAACAAAGTGAATGTCCCATGTAAGTCACCAGAATCTGAAGAGGGACTTGAGGCATTGCCTTGATCTTGATTATCTGGTGGTGGTGGAGGAGGTTGGTAAGATCCAAATCCATGTTTGGTATAGGTTATTGTTCCAAATGATTAGGTTGGACTTGATTGATTTGAGAAAATTGTTGGCATTCCTCCTTAGGTGTAGGAGGAACACTACCTTGGCCAGGTGGCATAGGTACAAAAATTGGGTCAAATTTTGGGGGAGGTCCCTACTGAATAGTGCCAAAGTTTGGGGAAGCATTGGAAGGATACCCCATGTTGCATAGGTCATTACTTGTAGTAGGTGCTTGAGGGAAGGTGACATGTCTTGGGTCATTAAAGGTTTGATGCACTCTTTCCAATTGTTGCATGTTGACTAGGTCAGTTTAATCATGAGAACCAATACCTTATCTTGGATCAAAGGGTAATTGTGATTCTAGTTGTTGTGTAAACATTGGTAAAGGAGGATCTTGTTGCCCCTTGGATTCTTGAGACCTTGTAAAAAATAGCATGATTTCTATATGCAAAATGCAAGATTTTTTTTAAATTTTTTAAATTTTGGGAATGCAAGTTTGAAATACAACTTTGGGAAAATACAAGAGACTTACGCAAATGCAATCTAAGGATTATGTAAATGCAAGCTAAGGTTTATGCAACTGTGTTTTTGGATTTTTGGACTTTAACAATTAATCGTTTGAAAGGAGGCAATTCTAGGAGCATAACCTTATGAAGTTGAATAAGGATCTTGACTTGAAAGGGAGGATTTTGGAAAAAAGGACAAGTTTGATAAAAAAAAGGCTTAGGTCAAATCCATCATGACAAGGTGGAAACCAAATTGATAAAGGGGTTTGAAATTTAGCAAAAAGGGGGATAAATTTAAGATCCTATTTTCAACATCATAAAGAGATGTTCCATGATTTGGATACTTCCTAGGATTGTTTAAAAAGTGTTTAAGGAGGATCTAGGAATGTGCTATGTATGCAATAAGGCTATGTTTAGGACTTATGAAAAAGGTACTATAATGAGGATTAAAAATGAGGTCTATAATGCAAGGGGTTTTTGATATACAAAATGCAAGGAAAATTAGGTCATGAATATGCAATATGAAGGTTATCAAGCATGCCCAAGGGCTCCAAGTGAAAGGTTCAAATTTCCATATGTTTACTCAAAAGACAAGGTATTGTGACCCATTTGATTGTTTGAAAGATTGATTTGGAAAGAAGTGTTCTCAAAGGAGTGTGTTTTAAGATGTTATCATTTTTATTAAGGTTTGAACACCCACACAAGACACATCATTCAGAATGGTTGTTGTAAAATGAACAAACACACCACTTCCTAAGGCTTCCAAGGAAAATATCTATTGAGTCCCCACTTGAACCAAAGTTTAGCCATACTTACTAATAGCGGACAACCTAGAAGCTTGGAGGCATGGGCTCCTCCTTACATGTGCACTCACTTCTCAGGCACTCCAAGCTTCAAATCCCAAGGGACATCACTTCCCAAGGGATTGTTGTCTCGACTAATATCCATGAAAGTGTGGGGCATCTTAGTTGGTCTCTGAACTTCCATGCCAAAATACAAAAGTTTTTTGGCTACTAAAACATGGTAGTTAATAAGGGCATCTTTTTGGGTGATTATACATGTGACATATTAGCTCTGTTATGGAGGCCTCCAAGCCTACGAAAGTTACGTTCTGTAGGTTTTAACACACCACAAGGGTACTGAGGGAGATCTTATTCCTAGTGTAGTGCATTCAACACATGTCCATTGAGAGATTAATCACAATGGCATATTTGTATCCCGGCTGGATGGGCTTGGCTTTAGCCTGTCATCGGTTGGGCATCCACTCTCTTTGGGTCTACTAAAGCACTTGGGAGGTAGCCACTCTATAAGAACGATATGAGTTTCTCTTGCACCCAAGATCCATGAAGGTGAGGGGAGAGGATACACTCATTTTATTCTTAAGTTTTTACAATCTAGAAAACACATTAGACACATGAAAGCAAAAAGGTTCATTTCAAGCACCAAAGTGAAGTGTTTTCTAACTAAAAAAAGAAAACACAAGAGTTTGGGAAAACAAAATGTCTTCTACAAAACATCCTGCATTTGAAACTATTAGTAGTTTTAGCATTTAGTCTTCATCCCACGATTGCCATAACGTTGCACAAACTCATCAGTAACACCAAAATCAAGTAATCTAGGTGCAGAAGCAGGTATAGAGATGCAGAAACAAAAAATAGCATTCAAAAACATCATTCTTACCACCTACGTAGGAACAGTGACCACCTGTGCAGCTTTAGAGAAACCACCTATGTAGGAACATGCTCCCACCTGCGTAGCTTTTGACCACTTGCGCGGGAACATTGACCACCTATGCAACAACTAATAAGAAGTCTAAAAATGGCCCAAAAACTTACAAAAATAGAGCTTTTCAACATATAAGCATGAAATAACATCAAAAGAGAAGCCAGGGTTCATTAACCATGATATTTAAGTTTATTTGTAAGGATTTTGAAATGAGATCGAAACCCTAACTAGCTTGTATGTGCATGGAAATAGCTTAGGAACACTTTGAAAACCAAAACTGCACTTGATCCTAAACTATGCTAGAGTTCATTTTAAGTCCCAAAATAAGGTTTGCATGTTCATTTTAAGTCCATTGACAACTTGAATATCTTGACTTTGCATGAAACACTTCCTTTCCACCCCTATTTAGGCTAGTTTGAAAGTTTCTTAGGGTTTGAATAAGTCTGATAGCATGCAACCCTAGACTAGATTAGATTCATTTTAGGAACCCAAATGTGAATGTTCATGTTCATTTTAAGCCTTGAAAATGAAAATGTGAGGTTCATTTTCCTTATTGGGGTTCATTTACCACACTTAGGGTTCATTAGGATAGATTAGGGTTCATTTTAATCACAAAAATAGAAAAAATAAAGGAAGCCCTAAATGCAGAATGACTTCCTAAACCCTTGCAGAACAACCCTAAACCCTAAAAGTGCCTCCGATCTGACCAACTGCACAGCTAAGAATCCACCTGTGTAGGTCTAGGTATGACCTGCATAGCTTCTATGACCACCTATGCAGGTACAATGACCACCTGTGTAGCTTCTATGTGATGACATGTAACTGATTGAATGTTTGATAATGTTAAGTTGAAGATGATGCAAGACATTAAATCAGTTAATGGTTTGTATTGTCATTGATGTCAACTTGATATTATCAGTATGGTCATATACATAATGCCAAAGACTTCAGAGAATCAATGGAACAATGGTTATTCTTTCAACAATGCATAAAAGTCAAGTATTCACTGAGTGACAGACAACACCGACGGAGTGCACACCACCAGTAAAGATAGAGATAAAGTCATAGTGATGCCTGAAAAGAAGAAGATAGTGTTGCACGATGAAGTAGAATCAAAGGATGCCTGACGAGAAAGATCCAATGAGGCCTAACAGATGGAGATCCCAAAGCTAACTGAAGATGCACCGATGGAACTAGCAGTTTTCACCAGCGACGAACTACAGAATTGATTGACAGAACAGAGAGATCAGAAAATGACAAAATATCTAGCTGGCAGAGCTTAAGGATAGAATTAACTGGTTGTTTCATTTGTTTTATTTGACAATAGTTAAGTAAGTGATTTAAAGATGATTTATATAGCTGGCAACAAGATAACTATGAGATAAATCAGGAGTTAAAGCCGTAAATCAATTTAGCTGGATTGTTTTTCACGCCAAGAATCAAGAATCAAGAACCAAGAATTAAGGAATATCATGTCTATATAAGAGACAAGTATAATTCATTTCTGCAAGCAATAAGATACACAAGGGAGTGAATTGAAAGAAGATGCTAAAGAGAAATTGGTGAAGGTTATGCTTCATACAGTCCTGATCAATCAAGCAAAGGGAGAGCTAAAGAATTCTACAAACACTGATGAATAGTGAAGCACAACATCATAGAGAAGAAAGTGTGAAGTACAAATGAACTAAATTGATACATTGATTAGAGAGGTATTGTAAGTAAATAGATCTGAATATCTACATTTCAAGTTGCATTTGAAACAGGTCATTATGTTTCAGTTTAACCATTGAAGCATTAAGTCTCTTAACAGAGCAGGACTTAACCATCTTCTATAATTGAGGTATATCCTAACAGATTACCAAAAAGGTTGATTCATGATAGTAGCATTGGTCTTACCTAAAGCCTATTGATAGTCTAAGAAGGAGGTTGATTCAAGGATGGTAGTAAGATTAGCATAAAGCCTATTGACAATCTAGAGACTAATTCAAGGATGGTAGCGTAGATGCCAGATACTTAGTGACAATCTATGTATAAAAATCCTCTAACAAGGTTGCACTTAATAGTGTGTTTTTAACCTTTAAGAGGGTTGGCTCCTAACAAAGCTCACTTCAGAAGAGTAAAAATATGGGGTACCGATCCCAGTGGTTTTTCCCTTAATAGGGTTTCCATGTTAAAATCCATGTGTTATGTGTGTATGGTTTATTACTTTATTGTTTTACATTTCACATATGCATTTATGGATTGATTGGTATACTCTACATATTTACTGAGTATCGGTGAATAATTTTTACTACCTATCAGTTATCAAGGAGAAGAAGGACAGACAAGGTAAACCAACAAATAGTTATTTATTTCAAGTATTTCAAAGGCATACATCTTGTAGGGACTTAATAATTTGAGGTGTATTAATTGGTGGATTGAAGTTTAAACGATAAATTTTTGAGGCCACTGATTCACCCCCCCCCTCTCAGTTATTACTAACAATTGGTATTAGAGCTTGTGTTCTTAGAAGGAAGGTTTCAAGACCTAAGTAAAGATCACAAGATGAACAGATGATATGTGCCCAAGTTGAACAAGGACAACTTTTCTTCATGACCATGCAGAATAAAGCTTCACTTATCAGGTATTGGCAATGATATTACTCAATACTTAGATACTGCATATGTGTTTCCTACATGACCATTAATAGTATATCAATTGAGAGTAAAGCATGAACATAACTGCATGATTATATATCTTTCACCCTCACTCTCTGATGCTGAATTTGAGGATGTCAAAGATTGCAAAAATGCAAAGACAATGTGGGACAAGTTGAAGCTTGTACATGGAGGTGATGAAAATGTTCTGAGAGCTAAGGCAGAAAGCCTTAGAGGAAAGTTTGATGATCTCGGAATGAAAGAAGGTGAAAACATCACACAATAAACACAAGAATAAAAGAAGTAGTCAATGCTATATGAGGCATTAGAGGTACACTTGAAGAGGAGACAGTAGTAAGTAAAATATTAAGAACCTTATTGTCTATATATGCTATTAGAGTCTCTGCTATTCAAGAATTGAGAGCACTAGAAAATAATACAGTCACTCTTAATAGCTTGATTGGTAGATTGATTTCATTCAAGAGATGAATAACTTTGATAATAGTGTTTTACCAAGCTTAGAGTCTGCATTCAAGTCTTCTATGAGAATAAGAAAATCTAGTTAGAGACACTCATCTAGAAGAGACAGTGAAAGTGAAAGTGAAGAAGAAGATCTAGATGAAATTGAAGCACTCATGGCAAGAAGAATGCTAAGAGGCAAAGGTAATTACAAAGACAAGTTACAACTTGTATGTTTTAATTGTAAAGAGATTGGACACTTTGCTGCAAGATGTCCTAACAAAAGAAAAGATGACAGAAGTGATAACAAATCTTTTGAGAATAAATCTGACAGAGGTGATAACAAAGATTACAGAGGTTACCGATGATTAGAATGAAATGATACCTAAGATTACAAGGACAAAGGAAAGGAGGCTAGTTATCTAGCTGCTTGCAAAGATGAAGATACTGACACCGAACCAGATGATGATGTTGATATAGTGTTTGTAGTTGTGAAGGATGATTCAGATGAAGATGAAAGGTACGAAGAAACTGCACTCATATCTACGATTAGTAAGAATGATAAATGGATTATAGATAGTGGCTGCACTCACCATATGACTGGTTACAAAGAAAATTTTAATACTTTTGAATACTATAAAGGTGGTACAGTAAGAATGGGAAATGATTCACCTTGTCAAATTGAAGGTAAAGGAATAGTAATGCTGAATAACTTGATTAAATGTGAAAATGC
>MU227936.1:5050553-5061329 GCA_018584345.1 Thuja plicata | reverse complement strand
CAATTGAAGAAGGACTCAAAGAAGACTCCTTATGAGCTATGGTATGGTAAAACACCCAATGTAAGTTACTTCAAAATATTTGGAAGTCAATGTTATGTCTTAAAAGATGATAGAAATGGAAAGATTGCCGCCAAAATTGATGAAGGTATTTTTCTAGGGTATTCTACCAAAAGGAAATCTCTTAAATGTCTAATCAAGGCTTCTAACAAAATAGTTGAAAGTGAAAATGTGAAGATTGATGAATTTGCAGAAAAGAATGAGCTAGAAAGCATAAAAGAACTAGAAGACTACAACAAGTTTGTATACTATGAAGAACCCATAACTCTACCCGAGCAATAATGCTTAAATCCAGAACAAAAAAATGTTGCAACCGATGATCAGAATGTTATTATTGATGATCAGGATAATGATCAAGATAATGTGCAAGGTAATGAAGATCAAGTTGATATACAAATATTTGTACCTGTAATTGCAAGATATGTAAGAAGGAACCATCCAGAGGACCAGATCATAGGAGATAAGAAAGCTGGTACAAGAACAAGAAATAAGTCTTTAAACTCAAATTGCTTAATTTGTGAGTTTGAACCAAAATCTGTTAATGCTGCACTAGATAATGAAGAATGG
Organism: Thuja plicata; assembly: GCA_018584345.1. Lineage (NCBI taxonomy): Eukaryota > Viridiplantae > Streptophyta > Pinopsida > Cupressales > Cupressaceae > Thuja > Thuja plicata. The sequence goes on along the minus strand of MU227936.1, from coordinate 5,060,705 downwards.
ATAAGTGCTATGAATGATGAGATTGAACAGATTGAGAAGAACAAGACATGGTCACTTGTGCCAAGACCAGATGACAAAAATTTCTTCGGTACAAAATGGATATTCAAGAACAAACTGAATGAGAATGGAGAAGTCACAAGGAATAAAGCAAGACTAGTATGCAAGGGTTATGTAGAAGAGCAAGGTATAGACTATGGAGAAACCTTTGCACCCATTGCTAGGATAGGAGTAAGAATTATACTTGCTTATGTTTCATACAAAGGATTCAAAGTATATCAAATGGGCATCAAGTCAACATTCCTAAATGGGATACTTGAAGAAGAGGTATACATTGAGCAACCAAAAGGGTTTGTGGATCCAGACAAGAGGAACATGGTATGTAGACTTCACAAAGCCTTGTATGGATTGAAATAAGCTCCCAAAGCCTGGTATGAATGACTTCATTCCTATCTAATAATTATTGGATTCATGAGGACTAGTGAAAATAGTAATCTTTTTTTGAAAGAAGATACTAATGCTAACACTTTGATTGCTGAAATATTTGTTGATGACATCATATTTGGAGGCAATGATATGCTATGCAAATCATTTGCTAATGAGATGAGGAAAGAATTTGAGATATCTATGTTTGGAGAGATCAAGTTCTTTCTTGGTCTACAAATCATTCAACAAAGTGAAGGTATTTTCATTACACATTCCAACTACATCAAATAAGTTCTGAAAATATTCAAGATGGAAGATTCCAAACCTGTTGGAAAACCGATGGCTAATGGATGCAAATTAACAAAAGAAGATAAGACAACATAGGTAAATCACACTCTATACAGATCAATGATAGGAAAACTCATGTATGTTGTACACACAAGATCAGATATTGCACATGCAGTAGGAATTGTTGCTAGATTTTCTGCTAACTCTAGGGAATCGCATATAACTACTGTGAAAAGAATTCTAAGATATCTAAAGAATACTGAGGAATTTGGCTTATGGTACAGAAGAGAAGGAAAATTTGAACTAAAAGTGTTTACCGACGCTGATTGGTCTAGAAATCTTGATGACCGAAAGAGCACAACTAGAGGAGCATTCTTTATGGGTGACAGATTTGTCACATGGATTAGCAAGAAGCAAGGATGCATCTCTCAGTCTGCTGCAAAAGTAGAATATGTTGTTGTTGCTACAACTTGCTCAAATATTGCATGGATCAAATAGTAGCTAGAAGGTATGCATATGAAGATCAAAGAACCGGTAATTATCTATTGTGATAACACCAGTGCAATAAATATTTCCAACAATCTATTCATGCATGCAAAGACTAAACACATTTCCATCAAGTATCATTATTTAAGAGAAAAAGTTCAAGAAAAAGAGGTGATACTTGAATATGTGCAATCAAAATAATAATTGGCTAATTGTTCTGATATCTTCACCAAGCCACTACCCAAGGATACATTTGAGTACCCGAGGAAAAGACTAGGGGTCAAACCCATGTCTATCAGTTAGTAAAAGGACTGAAAGCTACATCAGCCATATATTATTAGAATATCATTCATGACTAATGCAAGCAGAAGCTGAACTTCAAAGCTATATCTATATACAAAAAGGTATATATCAGAACTGAGCACCAGAGAAAACTGTTATATTGATGATGGATAGGGGAAATTCAAGGAATATATTATGGATAGAAGAAATTTTTTTACAGAATGTCAAATATTTGTGAAAATATTTTTTTGGCATTAATGTCAAAGGTAGAGAATGTATCCATATTATCATCAGAAACTATTCATTATCAGATTACTCCAAATAGGGAGAGATCATATCCATAGGGAGAGTATTTGTATAAAAGTTGCAAATACAAGATAGAGACATCAAAGAAGAAGAGAGAGAAATTGACATCAACAGAGGTCACAACACATCAAAAGAAGAAATAGAGAAAGCTGCAAGAATCAAATCTAAGCTAACACAGAGCTTACCAGTGGGCAGACATTTTTTTTTCAGTTATCAAAACAAACTGTTTGGTAATTTGATGAATCTGAACAATTATATTTCATATTGTATTATAAATAGTATAGTGTGATAATATAGTGTGTTGCCATTAATGCCAAAGGGAGAGATTGATGACATGTAACCGATTGAATGTTTGATAATGTTAAGTTGAAGATGATGCAAGACATTAAATCAGTTAATGGTTTGTATTGTCATTGATGTCAACTTGATATTATCTATATGGTCATATACATAATGCCAAAGACTTTAGAGAATCAATGGAACAATGGTTATTCTTTCAGCAATGCATAAAAGTCAAATATTCACTGAGTGATAGACAACACCGATGGAGTGCACACCACCGGTAAAGACAGAGATAAAGTCACAGTGATTCCCGATGAGCAAAAGATAGTGTAGCACGATGAAGTAGAATCAAAGGATGCCTGATGAGTAAGATCCAATGATGCCCAATGGATGAAGATCCTGAAGCTAACTAAAGTTGCACTGACGAACATGGCAGTTGTCACCGACGAGGAACTACATAATTGACTGACAGAACAAAGAGATTAGAAAATGACAAAATATCTAGTTGGCAGAGCTTAAGGATATACTTAACTGGTTGTTTCATTTTTTTTATTCGACCATAGTTAAGTAAGTGATTTAAAGATGATTTATACAGTTGGCAAGAAGATAACTAGGAGATAAATAAGGAGTTAAAGCCGTAAATAAATTTGGCTGGATTGTTTTTCACACCAAGAATCAAGAATCAAGAACCAAGAATTAAGGAATATCATGTCTATATAAGAGACAAGCATAATTCATTTCTGCAAGAAATCAGATACATAGGGGAGTGAATTGAACGAAGATGCTGAAGAGAAACTAGTGAAGGTTAAGCTTCATACAGTCCTAATCAATCAAGCTAAGGGAGAGCTAAAGAATTCTGCAGACACCGATAAACAGTGAAGCACAACATCACATAGAAGAAAGTGTGAAGTACAAAGGAACTGAATTGATACATTGATCAGAGAGGTATTGTAAGTAAATAGATCTGAATATTTGAAATTCAAGTTGCATTAGAAATAGGTAATTGTGTTTCAGTTTAACCGTTGAAGCATTAAGTCTCTTAACAGACAAGGACTTAACTGTCTTCTATAATTGAGGTATATCCTAACAGATTACCAAAAAAGTTGATTTATGATAGTAGCATCGGTCTTACCTAAAGCCTATTGACAGTCTAAGAAGGAGGATGATTCAAGGATGGTAGTAAGATTAGCATAAAGCCTATTGATAGCCTAGAGACTGATTTAAGGATGTTAGCATAGATGCCAGATACTTGGTGACAATCTATGTATAAAAATCCTCTAACAAGGTTGCACTTAACATTGTGTTTGAAACCCTTAACAGGGTTGGCTCCTAACAAGGCTCACTTCAAAAAAGTGAAAATTTAGGGTACCGGTCCCAATGGTTTTCCCTTAACAGGGTTTCCATGTTAAAATCCATGTGTTATGTGTGTATGGTTTATTACTTTATTGTTTTACATTTCACATATGTGTTTCTAGATTGATTGGTATACTCTGCATATTTATTGAGTATCGGTGAATAAGTTTTACTACCTATCGGTTATCAAGGAAAAGAAGGACAGACAAGGTAAACTGATAGACAGTTATTTATTTCAAGTATTTCAAAGGCATACATCTTGTAGGGACTTAATAATCTTAGGTGTATTAATTGGTGGATTTAAGTTTCAAGGATAAATTAATTAGGCCACTGATTCACCCCCCCTCTTAGTTATTACTAACACTATGACCACCTACGCAGCTCTCTTCTAGCACCTGAAAATGACACAAAAACACAAGAAAGTTAATCAGTAAGGTTGTTCACATTGGGTTCACCAAATGTAAGACTAGAAACAGGCCTATTTAGCATAACTAGGGGACCACAAACCCTAAATAACATGCTAACCTAACTAATCTAAAATAAAAGCCATCTAAAACAAGGATTCACAAAAGTAAAGCATAAAACTCTAACAACCCCCTTGAGATGAAGCTCCTATGTCCTTCTTTCTTCTCCATAATCAGATTAATGTTGGCTCTTTAACAATAATAAAGATTGCACAAAGCCTCTTGAAAGCATACAATTTGCAAAATGAGAATACTAGAAGATAGTGGTCTAACCTCGAATGAGAGAAATGTCCTCAATTTATAGAAAATGAGATGCATTTAGGTGAGATTGCATAAAATCAATGCACCAACCAAGATTTTGGTTGGTAGGATGTTTGGAAGCATGAAATGGGGGAGAGATATTGAGGAGATATTGCAAATATTTGAGAGTATTTGTGAAGCACCTTAATAGGGATGAGAATCCTTATTTAAGGGATATGATATGTAGGTGAGATTATGAATCATCAATCAAATCAATAATCCCATATTCTCAAATATTGCTCAAAATTAAATTAGATTTATGAAATTATAAAAATCTCATAAATAGAAATTAGCTAATTAATTAATTATTGGAGACATAGGGAAATAGGGAATAAATAAAGTTTATTTATTTATTCAAATAGGACTTAGGATAAATTATGGGTTATTCATCCAAAGGGGGAAATTAGTACGATATAGGTCAAATTGAAGACATTGATGTGAAATTGGAAGGATTTTGGTAATATTGATAAGGATTAGGGTTAATTCTGAGGGTTCTGAAATAGTTTAGGAAATCACGAGGCATCGATGAACTTTGACAATGCGCCTGGATAATGATGATTGGAAATGATTGAAAAGTGCCAATGAACTTTGATGGCATTGTAAGATTGAAATAGAAATGGGGAACATCAATGATCTTTGACAATGTTGCCAAAATGATAATCTGAAATAGTATTGACAATAATGAACAACACTATTGAATTGAAATTGATTAGATTGATAGCGATAACACAGATGATCTTGGACAATGTTATCAAATGGTTGATTGAAAGGGTATGAAGCATCGATGATCTTGGAAAATGCTCCTAAAATGATGATAAGATTGATTGAATTGAAATTAGGGTTTGATCGATTGGTTTGAAATTGGGTTGATTAGGCATCGATGATCTTTGACAATGCCCCAGAATGGTCAGAAATGAGTCCAGACAATTCTGCAAATGATTAGGAATAGAATAATAATGGTTTTAACTGATTTAGGAAGATTTGGAATGGTTTAGGATCAAATAGTATTGGTTTAGGAAGGTTTAGGATGGTTTAGGATCGGTTTAGGAAGGTTTTGAAATGATTTGGGAAAAGATCGATTTGATAGAGAAAGTGGAAATTGTTAGTAAATAATTGAATGATTTTGCAATATTCAATCATTGATGAAAGACACAATGTTGTTATATAATAAAGATCATATACGCAACATAGAGGAATAATTAGATCACAAAACAACATTTTGATTGTAAAGAAAACAATGTTAAAACACGCAGACCAGCAGACTCAAACCATTTTTAGGTGTCTACAATCACATGTTCACTAGAGAGAAGTAGTTGGGAATATTGTGTACACACTGAATAGAATTCAAATCAAAGAAGGTACAAGTAAGACTCCTTATGAATTATTGTTTGATAATACACCTACTGTGAAGTACTTTAGAATATTTGGAAGTAAATGTTATATCAGAAGAGATGATGAGATTGGAAAATTTGATGCTAGAAGTGATGAAGGAATATTTCTTGGTTATTCTACTAAAAGCAAAGCATACAAATGTTTTAATCTAAGATTAAGAAATTTGATTGAAAGCACCAATGTGAAGATACATGAAAAGTTCCAAATTTAGGAAAGAGTGTATGACTGTGATCGGATTACAGAAACCAAAGAAGTTACTACAGAACCTGAAGAACCTTTAATGATTGAGAATGAACCTCTGATGACTGAAATGAAAGAAAAAATGAAGAGATTGAAGATACTAAGCCATAGAAGACACCAAGGTATATTAAGAAGAACCATCCTAAAGATCAGATTATTGGTGATACAAGTAAATGTATAATGACTAGATCTAAGGATAGAGAAGAGATTTGTTTGATTTCTCAAGTTGAACCAAAGACTACTAATGAATCATGTAGAGATGAATCTTGGACTAAAGCTATGGAAGAAGAACTTGAGCATATTAAGAAGAACAATACTTGGGAATTGGTTCCAAGACCTAAGAACAAAAATGTGATTGGCACTAAATGGGTTTTAAGAAACAAGATGAATGAGAAAGCTACAGTGGTAAGAAACAAGGCTAGATTTATTTGTAAAGGCTACTCACAACAAGAAGGTATAGACTATGAAGAGACATTTTCTCCTGTTGCTAGATTGGAAGCTATGAGACTATTTCTTTCTTATGCTGCACATAAAGACTTTAAAGTGTATCAGATGGATGTGAAGTCAACATTCTTGAATGGTGATCTAGAGGAAGAGGTATACACTAAGCAACCTGATGGTTTTCCTTTGATAGATGATGAAAACATGGTTTGCAGATTAAAGAAGGCACTGGATGGACTGAAACAAGCACCAAGGGCATGGTATGCAAGAATGGACAAATATCTACTCCATCTTGGTTTTAGAAAAGGTAATGCAGATAGTAATTTGTATTTAAGAACTGATGAAGATGGAATCTTGATTATAGAAGTTTTTGTTGATGATATCATTTTTGGAGGTAATGACAAAATAAGTAAGAAATTTGCTAAAGAAATGGAGAATGAGTTTGAAATTTCTATGATTGGTGAGATGAAATATTTTCTTTGTTTACAAATTAATCAGAGAAAGAATGAAATTTTTATATCTCAAACCAAGTATCCTAAGGAAATGTTGAAAAAGTTTGGAAAGGAAGATTGTAAACTTGTTGGAATACCTATGGTGACTGGAAACAAACTGACTAGTGATGATGACACCCAGAGTGTTATTCAGACTAAGTATATATCAATGATTGGAGGTCTACAATATCTAACACACACCAGACCAGATATTACCAATGCAGTTAGAATTGTGGCTAGATATCAAGTAGATCCTAAAGAAACACATTTTGTTGTTGTGAAAAGAATTTTTAGATATTTGAAAAGAACTGTGGAATATGGATTGTGGTATGAAAAATATGATGATTTTACTTTGTAGGCTTTTACTGATGCATATTGGGCAGGTAATGTGGATGATAGAAAGAGAACAAGTGGTGGTGCATTTTTCCATGGAAAGAGATTGGTTTCCTGGTTAAGCAAGAAGTAGAACTATATTGCTCAATCTACTATTGAATCAGAATAAGTAGCTGCTGCAATAAACTGCACACAAGTTATTTGGATTAAACAAATGCTGGAAGATATTGGAATAATTTTCAAGGAGCCAGTGGTTATTCATTGTGATAATACAAGTACACTAAACATGTCAAAGAATCCTATAATGCACTCAAAGACTAAACATATTTCTATCAAGTATCATTTCTTAATGGAGAAGGTAGTTGCTAAGGAGATTAAACTAGAGTACATAAGCACAAAGGAACAGATAGAAGATATATTTACTAAACCTTTTCCAAAAGATGCTTTTGAATACCTTCGAGGCATGCTTGGGGTGATGGCCCCTCCCGGTGGTAATTAAATGATGCAGATATGCATAAGTCTTGTGGATCTCAGAGCTATATTAGTCTCTAGACTTGATGTATGTATCTACTCCTTAGGGGGAGTGATTGCAGGAGAACACTATGGAGAACATTTGGGTGATCTTGAACCTGATTGGACATGAGGATTTGACAAAAATAAACATTACCAAAAACTACAGATGAGTTATGGAACCCTTTTCCATTGCTGCCAAAGGGGGAAGGAATCTATGTGAAAATCCCTACTGTTTTGGGGAAATTTGTTGAGGATATTGAGAAGATTGTAAAGAGAGAGAGTACTTTTGGGTTGATGCATATGGATTTTCCCATATGTTGCCATCAATGCCAAAGGGGGAGATTGTTGGATGATATCATTTTTTTGTACTAATCATGTTATTAGTACTCATGTTTTTTCACTGATGTCAACATATATTTCTGTGGAAGAAGACAGACTAGTTACTTGACTGGAAGGCATGTACGGACACTATATGGATGAACTAAAATGAGCGAAGTTGGATTTAAGTAGAATACTAAGTTTTTACCTTACATCTAAGGTCGCTTGACTTTATGTTGCATATCATGGATGTTACAACTATTTTAGTAAAGACTATTTTTTTGGACTGTGACTATGATTCTAGACAAAAAAGGTCTCTGTGTTTTGGGCATATTGTTGCCCCACTTTTCATCCTGTACCCATGCAGTAAAAGTGGAGGATTTTGAAGTCATATTCAGGTCTAGTCTTGTTTGAGTCTAGGTTTAGGTCTTCCTTAGGTAGGAAGTTCTTGTCGGGTTTCCCTGCCACTGCCTTTCCTTCTTTAAGCCGAATGGGTTATCTAAAAGTCTTTTCATTTTGGGTAGGTTATAGATCCCAACCCGGAAAGGATAATGTGTTCTTATTGATGATCTTTTCCAAGTAGAAGAATGATTGGGAATCATAATTTCCAGGCATTCATAAGAAATCAGAGCTGTGATTGTATATGTGAGGAGTTATTCTTGATATCCTTCAAATGGCATTGGATCTAAGCATGGTGATTGACAGACTGAGCAGAATGGGATATGAAACATGGAAGTTGTGTTATTTGGTTGAGTAGTTTACTGCTAATATGATGGTGTGACACTATGACATATGTATGTATTCAATACATTTTCCACAGTCCCTAAAAGTGGATGATTTTCACTATGTGAAAGCTTGGATCCATTCTCTGATGTTTTACGATCCTGTTGGTGAAAACCGCATGAGACTTGGAGTCGAAATGAGAAAGTTATGGCGCGGCGGGATTTTTCATTCTGGCTACTCCATGGCGGGAAATGGAATTTTAGCTTCTCCATGGTAGGATTCGCACTGACCAAGTGTGAAATCCGCAAGCCTACGTAAGTCATCATCGAGCTTTAAGGAAATTTTTATTATTATTTAAGTGTTTCATATCGCATGTGCCTTAAGTTAAAAAAAGACTCATACAATTAAATTCGACATGCAGAAATACGACCAGTGACTACTCCATTGCAATTGCTTGCGGAATTTCAAAAATCATCTTCTCCATTGTGGGTTTCTACCAGCGAAGTTGATTTTCCGCTTAGTATGAATGGCAATGTTTGCAGAAGTATATCATGAAAAGAAATGGTCTTGGACATTGAAATTGTTACCTACAGCATAGAAATGGATCCGGGAAACTGTTAGAAGGAAATTTGGAATCAAGAAAGACTCAAAGTGGAGAATTAGAATTTAGCTTCTCTGGGGTGGAATTCTACCTAAGGAGGTAATTTTCCACAAAGGTAGAAAAGAAGGAGCGCTGAATAAAAGAAGACTCAAAGCGGAGAATTAGAATTCAGCTTCTCCGTGGCAGAATTCTACCTAAGAAGGTAATTTTCCGCAAAGGCAGAAAAGAAGAAAGAGCACCGTGGTGGACCCCACAACGGGTTTTCGAAGCACTTTTTCAATTTTCTGGGTAAGAGAGAAATGTTTAAATGTTGACTCAAAAATTAAAATAAGGTATTTGCGGAGAACTAAAAATTGCTTTCTCTGCAAGCGGAGTCATCACCAATAGAGTAATTTTCCACAAGCAAAGAAACGCACCCAATGTTATAATAGGCAGATTTTCTCTAAGTGGAGCACCCCATTTCTGATTTTCCGCAAGTCCTCGGAGAACGGAAAAGTAAGGAGAAAGAGAAAAGAGTGATGAATGCAGTGCCCTCTTGAAGATGATCCTATAGATGAAAGAGAATTTATCTAACTCCTTAGACAGTTTGATTGATGCTTCTGCAAGTGGCACGAACAGAGCTACAGAACTGCAAAAGCTAAGTGGGCACATACACGTGGCCATGGAAGAGCTGCCAAAGCTTATCAGAAAAAGATGGCAAAAGGAAAAGAGGCCAAATGATTTAACTTCCCCTTTCTTTTCCATTTCTTTTCCCTGGTAATTAGTTAGCGACAGAGGTGGTTTCTTGCAATCTATCATTTAGAGGGAGATGAACCGATTAAACTTCCTTTGTAACGGTCATCCCCTGGCTCTATATGTATGAAGTTGAAAGATTAATGAAAGGTCGGCAAATTTTTGGTGTGGAATGCTTGATGTT
>MU227936.1:5008258-5041752 GCA_018584345.1 Thuja plicata | reverse complement strand
ATTTTCTATTCCAGTTAATTAGATGGTTCTTCCTCTTAGTCTAAGTTACATTAAGAAAGAAAGGATGTTTCATTCTTTTGTTGCGAGGATGTGAATAAACCTCAGTAGGATGTGCTGTGGGATATTCAGAGAAGAGCTAGATAGAAGTTGTCAAAGATATGATTCTTTTTCTTAATCTGAATTGCAGTAGGAAGGGAAAGATGTTTCATTCCTCTATTTTGAGGATGTGAATTAACCTCAGTAGGATGTGCTATGGGATATTCGGAAGAGGATTCATTAGAAGTTTTAATCATTTCATTTATCTCTCTGTTAGTATTTGTTGTAGATTAGTTAGTACTGAGTGTATGAATTCATAGGATGTGTGAGTTCTACAGCTTGGTTTATAGATTAGAAAGCTCTCCTTGCCTGGATTAAGTTATGTTTAGGCTTAATTTGGTTTGCCTCTTCTTCTCTCGGGTTAATAGCATACCCTGTGTTAGTTTTAGGATCAAGACATAATTCATTGCATATCATTCCAAAAGGGAGTTGTACCTACCAATTTAGAGAAAAGCCAGTAATCAGAGAACAAATTTTCAATTGTTGTAATCAGATATTGTTCATAATTTGGGCACTAAGAGTCATATTCCTAAGAAATAAGAAAGGACAAATCTATTTACTAACACATATCTTGCTGAGGAAGATGTTTCAAAACTTGCAAGCTTACTGATGGAGAGATGACATATGATTGTGAAGTAGGTTGAGTTTAATTTATGTTTGGGTACTGATGGCGTCAGCTGTGGCATGTATTCTAGAGAAGACTTATTTCCTGGATGACTTCAAACTTGTAACATGTGGAAATTAATTCTGAGAATGGATTGCAGATCCATAAGTATTTGTAATGAATTGTAAATATTGTATTCTTGTTATAGGTATTGTGCGTATCTTAGCAAGGGCTTATGATATTTGTATGATGGGAAGCCTTAATTGGCTGACCTACTTAATTGTGTATTAGGAAAGCTTAACTAGCCGACCTAATGGGTTATTGTAAGAGAGTATATATGAGTGATCTTTTCATTTGTGAAAAGTGTGGAAGGTAAAGAAAAGAGAAAAGATTTGTGAAGCTGTGAAGATTGACTGCTAGATAGAGAGCAGAGTTGGTACTTCATTGGAACTAACCAAGAAAAGATAGTTTTTATCAGATAGTTCACTGGATTGTGTATTTGTTGTATACACTTGATGTGGATTGTGAATCCTTGAGGGTGGATTTAACCTTCTTTTGGCAGTGAGCCTACTACTTTCATTGACTCCTAACAGGGTCTGTCTCCTAACAGGGATTGTGTACTGTAATGTAATAACAAGCTCCTAACATGGATAATATCTTTTAATAGGGATACTATACTCTTAGTACACTATTTTGTGGGTGTTAATTCCCACCAGGGTTTTACCTTTAACAGGGTTTCCTCGACAAAAAACATTGTGTTATGGTGTTGGCAGTTACTGTGCTATTTATTTTTGTTGTTATAGTTCATAAAGTTTAAAGTTTAATAATCTATTGCACAACTAATTCACCCCCCCTCTCAGTTGTCTTATGGACTGTTATTCCTAACAGCAACACATCTGGGTTACAGATTGATTCCTAACAGATACAAAGGTATTTTTTGTATCAAAGATTGAGATTGATGAATTATGGAAAGTGAGATTAGAGGAAGATAATATGGGGTATATGGGACCTCCACCTAAGATCAATTTTTTTTTTGTAATGTTAACAGCAAGTTAGAGAGATTTGAATTTAGACAGACAACAAGAGAACAATGATACAAAGTAGTTGGATAGAAGCAATGATTCAGAGAGTATGACATGGACTCTTGGCAATAGGATTTAGATTATGGTTGTTGACAACCTATAATTTTATTATGTAAGAGTGTTGACTATGCATTTGATATTTTTTTTATTAACTGTATTTTGTATTGAGAGTCGACTATGTAATTTTTGGTTAAGAGAGCCGACTTGATTAAGAGATAAGATATAAATATGGAGAAATTTTTGTTGAGTGAATATGTCATTGATGTGAGATTATTGGATGGATGGTATGTTTTTAGGACATGTGAATTTTAGAGTGGACGATGACAAAGATCATTGATGAGCTATGAATGGAACTATCTAAGCATTAGAGATGCTTTTTTTGTTCATTACTGAGAAAATTTTGTAACAAAATTACATTGTAAGAGTTGTAAGCTCAGTTGGCCCCTAACAGGGTGTTGTATACCTTTAACAGGGTTTTTATTCCTTTAACAAGGAACTATACTATGTAATATTTAGATCCTAACATGGCTAGGTCTTCTAACAGGGACACTATACTTTAGTGCATTCTTGTGAGTACCATCCCCACCGGGGTTTTACCTTGTCCAAGGTTTCCTCGACAAAAAATTATGGTGTTATGAGTGCTCTGTTATTTTCTTATGTTCTTTTCATTTTTGCAAGTATATGGTTAATGTTTAATTGGTTAAAAATTCTGAATAATTGTTGTAAAACTGATTCACCCACCTCTTAGTATTACCTAATCCTAACACCTTTTGTGGTCTTTACCTTTCCCTCTACTCATTTCAAGGTCTGCTTTTAACCCTTCATATCTTAAAAACCCTATGAAAACCTCTTAAACCCTAACTCCTTGGTGGCTATTCTATTTCTTTGTTACCGTTTTCTACCACTTAAGTTCAAAATTCTTCATTTTATCTAAGTCATCCATCGATGGGGCCAAGTTATTTTTCCTAATGGGTTACCTTTTCCTAAGTTTATTCTCTTAAGTCCCGAAGAACTTTATTTAACCCAGGTAGTAGAAAAATCCTTTTCAATCAGAATGTTCGTTGTGATGCCTTAATCACTGAGATGATGATTTTTATTCATTAAGGCATCACTCTTTTTCGACGCATGTCCATGGTGGGGTCGGGCTAGTCAGAAAGAATAAGGTAAGGATTAAACACATCTCTTTTGATTCGACAGTTTGCGCAATCCCTTGATTGCCAAGATACAGGTGTTTAAGCATTGAGGCATCATGCCATTGCACCATGTGGATGGTGGGGTCACCTTTATGTGTGGTCTTTGGCTTGTTAATCACTGATTAGGTTCCTTTTGATTGTACGGCGGGCACTTTCCCTTGATGATGAAGATGCAGGAAGTTAATGATCAACGCATTGTTCCTTGTTGACATGTGGTAGGTTGTCAAAACCTGGGCCCGTCTGTAGCTGGTAAACTATGATCATGTCCTTTTTGATGAAACATTTTGCTTATTGCCTTAAAGAAGAGATGAAAGGTAGTTATTCATTAAGGAATTGCACCTGCATTACACACATCCTTTCTAATCAAGTGGGGCATGTGGTTGTCAAAGAAGGTAAAGAGTTAACATCTAAGGAAGTTGATCGTCATCCTACAGTTGTGGTAATACCTCAAGGCCAAGATGATCATGATCTAATGTTCAAGGAATTGTGCCTTATCGATGCATGGAAGGTTGTCAGAGTCTCGACCCATCTGCAGTAAAGGTAATCTCTGAGAAAGTTAAGATAGATCAAATGATAAGTGTAAAGGCTTGATGGCCAAGATGAAGTTTTTTATTCATCAAGGCATTGTGACATCATGCCACATGTCTATGGTGGGGCCAGGCTAGTTTCAGTGGGAAGTTAAAGGGTAGTTTGATCAGAATAAATCCAATAGTCAACGCTATCCCTCAAAGGTAGAGATGAAGATATTTAGTGATCAAGGCAATGCACTGTGTCAACGCATGGTAGGTTGTTAGAACCTGGGCCCGTCAAGTGGAAGATTAAAGGACAAACAAGTCAGGATGTATTTGACATTCCGCGTATTGCCTCAATGCAAACATGATTGAGATATATCATTTGAGGCATTGCGCCTATATGCCACTGTCCTTTTTGACTAGGTGGGACTAGCGGTTTGTAATGAAGGTTTGAGTTAATTTGAAGTTTAGTTTCTTTTGATCTAACGGTGGGCGCTATGCCTTAAAGAAAATATGTGTGATAGATATTGATTGATGCATTTTCCCATCATGCCACACGTCTATGGTGGGCCAGGATGAGGTAGATAAAGTAAGGTAAGGATAGAGAAAATATTATTTCATATGATGAACACTAATTTTCCTTCAGGTAAAAGTAATCAAGATCTAACAATTAAGGCATTGCATCAAGGTGACATCTAGAACTGATGACATCATGGGTCCTAGGTTTATATAGAAGTAAAGGCATTCTAAGTTTGTGAAGATCTGATGGCAGGCGTAAAGGCTTAAAGACCAAGATGAAGTTGTTTAACCATTAAGTCAATGTGCCCTATTCACACATGTCCATGGTGGGCTAGGCTGAGGTAGACAAAGTAAGCTAAGGATCGAGAAAGTCTTAATTCATCGGATGGACAACACTTTTCCCTAGGTTAAAAGTGATCAAGATCTAATGATTAAGGCATTGCACCAAGGTGAAATGTGGCACTAATGACATCATGGGTCCTGGGTTTATAGAGATGTAAAGGCATCGTAATTTTGTGAAGATCTCACAGTAGGCATAAAGGCTTAAAGATAAAGGTGAAGTTGTTTAACCATTAAGGCAATGTGCCATGTTGAAAACATGTCCAAGTCAGATCTAAGGTTAGCGTTGAAGGTAACATAAAGGTAAAGCAAGTTTGTGAAGATGCGATGGTGGGCACTATGACTCGAAGCCCAAGATGAATATTGTTAATGTTCAAGGCATCATGCTTGCATTTTGCGTGGAAGATCTAATCCTGTGCTCGTGGGTAACATAGAAGAGGATTGACAGTTGTGTTTTAAAGTTAATAAAGATTTAAGACTGGGCCATTGATTGAGATATTTCTGTGTGACCTGTGACCGTTTGAGTTTAAATTCAAATATTTAAATGTTGTTCCTCAGGTTTTTCATTGTAGTGGTGACATTTTTAACTTGTAGAGAGGGTAGATGGATCAAGATCATCTGTCTACTTGAATTTATAGTAATATGAGATATCTTTGAGGCATATCTGATCATCTTAGATATTTCCCGAGTGCATTAATGGACAAACTTGGCTATTTCAGGGTTTTTGCATATTTTAATAAATATCTATTGTAACCCTTAGTTGTCCAATCTGATCACATGGATTAACTCCCGAGCCTATGTTCTAGGGGAGGTTGTACATAAGTGTTTTTAGGTTAAATTGTAGTTAGTTTTTTTGAACTTATGCAAGGATTTTTGTGGCATTCTCTCTGCCCCCAGGTTTTCATTTGTTTGTAATTTCTCATTGAGATTCAAATTATGCAAAGAATTTTTGTGACATTTTCTCTGTCCCTGGTTTTTCTTGTCTGCATTTCTCTTCTTTGAAGCATAATATAGTGGGTAATATTAGAGAAATCTTGGAGTTCTTGAGCCCTCTTTCTTTCTGCATCTATGTGCACTATTGTGGATTATTGATTTAGATGATCTTGTGGATTTTGTTCATCCACTGTCATTTTGTCTCGTATATTTTCCTATTTGTTGGAGTGAATGTCTATTTGTAAGTCATAGTTTGTGCCTATTCCATTGAATATTCTATTGTATATGAAATCATTTTTTTCCCTGAATAGTCTCTTTTCATCTCAGACCTCTCTATGAAATACTTTTGCAAGCCTATATAGGAAGTTGTGCTTGTTATGATTTAAGGATTTCTCACTAATGCGTAGTCATTTTTTTATGATTCATTTCACTTTTTGTGTATTACCTTGTAGGTTAAATTTGCTTTCAGTCTTTCAGTTCTCCTTCTATCCCTTTTCCTCCCAAGTTTACTTTTAAAGTTTAAAGAGCAAAATTGGTGATTATCCAAGAGGAACCGACCTAGAATCTGAAGGTTTCACTTCAGTTAGCATAGGTCCTACAAACTGGAATTTATTCCCATGTTATACTAGATCATTAGTCTTCAGATTTTAATACGTTGAAAATTTGGTGTATAACAATATTACAAAAAATCTAATAGAGTTGTACTAGACTATCTTGTTCTCTAACTTAGATATTTTTTCACTTTAACTATGAGTATAAAATTTAAAACAAAATATTATGAGATATCTCATTTAGAGAATTTTTTTTTATCACACTTCTATAGGTGTATTATCCAAAAGTGTTGTTGTAGTAGATTATTTACTAGATAGAAAGAAATGTCAATAGCTTCAACCCAAAACTATTGCTTGATTCTACCACTGCTAAGAATAATATTGGGCCTCTCCATTAAAATAATGTGTATCATATCTCATGGTTCTTATAGATCTCAATCCCATGGTTCTTATAGATCTTGTCAAAATATCCCCAACAAAATTCACCACTGTTCTTAGTCCTCAAAAAATTAATCTTCCTACTTTACTGATGTAAAAAAAATAGCATTAAACTTTTTAAATCAACCAAATACTAATTAGATTTTATTTTAAAAAAATTAAAAGATTTCCTTCAACTATCATCATCAATGAATGAAATAAACTACATACATATTAAAATTCACAAAACATTCACTAGACCAAAAACATTAGAATGTGCTAGATCGAATAATCTAAAAGACATATCCCTCTTGTAAGTAGCAAACATACTAAAGAGAAAATTTATAATGTGCTAGTAAAGAAAATTTATAATTTTTTCTCAAAATTTTCCAGTCACCTCACTCCTATCTCTCTAGCCAATGATACTTTTGATAGGGAATGTGCTAAGGATGAGTTCACAAGCTCCTCAAGTTACAAGAGGTCTACAAAATTTATTAAGATGATAGCAGTGACAAATTGTTTGGTGACACTTGGGGGAACCCTTTCAAAGAAGAAAAATAAGCCTAAGAAAAGTTTCAACTATTAATAATGAAGGTACGTATTGAGGATAGTGAAGAAGTCCTAGGGGAACCATTAAACCTAATTCCTATAGACTCTCTCTCCCCTTCCCCACCCTATGAAACTCACTTATAGGAAGTCTCTCAAGGATTTAATATCCTTAAAAATTATAAGAAATAAGAAAAACATGAGAATAAAGTGACAATTAGAAAGGAGTAAAATTGTGAAGCTCTTGCAGAAAACCTTGACGATATTTTATCCATGGTTGAGAAATTAGAAACCCCAAAAAATTGGATTGGATATGAGAAGCCATGACTTCACTTTTTCTAATTTGAAATTTTAGTCTCTTTCACCTCCTTTGCATATTCACACATCTCAGAAGCCACACAAGATAATTTCTTTTCCTATGAACCATTTGACCCCTTCTTCCTCTTAAAAATCATGCCTCTTTTATTTCTTATTGTCTTCTCATTATCTACGTGGGCTTTCTTTTTTATCATGCACACTTTCTAATTCCAAACTTCAAACTTATGTGCTCCATAATTCTTGTGTAGTATTCCTTTCCTTTTTAGTGCTATTCTCATTTTTATTTTTTAGGATTTCTATCTGTTTAAAAGGAAATAACAAGCTTTAAGAATTTGTGTTATACTATAAACATAAAAGATGAGAAAAGATATATAAATAAAATATAGAAAAAAAGGATCAAAACAAGAAACAATTTTATAGTGGTTCGACAATTGCCTACATCCACTCTCAAGTAGGGAACTAATTTATTATTTTAAGGTATGATACAAAACAATACAGTACATGACTGCACAATACACACATCCATTTATTCATTCGCATATAACCTTCAAGGGAAGAGCCATGAGAAGTTGAACAATCATATGACCATTGAGATTCACATTTACAACAATCTCCCACTTTAAGCCCAACTAGAACAGACATGATCTGCAACATTCCCTACATTTCCAATTCTTTACATTGCAATCAGGCCCATTGAAGATTCAATTTTTCCAAACTTTGTTTACGAACACTTAGAATTTGTCTTATCCAAAATAAATTGAAACTAATAACACTTAGAAACATAGCATCTTCAACCTCAAAACTGCTTAAAATCTCCTCTCTCTCTGCATGAAATCCATGCAATAATAACTTGTTAATGGATCAGATGAGATCCCCATATCAAAGTGCTCCTTATGTAGAGCCTCCACGTAAAATTCCACCTCTCCATCTTCCTCAGCTTCCGCAATACTTTCATTCATATTATAATCACATGGTTTCTCACCAGGTAGAATTTGAGTGATCCCACAATACAGTGTCCCACTTTTTGGCCAACTTTGAAATTGAAATGAACATTGTGAGAAGAAAAAAACTTCACTTTTGGACACATATTGCTGGAAAATATTAAGAATTTGAAGATGATGTAAAGTAGTGACTTTTAGCATTTTGTTTCTAGTTTCTAAATATATTTATAAAAAAATGGAATATATATGTAACCATTTTTCCTTCTTCAATAATTGGTTTGTATGAAAAATTTGCATATTTAAAAAGTGACAATCATTCAGATCACCATAAAAAATTTTCAAAAATGATAATGATGAAATTATTTTTGCGTTAGGTTTGTAACACCAATACCAAGAGGATCCAATTTTTTTCATTCAATTTGGTTCAAAAAATTTTAGTTTATTGAGTTATGAAGTGACATTAACTGTAATTTAGACATAGGCTCTTTCAGATTGCTCTAACTTGGTATGTACATATAGAAATTCATTTTTACTAGTTTTTGATAGAAAGATAACATAAATACCTATATCTACATATTTTCATAATTTTTTTCCCTAATTTACTAGTTTTCCCAAAGCGTGGAAGAGAGAAGTTGCTAAATAGAAAGATAACCTATGCTTAATTTGTTGCCCGACTTTTGGTCTGCATACCTTTGAGACAAAGTGGATGTTTTACACTTCGCTCTCTCAGATGTGAGAGTTTGCAAATTCTTCTCAATATTTCTCCTTTTTGTTTCCAATCTTAAGAGAGCATTACCCAATTGTTCAACAACTACCAATCCTTTAGATTTGATTCTCTCGACCCATCCCTTGCCGATCTATGTGAAGTGCCTGTCTTCTTGCAATTTGGCTATTATGGTTTGATCATCCACAGCACTGGGATCAAAAGTGGTATGAGTACTAGGAATACTAGCAACTGGAGTGACCAACTTCCAGATGAAATTAGTTAGTTCAGTGACTTCGGCCTTAAGCTATACCTTAGCCATTTTAAGTTCTTCTAGCTCTTCTTCAATTACTACATTAGTGGATTTCCACCAATCCACTTTGGTATCATGTCGAGCTAAGCCCATGTCAAATGAGTGTAGCTCAAAATATGAAGGGGGTAAATCTTCAATCCTACCCTCCTTCATGGGTTTCGCTACCTCCATAGTGAAGTGCCCAATTTTTGGATCCCAACCCAATGTGGACAGCATCTTTATTTTCTTATCTTTTGCTGCAGCGAAGCCGGATTGAAAGGCTTGAGATAAAGTATCTTTGCTGGGAGCTCCTTCTTCTACCCTCTTTCTTTTGCATTCCAGAGTTGTCTCTATCCTTGAATCGACACTAGTGACCTTAGTGGTAGAGACCAACTCCTCTATAAATAGTTTCCTAATAACTGGAGGAGTAGACTTTGGTCTTGAAGCAAATGGATTTACGAAGGTAGGGGAAGAGGACACCAATCTGATGACTTGAGCAGCCTCTTGTTGCTTCTCAACCCTCTTGTCTGATTTTGTGGCTGAGGTATTGGAGGTATCCTCACCCACCTCTACTACAGTAGGGGACCCTCACCTTGGAGTATCTTGGATTGAAGTGTCAGTTGGTGTATCTACAATGACTGCTTTAGCTGATTTCTTAGGTCCTGCACCTTTGGTGGGTTCTTTTGTCGACCCAATATCTAGAAGTAGGACTTCTCCACATGTCTTCTTTGGTTGAACTTATTTTTTTGGAGGTTCATCACCTCCCTAGCTGGCTGAGATGAACCTTTGGCCGTAGTTGGGAGTATTACTGAAGGAGTTGTTGCAATGCTTGAAGTATCTTTTGTTAGGGTCCTTTGAGTACGAGGCTTCCTTTCTAACCTCTTCCTTCTTCCTATAGTCCATTCAACCCACTGCCCTATTCTTTTGTAGATACCACCTATCAAAGTCTGCAAATCATTGATAGCTTGCTCCAGCATGGGATTGGAGCTTATGGGGAGGGGTTTGATCTTCTCCAAATATGTATCATCATACATGTCTTGGCAGTCATCTTCTAGTCCCTCAACCACAATGTTAACCTTGAGTTTTTTTATTTGTTCAATAGTTAACCTGGCATAAAATATTTCTCTACTCTCCAAGTCATGTTTGCAATTAGCCCAGTAGTCTTCAATATCATCAACATGACGAATCGAATGACTCATTTGCAGATGCTCTCAGGCATAATTTACAGGGTCATAGAGTGGCCTCAAAACATCATTTGTTTCCAACTGGAATCTTTTGGAGAAAGTTTTTAGAACATTCTTTTCTTTAGACCAAGATTCACAACTGTAAGCTCCAATGGATACTGAGAACTCATAGCCTTTCTTCTTAGCATCAACGTAGATCAGGTTCACTTGGAGTGCTTGCCTCATCACCTCGATCAGCACAATCATATCATCAGGACATCTGGGAAGCTTCAAAGGGAATTCATTAAAACCTACAAGACAAATATATGAGAAGTCCACAAATTGAATGAAAAAGCACCCAAACTAGTTGATAACAACCATGGCTTCAGGAGAAAACCTCCTTTCTGGACAACCCTGTAGCTCCCTTCACAATCTTATTGTAAATGTATCGTTAACTTTGAGATGGTTAGCATAACTGTTGTGTAACAGTAAAAAGGGAAAGAATTCATAACTCCTGACATCCTCTGGAAATTCCTCTAATCGAGGAAGCCCTAGCCAAATTTGAATTGTGGCCAATATATACATTAAAAATGAAACTAGTTGTAGTTTTGTTGGAAGTCACGTTTTGTTGAGCTTTGCAAAACTAGAGATTTGAGTTCCTTGCTTGGACATGTGAATGTCCAAGTCCCTAGATAGAGCCAATTGTTGCCCCACTTTTGGTCTACATACCTTTGAGACAAAGTGGATGTTCAGTGTGTAGTAGTAATCTAAAAACTTCATATGAGTCCTGAGTCTAAGTTTAGCTATCCCATTAGGCTAGGAGACCTTTATCAGATTCCCCAAACTGACCTCCCCTTTGTGAGCTGGTGGGAATTTGGGTCTGAAATCACATTTATTTGGGTAGGTTAGGCTCCCAAATCTGATAAAGGTCATGTTTTGAAGGATTCTAACATTGGCATTATGTGCAGTTGAAGTATCTAGCCTTACCACTTCATTTTGTAGCCTTGGTGAAAAATTGGTTTTGAGCTTCTTCGTGGCAGAAAATCACCTCTAGAGGGCGTTTTCCACAATTAATAGAATTGAAAGTTTCAAGAGTCAATGAAAGTTGGAAACAATAAGTTTGGGCATTCAAATTAAATCAATTTCAAGCCAAGGGGATCGATTGAAAGGGGAAGAATTTGAGCTGCAAGTTTACTGGTGAAAAAGTGGAAAATGGCTTCTCTGTTGCTCCAATAGGCGGGTTTCAACCTGCGAAGTATGCTTTCTCCTATATCACTAAAATGGAAACACTTGGGAAAGGGATCCATCTCATAGGTGATTGGAGGCGTGTTAGTCCAAATCTTGATCTTTGTCCTTAGTGTTACTTTTTTAGAGTCAGCTTCTTATTTTGTGTATCTCAAGCTGCCTAAGCACTCATGTTTAAAATCTCAATGAAAGATCTTCCCTATGTTCCATCGTTGCTTGCTCAAGAGAGAAAAGCCTTTTTCTAATGTATCTTTTGAATAGGTTTGAATAGGTTTGAACAGGTTGGAACACCTACGAACAACCTTGAAATCTATTCAAGGGTGTTCAAGGATGTTCAAGCTAGTTCATCTTCTTTATAAAGCAGAAGCGAGTGATTAGCATTTTCGCTAAAAGGAGGTGTTTTGTGATCACAGGTTATAGAAATTTGGTCGATCTAGGGTGGAAGGTTATTGGTTAATTAATTTGGCTCTTTGTACCAAAGGTTTGGTGGGATATTAAGGAACAGGCTTGAATGAGGGTGAACACATACGAACATCTTTGAACTCTGTTCAAGAGTGTTCAAGAGGGTTCAAGGGTGTTCAAGGATCTTTGAAAAATGACATGTGGCATAAATCAAGGACAACCACCATATTTTAAGACATGGGTCCCACTCGTGTAAATCTTTTAATGAAGAAGTCTTTCGGCGGCGGCTAAATCATGTCTGAGCTGTCAAATTAATGAGGAATTCATGCGACATAAAAGTTTATGCAAAGTGGCAGTAAATGATCGTGTGTGGGAATGGTCACTTCCCTCTTTGAGACATTATTGTCTTAATTATGGGTAATTAATTACTCATTCGAGATGTTTCTTTTAAAATCCCTCCTTGGCATTCATTATTTTTGAATTACTATTGTTCTCTATATGCGCAAAGAATAGAGCTAAGGGTTTTTCGGAGCTCCAGTTGTAGAATTTTCCTCAAAGATTAAGGTAAGTCAGGCTGTCACTCTTTCAGTGTTTAAATTTAAAAGATGGTGAATTTTTACGGGGGTTTCTGTAGCAATTTGCAGTCTGTTCTTGCAAAAATGAAGTCAACATTTCATTTCTTTGGGAATGTGTCTAGTTTAGTTTGCGAAAATTCTATTGTAATAGACATAGACCTAGAATGGTATGATATTGAAGGGATAGCTGATAGGCTTACTGCATGTGTTGAATAAAATGTCCCTTTTATGGAAATTTTGAGTAGTGGGTTATGTATAGCCGCGTGTTTCCCTCCTGCAGTGGTTTTCCCTAAGCTTTTCCATGAATGTATTAAACATTATGACCAGCGAACTAAGTCAATTCTTAACAAAAATGGTGAAGTGTTGATGGCCATAAATAGAGGAATTGTTGCCTCGGATTTCCAAATCCAAGATCAGACTTTTTTAGCTTTTTCTCCTACCCAATCTCTAGTTAACTTCAAGCCTAACGCTGATGCGAACTATACTTCCATGGCTAAGTATTGGTTGATAAATGCCCAAAGAGGAGGTTCTCATTTTCCCAAGAAGTTAAATAGAAATCACATGCATCTGCACATTAGTGATATCATGGTAATGCTGCACATAGTTAGAGGGTCACCCGACGCTTCTTTGTTTGCAGATTGGTTATTCTGCTATGTAGAAATTATTTTAGAGGGAAAACATAAGCTAGATTGGGTTGAGTTAATTGTAGAATCTATGAGGGAACAGTTGAATAGTTCCAAGCATACTGGTTGTAGCTTTTATATGTCCTCTTATCTCATGTATTGTCTAGCATGTAGTAGGATATGGAGTGGCATGGTTCACAAGCCTTGGATTGATGGCATGTGTGTGTTTGAATATTTCTCTATGCTTCACAAAGATAGTGTGATTCATAATTACAGGAGAGTTCATGATACTTTTATGGGAAAGCTTTGCTTTGAAATGTCTGGAGATTTGGCCAGGAGGATGAGCTCAGAAGCTTAGCACTTTGTGACTAGGTTTGGGAGTTATTATATCCAATTCCCTAAGTTCTCTTATTTAAGAATTGGTGGTTTTGAGGATGCCCCTACCAAATTGCCTTGATATGCATTTGACTATTTTATTTTTGCTGAAATCTGTAGATAGCTTGCCATCGTGCTGAAGTGTTTCCTTCCTGGAGACCGAGGTGAAAAAATATTCCCATTGCAGCTAGGGAAGCTTTCATGTCTAACCTTTGAAGATGCCATAAGTATCAGAAGAGACCTCAGTCATTTTGATTTCAAGTACTATAAAGAAAGAACAGGCTTAGATAAAAAAAAATTTGCTATTAGTAGCCTGGCTTTAAGGTCTCACATGTTTCCAGTCCCCCATTTAGAGGATTTCTGGGAGGATTGTGTAAACGAATCTCAAGTCATGACTAGAAGCCATAGTAGACTCTACATCTCTCAAATTCTATCCAAGAGAATACAATTAAGCATAGAGGGAGTAACAAGTGATGGTTCTGATTTGATTGAACCTAATTTCAAATGACTTCTCGATACTGAAGAGGTAGATGTTGATTGGTGAAAAGAGGAAGATGATGACATTCAAAGTAGAACACAGCATGTTCTCAAATTAACTGAGAAGTGGCTACAAGCAAAAAAAGAGCAGTCCAGTCCTAAAAAGACTGGAAATAAATTTTCAATTTTTTTTTCTTTCCCCTTTGTTTCTAACACGCCTAAAACATTTGATAATGGAGGTTCACCTGGTAAGCAGTAGAAGAAAGAATCTAAAAAGAAGTCTGTTGCGGAACTTTCATCTGTGGTTTCTCCTCAACGTATCACCAGGTCACGCTCCTGATCACAAAAGAAGGCAAAGATGACTCAAGAATAGATGGAGACAGTTAATCTGGAAGATGACAAGTTTGAAGAATTGAATTATCAAATTGGTGATGATGACCAAATTTGGAAAGATCTTTTTTATCTTGAAGATGTAACCCTAGATTTAATGGACACTCTTGTTAAAGCCGGTCCCCAACCGGAAACAACCAATGACATGCCCAAATGGTTGACTTCCTTAGTTAATAAAAAGCAGAGTCTGATTCTTGTGTCCATACCAATGCAAGATATTGTGAGTAAGTATGCTCAGAAAACCCCTAAGCCAAGAAGGTGAAAATCAGAGTGCACATGTTTGCTGATGCTATGACTTGAAAGTGGATAGCCAAGGTCGCTACTTATAGGCCTAAGGAAGAGAAGCCATATGTGGCAGTTGAGGACTTTGAAGTTACCAAAATTGAGTTGGGAATAATGGACAGAGCTGGGAAAAACCACTTATTCAAAGAAACAGCCCAACAAATGCAGATTACATCGGTGCAGGATAGAAAAGAAAAGAAAGAATTGAAATAGACCATTGTTTCACTTTCTCAGTTTATTAACGCATTTTGCAACTTTGATGCTACCCCGTTGTCTCAGTCTTCTCAAGTGTTCGATCCCAATTTTGAAGAAAATAAGATTCTATTGAATCAAGTTCAAAGGGGACAAACTCTAGTTTCTTCAGTGGATGAATGGATGGCTCAAGTGCTAAATAATGGCAGACAGTATATTAAAGATTCTCATTCAATTCTTCACAACACTTAGACAACTATAGGGGAACTACAGGTGCAATGTCAAGTATGGGGCACAAATGAAGAAACATGGGTGTCAACAATGACCAAATTTATGGAAATTGAAAGGCACGACTTTAATAAATTCTGTGCAGAAAAGTCACTGAAAGGTGCCGAGGAGTCCTACTTCTTCATACTTAGAAAAAACATTAGTTGGTGTATTGCCCTGATAAGAAGTGCCATTACGGAGAATAAAGAATATGAAGCTAAAGCAAAGAAAATCCAAAAGGCTTCCCTAACAGAGTTGAAAGTGATTAATTCCACTTATACCTACCCCTCTGTCTTTGGTGAACAAGAACTGAAAGGTGCTTTGGATGCTTTTGAATCAGCTATTAAAACTATCAGAGACAAGATTCATCCCAAGGCCTTTGATTTGACCCAGATAGAAAGGATTGAATCCATGCTTTATTTGTGTGTTGATCAATTATCTAATGTTACTGATAGGGTGAAAAAGTTGAGCTAGAATAAAGATGCCTCCATGGCCTGAATAGTGAACTCTAAAATCCCGCACCTGTCGCGTCCCAAGGAATTAGTTCAAGCATACAAAGAATGGAAACCGACTCAATCAGTTACCGATGAAGAAGGGAGTCCAGCGACAAGCGAGGATCATGCCTTAGATAAAGAGCCTGATTCTGCCATCTAGTTTCCTATTTTTACTATGTTATTATGCTAAAATTTGAGGACACGTGTCCTCTGACTGATGGATTAGTTACTTAACTGTTTCACCAAGAGGCCGTGTTTTTCAGGAGGCATCTCGGTGCTCTATTGCTATTTATTCTGACTGCTAAAAATTTGAAAGGGTTCGGAAAAACTTTGATAGATAGATATAGTTTTGATAATTATAGTTTAGATGGTGAATGTTGTGAACAGAATTGATTTTTAGATAATTACCTGTGTAGTAATTTTTGAAGTATATGACAAGAAGATCAATGAATCTGTGTTGTTTATGATTTTGAGCAAAGTGCCTTGTGTTGGCATATTGTTTGGCCTATTTTATATCTTAGTTAGCTGTTTCATGGTATCTAAATCTTGAATTTTATCTATTATCTATTATCTATAGTAGAATTTGTTTATGTTTTTCATGAAATGCCATTGTTGAAGTGACTGTGTTTCCTTCCTATTCATTACCTGGTTATATTTACTTCACAAGTTGTTTCAAAACATATCATCAAAGAATGATATTTTTGCCTTTATAAGCTTTCTAGTTAATAGCTAACTGATTAAATTATTTTCTCATTTCATTGAATATCATATAAGGGAGTTGTACTTGTAATAAAATTCAGAGGGAAGTGATTATAAAATACACTTACCCAACTGTTAGAAATAGTTTTTCTTTTAAGGGTGATAGAGAAAACTTAAAAGATTATTTGTAAAAAGACAAATTTGTTCACTAAAAAATTTTTGGCGACTCTACTGGGGAGCACTTATGGTGTAGACCTGTGTTTAATGTTCTATTTTATGAATAATTTATGGTCCTACCAGCTGTGATAATACCCAATTTGGAGGAGCAACCTCTTGTTATCCAACCAGATCTTAATTTTCAAAACACTCAAGAGGATATCATTTTTTATTTGAACATTGTTGCTTGGAGTTTAAAGACCAGCTATCACCAGTATAAAAAAGTTCTCCTAGTTTTAGAAGAAGAGGAAGATATAGGAGAGTGGTTAAGAGGACTCTCAATCACCCAGGAGGTACAAGTTGTTGATAGAATCGCTCAGAGGTAATAAGTTAGAATAATTCTGGATTCTCAACCTTACACCAGGTCTCAGAGGAAGGAGGGTATTTTTGATACTTTCTTTGAAAGCTTGCAAAATCTTCATTTTTCCTCCCCTTCCATCTTAAGACCCAAAGAAAAAAGTAGACCTTCTTCTCCTCCTAAAGCTACCCCCAATTCTTCTTCGTCCTCTAGTGTCTGGCAAGCTTTAACTTTGTCTTGTATTCAAGCACCACCTCTAGTTATAATCTTTCCAAGTACAGTTATGGCTCAGCCATGGGGTGTAGTCATTGGTCCTTTGAATTTGGGAGCTCATCATCCTCTCCCTAAAGGTATTAAAGAAGTCTTAGTTAAATTTTCAAGAGATGGTAAAGTTTCAGTAGATGAGCACTTGAATGCATTAAATGTAGGTACTGCCATTCTGGAAATACAACATGAAGATGTAGCAGTAAGACTCTTCACTCAATCTCTCTTAGAAGGAGCTAAGGAATGGTTTGGCCATTTTCCAGCTGGATCAATCACAATTTGGCAAACCATGAAGATAGCATTCGAAGGGAATTTTAAAGGAGCTGATGATGAACATTCTTTGCTAGCACAATTGACACAAATGAAGAAGGAGATTCATGAGCCAATGAGAGATTATGTGGCAAGATACAAAAAATTTATCCATAGAATCCCTGTTGCCAAAAGACCAACCCCTAAAAACCAGCAGTGTTTCTTTGTAAATTCTATGCCCCCGGACATAGGATTTCACTTAAGAAGGAGTAGACCAGCTAATTTAGTTGTTGCCCAAGAACAGGATACTAAGTTAGAAGATGATCTTATTACAGCTGGGAAATGGAGAAAAGATGTTCAGAATCCTCATTCTCAACCTTCTACTTCAGCTCCTACAGATCCAGTCGGTCAAAGATTATTGAATGACGTAATTGCCTTGAAAAGGCAATTACCTAAACAAGGATCTTCATTCCCTTCTCCTTATCAAGATATCAGCCAAAAACAACCTAATCAATGGCACAATAAAACTCCCCTAATGCCTCCAAATCAACCAAGATTGTCCATAGAAGCCTCACCAAAGAAGCTGTCATGTGTTCCTTTCATCTAAAACTAGATCATGATGGTATTTCTTGCCCTGATATGCAAAGACATGTACAAATGGAGGCTACTAAGGATGTGTTAGGGGAACGTACTGTAGAAGAGCTCCCTCAAGATAGACCTGGTGACTCTGGTTCATACTGTTTAGAATATGAATCTCATTCAGAAAGAGGAGATATTCTGGTCACCCTTGGGGATCCTGCTTGTGCTATGCTTACTCTAAATTAAAAGTTTTCAAAGAACAGTTCAACTCTAGCTAATCCTGTCTATAAGACTCAGGATCTTGTAAGTACTGCTTCTTCTTCTAGTTCTTTGACCCCTGATGTTAAGGTTGTGCGAAAAGACTCTAGCTTGTCTTCTTTTGATATTGTAGAATTTTTCAAGTCTTCTGCTATCCAAATCTCTCCCGTAGAATATCTGAGGTTAAACCCCAAAGAATTAGAAAAATTAGTCAAATATGTGAAAGGTGACCTTGTGGACTTGTCACAATATAACCAATGTGTTGTTGACCCAATTGATCAACCACTTGATTTTCCTGTAGTTATTTCACCATTTGTCATGAATCAGAGCGACACTACTGTCACTCCTACTCCTAAAGTGAAATGTGAATTTGATGAGACTAGGAAGCCTGACCCCTTTTATATTTCCCTACTCTTAAATGGCCTCAAATTGAGTAACTGCATTATAGACTCGGGGGCCTCCGATAATGTTATGCCCTCATCTGTATCCAAGGCTTTAGGTTTAACCATGACCAAAACCTTTGGGAGGTGCTATTCAATGGATGGAAAACAAGTACCTTTAATTGGTCAAGTTAAAGATGCTCAAGCTATTTTAGCAGCCTATCCTGATAAGAGGCTCAATCTAACTATTTTTGTATCAGATATACCTGCAAGTTAAGGCATGCTCTTGAGTAGAACTTTCTACAGAGACATGGGCAGGGAAATAAAGATGGATTGGTCAGAAGCCATCATCCCTATTGGGAATAAAAAGGTCAAACTGGAACTTGAAGCCAAGAACAAATACACTGTAATTCCATCTGATGATCCTAAAGCACAAATTTTATTTGAAGACTGTGAATTTGGTAATTACATGATTTTCTTAGATGAAGCCCCTTTGGTTTGTGAACATCCTGGTGGAAATGAGCAAATTTGGTTGATGGAATTTGATGGTAGTTGTGCTACCGCAGGTTTTGGAGCTGGTGTAGTCTTCAAAGGGCCTGATAATCAATATATTCCTTTTTCCTACAAATTGGATTTTAAAAATACCAATAATACCGCTGAATATGAAGCTCTTTTGTTAGGGCTGCGAGAAGCCAAAGCATTGGGAACAAAGGCACTTGTTGTGAAAGGTGATGCTGAGCTTATCGTCAAACAAGTAAAAGGTCATTTTTCAGTAAAGAATGAGCGTTTGAAACATTACAGAAATTTGGTATGGGATGAAATGGATTTTTTTGAAGCCTTTTCCATAGAAGCTATTCCCAGAATTCTCAATACAAGGGCTGATTCCCTAGCTGTATCAGTGTCTCTGCACCTTCCTCACCCAGATTTCAAAATAGGAACATATAGGGTTGAGATGATATATAGACTAGCCGTCCCAGATAACATTGAACACCTACATGTTTTTGAAGATGCTACAGAGATAAAGGATTTTATGGCATGTGTAGAATCTTTCTCTTGTATGTACTTTGAAGGAATGAATGAAGATAGCGGAGGGATAAATCCTGAATTCTTATAAGAAGAAGAAGTTGTCCAGTTGAAAAGCAACAAAATTCCCAAAGGTTTGGTTTCCTTAGAGAACTTGTTTTCTCGAAAGGATGATAGTTTCATTCCAAGAAAAATTTCTCAATCAGATGTGCAAAAGGAATATGACAAGGTGAACATTGGCACTGTGGTTGAACCCAAGTGGATTTCTATAGGTAAAAATTTGTCTGCCCAAGAAAAGAAAAACCTTCAGATCCTGTTAACAACCTACACTGATGTTTTTGCTTGGGATTATAGTGATCTTAAAGATTTTTGGAAAGGGAAATTTAGTCATCACATCCCTCTCAAGCCTGAATCAAAGCCTTTTAGGAAAAAGCTTCATAGTTACAATCCCAAGGTTTCAGAAGCAATATTAAAAGAGGTTGACAAGATGCTAAAAGCCAGAATCATCTACCCTATCCACCATTCAACCTGGATTGCAAATATTGTCCCTGTCAGAAAGAAGAATGGAAAAATAAGGATCTGTGTAGACTTTAGGAATTTAAATCAGGCCAGTCTCAAAGATAATTATGCCCTGCCCAAAATGGAACACGTATTACAGGCGGTTGCAGGGTCAGAAATGATGTCTCCGCTTGATGGGTTTTCTGGATATAATCAAGTAAGTGTAGCTGATGATGATAAATAGAAGACTACTTTTACTACACCATGGGGAAATTTTTATTACAATAGAATTCCCTTTGGCCTGATCAATGCAGGGGCAAATTTTCAAAGGGCAATGGATTCCTCTTTTGCTGATTTGAAAAATAGAATCATAAAAATTTACCTTGATGATTTAACTGTGTACTCCAAAAGGAGGAAACATCATGTTTGAGACCTTAAATCAGTTCTACAGAGATGTAGAGATCATGGCATATCACTTAATCCTAAAAAAGTAGTTTTTGGTGTGATTGAGGGAAAATTATTGGGACATATCGTATCCAAAGAGGGAATTAAAATTGATCCCAAAAGAGTCAAGGCTATTCAACAGATCGGTCTACCTTCAACAAGGATAGGATTCAAATCTTTCTTTGGTCAAATTAACTTTTTGAGGGCTTTTGTCCCAGATTTTTCTGAGTTAGCAAGGCACATAGTGGGGATGATGAGTGAAAAACATCCCTTTAAGTGCACAGAAGAAGGTAGAAATGCTTTTGGAGAAATTAAGATAGTCATGGTCAATGCCCCATCTCTAGTTTACCCAGATTATAAAAAAGATTTTATCATCTATTGTTACGCTTCTGATCACACACTGTCTGGAATTCTAACTCAGAAAGATGTTTCAGGAAATGAAGCCCCCATCTCTTTCATGAGTACCCTTTAAAGAAGCATGAACAAAAGTATTCCCCAATTGAAAAGCAAGCCTTTGTTGTGGTGAAATCAGTTAAGCAGTTCAGATTCTACATTCTCCATTCTCATTCTATAGTGTTTGTCCCTGATTCAGCCGTGAAGGCACTACTCCCCCAACAAGAAATAGCCATGAACAAAAGAGTAGCATGGGTGAAAAAGATTCAGGAATATGATTTGATAATCAAACCCACTAAGCTGGTTAGAGGGAGAGGTTTGTGTAAATTTATCGTAGAAAATGTTAGTCATACTGAAAATTTGGAATCTGAAATATCTCAAGTATTATTGGTTAGTTTAACAGATTCTTGGTTCTATGACATTGCCTATTTCCTGATGTATGGAGAATGTCCACAAAGGTTGTCACCTAAATAAAGATGAACTCTGAGGTTGCAAGCTGCTAAATATGTAATATGGCAAGGTGTCCTTTATAAAAGGGGTCTTGATGGTACGTTTCTAAGATGTGTGGATAAAAGCTAGCAATTAAAGTTGCTCGAAACCTTACATGAGAAGGCCTATGGAGGTCATTTCTCATCTACGGTAATGGCATTCAAAATCCTTTGAAATTGTTTTTATTAGCCGGGTATGTTCAGAGATGCCTATGCATTTGTCAGGAATTGCAAAAAATGTCAATTATTTTCTGGAAGACCTCAATTAGCTACTTTACCTTTAAGACCAGTTGTGGTGAGTGAACCATTCAAGCAATGGGGTATTGATTTTATATGCCCTGTCAGTCCTTAGTCAAGTGCAGGTCACATTTATATCCTAACAGCGAATGACTACTTCACTAAGTGGGTCGAGGCTATTCCAACCAAAAAGGCTAATTCTCAAGTAGTTTGTGATTTCTTAAAAGATAACATTTTGGTGCATTTTGGAGTACCCCAAAAGATTCTAGCAGATAATGCCACTTATTTCTCTTCGCAAGAGTTTTCCCTTTTCTATTTTGATCACAATATTTCTCTGGCTCATTCATCCGATTATTTTCCCCAAGGAAATGGACAAGCCGAGTCAAGTAATAAAAACTTGATAATGATCATGAAAAAGCTGGTAGATGATAGTGGCAAAAATTGGCATAAGAAGCTTTTTGAAGCCCTTTGGGCTGATAGAATTACGCCAAAAAGAGAAATCGGTTTGGCACCCTTTGAGTTGGTGTATGGAATTGGGGCACAACTATCAGTTCCTCTGAAACTCTGTGTAGCTAAGCTACAAATGGCCATTGAGGACCAAACTTTCAAAGACTCCTTGGAGAAAATAATTATGTACTTGCATAAATTAGAAGAAGAAAGAGAAGCTCTAGTAGATAAGATTACTAAGCATCAAGTTAGAGTGAAGAACATTTTTGACAGGAAATCAAGACCCAGAAGTTTTCTGAAAGGAGATGAAGTTATACTATGGGACAAAATAAAAACTCTTAAAGGCGCCAACAGTAAGTTTGAGTCACTGTGGAAAGGCCCCTTTGTTATCACTGAAGAGTTGGGAATGAATGCTTTCAAGTTGGCTTATCCAGATGGAACGATCTTACCATTTTCCTATAAAGGGAAAGATCTTAAATTGCTGAAGATTTAGTCTCAGTCTTTGTGTCTTGATGTATATATTAGGTTAGGTTTGCTTCCATTTGGTGTGTCTTCCCTTTCTTGCGAGTTTTCTGAGCTCTTCTCACAACAATTTGCGAAACTAGAGTAGTTGAGTTCTCTGGCTTTTGAGAAAAGCCAGCCCCTAGTCAAAGCAAGTGTTAGTCCAAATCTTGATCTTTGTCCTTAGTGTTACTTTTTCAGATTTGCCTTGTTATTTTGTGTATCTCAAGCTTCCTAAGCACTCATGTTTAAAATCTCAATGAAAGATCTTCCCTATGTTCCATCGTTGCTTGCTCAAGAGAGAAAAGCCTTTTTCTAATGTATCTTTTGAACAGGTTTGAACAGGTTGGAACACCTACGAACAACCTTGAACTCTATTCAAGAGTGTTCAAGGATGTTCAAGCTAGTTCATATTCTTTATAAAGAAGAAGCGGGTGATTAGCATTTTCGCTAAAAGGAGGTGTTTTCTGATCAAAGGTTATAGAACTTTGGTCGATCTAGGGTGGAAGGTTATTGGTTAAATAATTTGGCTCTTTGTACCAAAGTGTTTGTGGGATATTAAGGAACGACCTTGAATGAGGGTGAACACATACGAACATCTTTGAACTCTGTTCAAGAGTGTTCAAGAGCATTCAAGAGGGTTCAAGGGTGTTCAAGGATTTTAAAAAAATGACATGTGGCATAAATCAAGGACAACAACCATCTTTTCAGACATGGGTCCCACTCGGGTAAAGCTTTTAAAGAAGAAGTCTT
This sequence comes from Thuja plicata, assembly GCA_018584345.1. Taxonomy (NCBI): domain Eukaryota; kingdom Viridiplantae; phylum Streptophyta; class Pinopsida; order Cupressales; family Cupressaceae; genus Thuja; species Thuja plicata. The sequence continues at coordinate 5,018,494 of MU227936.1, read as the reverse complement.
TCAGTGGCGGCTAAATCATGTCTGAGCTGTCGAATTAATGAGGAATTTGTGTGACATAAAAGTTTGTGCAAAGTGGCAGTAAATGATCGCATGTGGGGATGGTCACTTCTCTCTTCAAGATATTTTTATCTTAATTATGGGTAATTAATTACTCATTCAAGATGTTTCTTTTAAAATCCCTCCTTGGCATTCATTATTTTTGAATTAATGTTGTTCTCTATATGAGAAAAGAATGGAGGTAACGGTTTTTCAGAGCTCCAGTTGCAGAATTTTCCTCAGAGATTAAAGTAAGTCAGGCTGTCACTCTTTCAGTGTTTAAATTTAAAAGTTGGTGAATTTTACAGGGGTTTCTGTAGCAATTTGCATTCTGTTCTTGCAAAAATGAAGTCAGCATTTCATTTCTTTGGGAATGTGTCTAGTTTAGTCTGCGAAAATTCTATCATAATAGACACACACCTAGAAGGGTATGATATTGAAGGGATAGCTGATAAGCTTACTACATGTGTTGAAGAAAATGTCCCTTATATGGAAATTTTGAGTAGTGGGTTATGTATAGCCGTGTGTTTCCCTCTTGCAGTGGTTTTCCCTGAGCTTGTCCATGAATGTATTAAACATTATGACCAACGAACTGAGTCATTTCTTAACGGAAATGGTGAAGTGTTGATGGTCGTAAATAGAGGAATTGTTGCCTCAGCTTTCCAAATCCAAGAACGGACTTTTTCAGCTTTTTCTCCTGCCCAATCTCTAGTTAAGTTCGGGCCTAATGCTGATGCAAACCATACTTCCATGGCTAAATATTGTTTGATAAATGCCCAATGAGGAGGTTCTCATTTGCCAAAGAATTTAAACAGAAATCACATGCATCCGCACATTAGTGATATCATGGTAATGCTGCACAGAGTTAGAGGGTCACCTGAGGCTTCTTTGTTTGCAGATTGGTTATTCTGCTATGTAGAAATTATTTTAGAGGGCAAGCATAAGCTGGATTGGGCTGAGTTAATTGCAGAATCCATGAGGGAACAGTTGAATAGTTCCAAGTATACTGGCTATAGCTTTTATATGTCCTTTTATCTCATGTATTGTCTAGTATGTAGTAGGATATGGAGTGGCATGGTTCACGAGCCTTGGATTGATGGCATGTGTGTGTTTGAATATTTCTCTATGCTTTGCAAAGATAGTGTGATTCAGAATTACAGGAGAGTTCATGATACTTTTATGGGAAAGCTTTGCTTTGAAATGTCTGGAGATTCGGCCAGGAGGATGAGCTCAGAAGCTCAACACTTTGTGACTAGGTTTGGGAGTTATTATATCCAATTCCCTAAGTTCTCTTATTTAAGAATTGGTGGTTTTGAGGATGCCCCTAGCAAATTTCCTCGATATGTATTTGACTATTTTATTTTTGCTAAAATCTGTAGACAGCTTGCCATCGTGCTAAAGCATTTCATTCCTGGAGACCGAGGTGAATAAATATTCCCATTACAGCTAGGGAAGCTTCCATGTCTAACCTTTGAAGATGCCATAAGTATCGGAAGTGACCTCGGTCATTTTGATTTCAAGTACTATACAGAAAGAAAAGGCTTTGATAACAAAAAATTTTCTAGTGGCAGCCTGGGTTTAAGGTCTCACATGTTTCCAGTCCCCCATTTAGAGGATTTCTGGGAGGATTGCGTAAACAAATCTCAAGTCATGACCAGAAGCCATAGTAGACTCTACATCTCTCAAATTCTATCCATGAGAATACAATTCAGCATAGAGGGAGTAACCGATGATGGTTCTGATTTGATTGAGCCTAATTTCAAAAGACTTCTTGATACTAAAGAGGTAGATGTTGATTGGTCAAAAGAGGAAGATGATGACATTCAAAGCAGAACACAACATGTTCTCAAACTAACTGAGAAGTGGCTACAAGAGAAAAAAGACCAGTCTAGTCCTAAAAAGACTGGAAATAAATCTTCAATTTTTTTTTCTTCCCCCTTTGTTTCTAGCATGCCTAAAACATCTGATAATGCAAGTTCATCTGGTAAGAAGCAGAAGAAAGAATCTAAAAAGAAGTCTGTTGCGGAACTTTCATCTATGGTTTCTCCTCAACGTATCACCAAGTCATGTTATTGATCACAAAAGAAGGCAAAGATGACTCAAGAATAGACAAAGACGGTTAATCTGGAAGATGACAAGTTTGAAGACTTGAATTATCAAATTGGTGATGATGACCAAATTGGGAAAGATCTTTTCTATCTTGAAGATGTAACCCTGGATTTAATGGACACTCCAATTAATGTCAGTCCCCAACCAGAAACAACTAGTGACATGCCCAAATGGTTGACTTCCTCATTCAATAAAAAGTAGAGTCTAATTCCTGTGTCCATACCAGTGCAAGATATTATGAGTAAGTATGCTCAGAAAACCCCTAAAGCCAAGAAGGTGAAAATCACAACGTGCATGTTTGCTGATGCTAAGACTGGAAAGTGGACTGTCGAGGTCACTACTTATAGGCCTAAGGAAGAAAAGTTAGATGTGGCAGTTGAAGACTTTGAAGTTACCAAAATTGAGTTGGGAAGAATGGACAGAGCTAGGAAAAACCACTTATTCAAAGAAATAGCCCAACAAATGTTGATTATGTCGATGCAGGATAGCAAAGAAAAGAAAGAATTGAAATAGACCATTGTTTGACTTTCTCAGTTTATTAACACATTTTGCAACTTTGATGCTACTCCATTGTCTCAGTCTTCTCAAGTGTTCGATCCCAATTCTGAAGAAAATAAGACTCTACTGATTCAAGTTCAAAGGGGACGAACTCTAGTTTCTTGAGTGTATGAATGGATGGCTCAAGTGCTAAATAATGGAAGACAGTATATTAAAGATTCTCATTCAATTCGTCATAACACTGAGAAAACTATAGGGGAACTACAGGCTCAATGTCAAGTATGGGGCACAGATGAAGAAAAGTGGGTGTCAACAATGACCAAATTTATGGAAATTGAAAGGCATGGATTTAATAAATTCTGTGCAGAAGTCACTGAAAGGTGCAAAGGAGTCCTACTTCTTCATACTCAGAAACAACATCAGCTGGCATATTGCCTTGATAAGAAGTGCCATTACAGAGAATAAAGAATATGAAGCTAAAGAAAAGAAAATCCAAAAGGCTGCCCTAACAGAGTTGAAAGTGGTTAATTTCACTTATACCTGCCCCTATGTCTTCGGTGAACAAGAACTGAAAGGTGCTTTGGATGCTTTTGAATTAGCTATTAAAACTATCAGAGACAAGATTCATCCCAAGGCCTCTGATTTGACCCAGATAGCAAGGATTGAATCCATGCTTTATTTGTGTGTTGATAAATTATCTAATGTTACTGATAGGGTGAAAAAGATGAGCTAGAATAAAGAAACCTCCATGGCCCGAATAGTGAACTCTAAAATCCCACACCTGTCGCTTGCCAAGGAATTAGTTCAAGCATACAAAGAATGGAAACTGACTCAATCGGTTACCAATGAAGAAGGGAGTCCAGTGACAAGTGAGGATTGTGCCTTAGATAAAGAGCATGATTCTGCCATCTAGTTTCTTGTTTTTACTATGTTATTATGCTAAACTTCAAGGACATGTGTCCTCTGACTGATGGATTAGTTACTTAACTATTTCACCGAGAGGCCATGTTTTTCGGGAGGCCTCTCGATGCTCCATTGCTATTTATTCTGACTGCTAAAACTTTGAAAGGGTTCGGAAAAACTTTGATGGATAGATATAGTTTTGATAATTATAGTTTAGATGGTGAATGTTGTGAACAGAATTGATTTTTAGATAATTACCTGTGTAGTAATTTCTGAAGTATATGACAGGAAGATCAATGAATCTATGTTGTTTATGATTTTGAGCAAAGTGCCCTGTGTTGGCATATTGTTTGGCCTGTTTTATATCTTAGTCAGTTGTTTCATGGTATCTAAATCTTGAATTTTATCTGTTATCTATTATCTACAGTGGAAGTTGTTTATGTTTTTCATGAAATGCCATTATGGAAGTGACTGTGTTTCCTTCCTATTCATTACCTGGTTATATTTACTTCACAAGTTGTTTCGAAACATATCATCAAACAATGATATTGTTTCCTTTATAAGCTTTCTGGTTAAAAGCTAACCAATTAAATTATTTTCTCATTTCATTGAATATCATATAAGGGAGCTGTACCTGTTATAAAATTTAGAGGGAAGTGATTATAAAATACACTTACCCAACTGTTATAAATAGTTTGTCTTTTAAGGGTGATAGAGAAAACTTAAAAGATTATTTGTAAAAAGACAAATCTGTTCACTAATATGGCGTAAAGAATGTTGATATAATCAAGCATATCAGTTTAGCATCTCGATATGCTAAAACCCTCCTTCAGTGGATTTTTGAGTCCAGAGCACCTCAAAAGTTTTTGTCCTCCCAAAAGGGAAGCGGAAAATGTATTTTGCATTGCCTCCAAAAAATTACAGTTACGGTTACTAAAGTGAAAGGATGTTTCTTAACTATCAGTAAAAGTAAAGTGATTAATTCAAATAAAGTTGTTTGGGATCATAACGGGCTTTTTCATTAATGCCTAAGTCTTTTTATTCATGTGGCGCGAGAAGTCAATCGTTAAACATTAGGAATTCAAAAGTTATAAGATTAGAGAACTGTTAAAAATAGAGGCTACCATCTGTTTTATTAATTGTTTGATTTAAAAGCCTTAGCAATAATTGTTTCATTCTTTTTACATCCCAGAAGCATATCCCTAAATTCCTTAATCTCAAATTCTAAGTTTCAAAGATGGTTACTAGATTTATGGGTTTTGATGGGATGAATAGAATCACATCCGACTGGCAAAACATCTCAGATACATCTCTGAATTTCTTTGATATGCAGAACTTTCAGAAAAGTCTAAAGGAAAACCAAATGCATCCCATCACTGGGAAGCTGAAGGAGAGTGGATTAGTCAAAGCCGTTGGTTTTCTCGTAGCTGTTCAAGCCTCTGAACTGATATGAGAAGGCATAGCTTGATACAACCCATACACCAAGCAAATCCTCTTTCCCAATGAAACAGTGCTACTCTCTACTGATAGAGAATCAATTTAGAACTCGCTTTGTAACCCAAAGAAAGTTGAGTATTCAAAAATGACATACAGTTGGGTAGTGACTGAATATATATCAAAGAAGTCAGTATTGAAGAAGGAGATAATGAAGGCATGGTTTCAAGATCCTAGAAGCGCCAAAGGGAAGCTGCCAAAAACACTATACGACACTAACCTTAAGCCAAAAATCATAGACATCCTAGTGCTACTTCATAGGATCAGAGGTGAGAGTGAGGCACTCAATTTCATTGATCATCATTTCTTTTTGGTATAGGTGATCTATTCTCAATACCATTTTATCGATTGGGCATTTATGGTAAGTGAAAATCTAGCCAATGCCCTAGATAGAGCTAAACATCAAAATTAATTCTACATGTCTTCATTTTTAATGTATATATTGGCCACAATTCAAATTTGGCCAGGGCTTCCTAGATTAGAGGAATTTCTAGAAGACGTCAAGAGTTATGAATTCTTCCCCTGTTTACAGTTACACAATAGTTATGTTGGCTATCTCAAAGTTAATGATACATTTACAATGAGATTGTGCAGGGAGCTATAGGGTTGTCCAGAAAGGAGATTTTCTCCTGAAGCCATGGTTTTTATCAGCTAGTTTGGGTGCTTTTTCATTCACTTTGTGGACTTCTCATATATTCATCTTGCAGGTTTTAATGACTTCCCTTTGAACCTATCTAGATATCCTGATGATATGATCATGTTGATCAAGGTGATGAGATAGGAACTCCAAGTGAACCTGATCTACACCGATGCTAAGAAGAAAGGCTATGAGTTCCTAGTGTCCATTGGAGCTTACAGTTGTGTGTCCCAGTCCGAAGTAAAGAATGTTCTGAAGACTTTCTCCAAAAGATTCCAGTTGGAAACATATGATTTTATGAGGCTACTCTATGACCCTATAAATTATGCCTAAGACCATCTGCAAATGAGTCGTTCAATTCATCATGTTGATGATATTGAAGACTACTGGGCTAATTACAAAGATGACTTGGAGAGTAGAGAGAGATTTTATGCCAAGTTAAATACTGAACAAATCACAAAATTCAAGGTTAACATTGTGGTTGAGGGACTAGAAGATGACAACCAACACATGTATGATGATACATATTTGGAGAAGATCAAACCCCTCCCCATAAGCTCCGAGCCCATGCTGGAGAAAGCTATAAATGATTTACAGAATTTGATGGGTGGGATCTATAAAATAATAGAGTAGTGGGTTGAATGGACTACAGGAATAAGGAAGAGGTTGGAAAGGAATCCTCATACTCAAAGGACCCCGATAAAAGATACTTCAAACATTGCAACAACTTCTTTAGTAATACTCCCAACTACGCCCAAAGGTTCATCTCAGCCAGCCGGGGGAGGTGATGAACCTCTTGAAAAATAATTTCAACCAAAGAAGACATGTGGAGAAGGCCCGCTTCTAGATATTGGGTCGACAGAAGAACCCACCAAAGGTGCAAGACCTGAGCAATCAGCTAAAGAAGTCATTGTAGATACACCAGCTGACACTTCAATCCAAGATACTCCAAGGTGAGGGTCCCCTGTTGTAGTAGAGGTGGGTGAGGATGCCTCCAATACCTCAGCGACAAAATCATACAAGAGGGTTGAGAAGCAACAAGAGGCTGCTCAAGTCATCAGATTGGTGTCCTCTTCCCCTACCTCTGTAAATCCATTTTCTTCAAGACCAAAGTCTACTCCTCTAGTTATTAGGAAAATATTTATAGAGGAGTTGGTCTCTACCACCAAGGTCACCAGCACCGATTCATGGATAGAGAACACTCTAGAATGCAAAAGAAAGAGGGTAGAAGAAGGAGCTCCCAGCAAAGATACTTTATCTCAAGCCTTGCTACCCGACGCCACTGTGAAAAAAGTTAAGAAAATAAAGATGATGTCCACATTGGTCTGGGATCCAAAAATTAGGCACTTCACTATGGAGGTGTCTTATGCTGAATGTGGACCTCTTGATTCAACACAAACGCAACATAGTCCTTACACAATCAATGAATTTACAAAGACAAACATGAATTGTTTGCTCAGCAAATGTGATTGAAGCGACCTATTGCCTCCTAATTAGATGTGATTATTGCAGTTTACCCTCAGAACGAGAGCCAACAACCTGACCATTGCTAATATGGAGGATTTTATAGTGCAAGTAGATGAAGAAAAGCCATTATTTATGATAAATATGCATCTAGCTCATGAGAGACTGCTATCATTCTATGAATTGAGACATGATTTAAATTATCAAATTGAAGTGTAACTAGTCTAGGAATGAAATGCAATTAAGCTATGGAAGTAAAAGTGCAATTAAGCTAAGAAATTGAATGCTTGTAATCTAGAAAGTAAAATGCTTGTAATCTAGAAAGGAATGCTTTCTAAGTTAGAAATTGATTAGCAAATGAATCTAGAAAGCTTCTAAAGCATAAATTGAATTGTTAGCTCCTACAAATAGATCATGAATCAAAGCTAAACAATGTTCAATTCCAATGAAAATTATACTCAGTCAATTAAAGTCAATTAGCAGAAGAATTTGCCTAGTACAATAGGACTTCGAAGATAAGAAAATACACCAAAATTGATTGATTGTTAAGTGCCAATTTTGGGGTGTTACATTTTGCCCCTCTTTGAATTGATGTGCGAGCAGCGCATTGATTCAAAGAATAGTCTGAAGTGAAGAACGAAATCGGGGTTAGGTTGCCCCAATGTCCACTGAGAGCTGATGAAGATCTAGGACTATCTCCAGAATCGGGGTTAGATTGCCCCAATACGAAGGTAAGCCCTCCGAGATCCAGGTTAGATCGCCTAGATAACGGTTTGAAGAGTTTTCAAGAGTTATCTTCAGAATGAAGCGTAACTTTCAGGAATTAGGGTTAGATTGCCCCAATACCCAGTGAGAGTTCAAGAATCTTCTCCAGAATGAAGCTTAATCCCCCAATGTTTAGGTTAGATCGCCCAAACACTCGTTAGATTGATATCTTTCACAAGACTGTCCCCAGATCGAGGCTCAACCTTCAGGATTCAGGGTTAGATTGCCCCAATACCTGTCCCAAAAGATAATCAATTTAGGATTGTCTCCTAGAATGAAGTGTGATCCTTGAAGATCTGAGTTAGATTGCTCAGATACCTAGCAAGATAGATGACAAGATGTGAGATTCTAGATCATGGAATATCCAATTTTGACCCTGACATATGAAAAATTGAATATGCCCCAAGTGATGAGATGCCCCTAGTGACAAGGACTTTTAGATTCAGACTGATTTGAGAATAATGCAAAAAGGTTCAATGATGCAATCATCCTGCCCCCTCGGGAGAGAAATCAAAAGAAGACACATCAGAAAGATGAGAGCAAGAAATCATAGAAAAAGATAGATCAAGAGAGCATAATCATTTTAGAGCGATCGAGAGGTCTTATTGGTTAGGTTTGACCATAATTGACTAGAATTGACTAGAGTTGATTTTGATGAAAAGATTGCAGAAGCTGAGAAAATGATGACCAGAGAAAAACCTGACAAGAAACTAGCATCATAAGAGTGACTGCACAAGCGTCTGATCACGTCGGTCCCATGATTTTAAAATGCAATTTTGAGCTACTTAGGAGTGTCAGATTTCGATTTCGATCACGAAAATGGATCCAAAATGGTCCAATTAGCCAAGGGTGCAATTTTTGTGAAAAATGGAGCACTTTGAAAAATTAGGTCAAAGGCTATATAAGGCCCGGAGGGGTCATTTTCAAATCATTATTCACTTTTGACTTTAGAGATGGCGAGAGTTCCAGCTGAGCTTGAGAGCATTCCCATACATATGCATCGATTTGAGCACACCAGATGGCACAACCGACCAGCGGAGTATGATGCACCAGTGAGTATTCATAACACGATCCTATATTTCTGTAAAAAATTTATCATTTTTTATCGTTAATAGCATATTTTTAGCATTTTAGGTCAAGTTTTACATAATTGTCGCGCGAGAAAATAGTTTCATCACGCCGGGGCTGATCACCCTTCGCACGAGGAAACTATTTTCTCACACGGGCCGCTCATGAAAGCTCGCACGAAGTTTCAGCGTGAGATGCGCGAGATTTCTAGAATCTCGCGCGCAAAGAAGTTCTGCTTCATGCGAACTTTCTTACAGAAGAGGTTCCTTGTGTGAGAAAATAGTTTTCTCGCATGAGAAAAGGCAAAAGCACAAAAAAAAGTAAATTTCTTACGTTGCAAAGTAAGCCAGTTGAATTGCGTGTCGAGTAATTTCGTAGCTGCATGTGTTGTCTTTTGCTTTGAAGATCATCATTGTTGAGGTACTGATCCCATCTTGTTCCTTTGTGTTGCAGGTCAATCTCCCAGATATCGGTTTTAGATCTCATCATCCTATTATGGGTGAGTTATTACAGAGATTATCAGATGCTGATGGGGCCCACATTGATAGATTGGGGATGACATATCTGTGTGATGTACCTGATATTTGGGTAAATCATGGATTACTTGGTGCTTTAGTCGAGCATTTCCATTCGGAGACGAACACCTTCCACTTGCCTCTAGGAGAGATGACTGTGACTCTAGAGGACATATATCGAATACTGAGAGTACCTTTCTATGGAGCCCGCGTTGAGTACTGCACGCGGCCGAGAGATGGGACACAGGCCTTGAGGGCCATATTTCAGGATCAGATGTTATTAGGCCAAGCTATCTCCTGGGAGGATTTGATATGCACTTATGGCCAGGATCATCCATTGGCAGTCATTCTGGCACTGTTTCTGAGTTGTCAGTTGGTACCTGATCGTGGTCAGCACGGTTTGGAGTGTGGCTGGGGCGTCATGCTCCAGAAGATGTTAGATGTGCCCGCAGTGACATATGGATGGGGCAAGTGTATATTAGCCCAGATGTATCATGAGATGCACGAGGTTGTGTATCGAGGTTCCTGCACTGTGGCAGCGGGAGTAGTTATACTGCAGATTTGGGCCTGGGAGCACCTTCCCGTATGCAGGCCAATTTTCTAGGATACACGGTAGCCATTGTGTGTGTGTATTTGGGTACCTATTAGATCAACACAAACACTTCAATAAATCATTATATTAGCAACATGGGGTTAGTGAAAAACATGAAAAGCATGGGAAACCCGCTAAAATCGATCTATTTCCTT
>MU227936.1:4967912-4983210 GCA_018584345.1 Thuja plicata | reverse complement strand
TTAGTACCCACAAAGAACTATACTGTTTATAGTAATCCCTGTTAAAAGATTCTTCAACCCTATTAGGAGTTGTACAATACAATGCAGTAGTATAGTTGACCTGGTTAAGGGTTAGACCCTGTTAGGATTCTTTTACAATAACCTATTAGGGGTGGACTCATTGTCCAAATGGTGAAGGCTACAACCTTCTGAATATTTGATACACACTGTATCAACAGGATGAACTGTTGTATGTGACACTTCTTGTCTGATCAGTTCCTTTTATGCGCCAATGCTTTAACCTCTTTTAAAGAAATATAAAAATCTAATCTATATTCTGAATTCTTCAACATAAACATCTATATTATCAACATATGATAAATATAGCTCTACTGTGTCAACACTCTGCTCTGCTTATCAATCTTTGGCTTTCGCAACTTTTCTTATCATAAATGACCTTGTATAAATACATACTCCAATTATGAGATCATGGGACCTGTTAGAAAACTCTTCATAACATCCTTGTTGGCTCTACTAAGCGTGCAAGTATAATTACAACCACGCAAGTCAATGCTGAATAGACGCGTCGCTTCACTAAGTTGGCTTCACCAATTTGACCATAACATTGTAATCTTCTTGAAACACGTTTAGCGCATTTAGATTAATATCAACAACTCATAACTTATCATGAATATACACACACATATGCAGGAGATACACGCAACTCAATTAACACATTACATACATCGGCCTTAAACTGTTAATCCTCCAGAACTGTAACTTTTGATAACAGAATTACATATCTTTACTGAAACATCATATCTGAGTCTGCATGTATGAACATAGCATATTAAACATGTCAACAACATGTATCTATCCACACTAGTCTTCATGTCATCATATGGATAAGTACATACAAAAGTATGGCTATGTATTATATGTTGTCGTTAATGACAAATATATAATCAATCAACTGTTCAGAATCAAATCTCCAACAAGTTTTTTACGTCTAGTAATTTTTTTGAAGGCATTTTTTTGAAGAATGAAGGTGGGAATAAGAAGGGAAGCTTCATTGGCATATTATTATAAAAATAAAGAAGGTGTGCATCTCTAATTTCACATGCTTGAGTTTTATATGTCTTTGTTTTTAGTTTTCTCTAATTGTTCTATTTTGATTATTTCTTGTGCATCTAGCTCACAATTAGGAAGCTCAAGATGATGGAGAAGCTTAGGAAAAAGGGTCAACCCAATTCAAAAAAATAGATGTTGGGGAAGGGTTAGGATCAATCCCTATGGAAGCTCAAGAAATGGAAGTTGGAGAAGGGTCAGGATTAATTTCTCCTACTGCTATGGATGAACATATAAATCTAGGTCAAACTATAAAGAAAATAATTAATTGTAGAAACCTAGATCATTTACTTACAATGGATGTGCATAAATTCATATCACTTTCTTATGTTCAATCCTTAATTCTATCTAAAAAGAGGTCAACGAATAAGATAGTGTTATGCTCTGGATACCCATCCCTACATTTTGTGTGAAAAATGTTGGGTCCCCTCTTTTGCTTTTGGATCTTGCCTTGTTTTCCTTGCCTTTTCTTCTTTTTGTTTTCTTCTCTGGGTTTTTCTTCCTGTGAGGTTTGTTTTGTTTTTTCTTTTGTCTTTCGTGTCTCCAGGACCCGGTCCTGGAGTTGGTTGTTTCCTTTCCAGGGCTAGATTCCAGACTATGGGATTCTCTGTCATGATGCCTCTTCCTCGCTAAGAGGTATGGTTGCATGGGCCTGAAATCTGGAGGTTTTCCTATTCTAGAATTTGTGGGAAGAAAGGTAACTTGCTTTTTACCTTGGGTATAAATAAGATTTACATGTCACTTTTACAGTGACTGCAATTAAAACACTTAGAGCATTTCAGAGCGATTCCTTGGTGATTTGAGTGCAATTAACTACGAATTACTTTGAGCTTAGTGGATAACTACGAGTTGTTTTTTGGTGGATTTTTGTGATCATTGGAGATTGAAGCTGTTGCAAAGAGACCCCAACAACATCTCTTTTCCATTCTTTGGGTTTCTATGTAGGCCTTCTAGTTCCTACCTTCATTTTGTTTGTTTTTGGTTTTGGTTTTGGGTTTGTTTTGTTCTGGTTTTTGTGCTTTCTGCTTTTGGTTTTCCACCCATTGGTGGATCGGCTCTGCTATAGGGTTGTCCACCCTCTGTGTAGCTATAAGTTAATGTACATTTATATTTTTGGTCTTAGGATAGCTACTGTACATTGTTTTTAATTTTTCTATACTGTGAATGGTGTATATGTTTGTATATTGCATGTATATACGCTTTGGCTCTCAGCCCTCCTATATTTTATGTATATATGCTCTATATATCCATCTGAGCTCATGAATTCTTCACACTGTGTCAAGTATTTTGGCTTCCTAAGGTCAAGCTCATCGAGATGGAGTCACCACAGTTCAAACTCGGCACCTCGCTAGTTTGAACCATGGTTGATTTCTCTCTCCTCCATTGCATCACCATAATGGTGGGATTAGTTTCCCATGAGTGGGCATTCAAACCATGTCCCATCTAGAAATAAATTCCCCTATGTCAGCCCACTTGCCATAATAAATGTCTTTATGCCACCTACCATCTTGCCATGTGCCAACCCATGATGACCAAAGTATGGCCCGCTGCTAGTCACATCAGTCACGGCCAGTTTGTCTGGATTCTAGACCTCTAGCAGGACCTTCTCTTACTTCTCCTCGCCACCTTGTTAGCACACTCCAGAATGCTAAGTCATGTTCATTCTAGATACTCTAAAACTTTTGATATATGTACTAACACTTGTTTGACAGGTGCAGGTTGGTGAAGAATCTTCCAGAGTTATAACTTATGTTTAATATTTCATGATGGTTCTCTAGTCTTGCAGGTTGCAGATAGATTGATTGAAGATGTCTGAGAAGTTTGCTGCTCCTGATAGTCCAAAACTACCTACCACTTCTACCCAGGTAGCTACAAAGTCAAAGATTGAAATAATGCTGGCAAAGCTGCCCTTGACCTCCAAATATCCAAAGGAGGGAACTATTGCAGGGTCCAAGGTGGACTCCAAAGTCCAAGAAATAATAGATATGGATCCTGGGACTTGGGCCGAATTGCAAGGTCTAATCCAGAGCATTTACAAGTTAAAGGCCAAAGGGGACAAGGTAGCCACTTGCTTGGCAGCCTCTGGCATCATAAAAGCTACAAAATTCCCATGTTTGGTGTAGTCACCAGAATTAATAAAGAAGCTGGCAATACTATACAATGCGCCTACTCACTCAGTTTTGCTTCCAGATCCCCAACCACTACAATACCCCACCACCATCATCACCTTGGATGCCCCAACCTTTGCTTCCGGGTTGGGGATTCCTCAGTTCAAAGGGTCCACTATCGTCACCCAGGTTGACTCACTAAAATAATTCAGTGAAGCCAAAATCATTTCCCAGCAACACCTCAACAGTCAGTGGTTGAAGTCTCCAAAGCGAGACCACAAGAGAATGAAGTTGGAAATTCCCCGCGGGGATTTCAAGGAGCCCATTCAGGTAGGCAACATATTTTTATGTAGGATCTTCATATGGCCCCATGGCTAGGAATTCTTAGCATGGATGTATTATTTTCTATACTGCATGACCACACACAATAGGACCTTCAATTGTGTGGCTATCATAGCCAACCAAGTAGATACATAAATCAGGACCGTCGCCCATAATTCCCAATTTTATATGACATCATATGTGTTGTGGGCATTAGCATAGAAGATGCCAGCTTTTCAAGGTCTTGGAACCACTGGGGAACACGAGAATAGTCTAGGGCAAGTCACACCATGGGATCATTATCCCCAACTATAGTGGGAGCTTAGTTTCCTGGACTTCTGCCAGGTAAATGATGCCTTCATTTACCATAACATTCTAACACTTACTTGGGATTCTGGTTACCGCCTCTCACAGGAATCAATGACTCTGGTCAGCTCCTATGGCTAGTATTTTATTAAGTTTCAGCATCACACCTACATTAGGGTGACAGACTTCAATGGGAATCCCTATCTCCTTCCCTGGTATTGCGGGGATAGAATTATTCTCTTATAATTTTGTAGACAGATGATGGATCTGCACACCTTCTTCACATTGAAGAAGGTCATCAACGTCCCTTTCCCTTTCTCCTATGGGAATGACACATGCAACCTCGCTATAGCCCGGGAGGCAGACAATGAATTGAAAAGCTTGGGGATGGTAGAATTCAACCACACCCAGAAAAATTATGATCCCCATGGAAAGATTTCCACAAAATTACATCGGATGTCTTCACCACATTAAGAGGATATTGAAGACTTCTGGGCAGACTGCTAGGATAGTTTTGATCTCCAGGCCCAACAACATATGAGAATAAGCAAAGGGTTCATTAAAGCACTGGACCTTCAGACTTTCCTGAAGGGTTTCAAAGACGATGGGCCACTGGAGGATCCAGCATACAAAGGACAGGGGCTAGACAAATTAGACCTCCCTCTAGTGGATTGGGCAACTCCGAAGGATTTAAAAATTGAAGGAGTATGCCACCCCATCATAGAGGAAAGTCACATATACTTTTCCCAGGTGTGCCCCAAGAGCACCGGAAAGAAACCGATGGTCAAGAAGACCATTCCCTCTTCAGCCAGTGCCAGACCTTCTTCATTCATTGTGGCTGTTGATGCAAGTGTAAGTAAAGGAAAAGAGAAAGAGGGTGCCTCGGTTCCCAAGGCACCTCCCCAGGTTCCCACACTTTTGATGGCCCAGCTGCACAAGAAAATGGAGGTGACAAAGCTGGTCAGCCAACAAATCAGCATGCAAGTATCCGCCAGTCTCCCGATCACTCCAATGGCATCTACTCACCCAGTGGGATCCTCCTCGTTGGCAACTATGATGACCAGACATACTTTCTCTGACACAGAGTCTACTAACATTCTGAATGTTGGGGATTAACTCATAAGGAAGAATAAAACAACAGTGACCCCTACACCAAGTGTAGCCACCACACCCAGCATACCATCGATGCCCTTGGTAGAATTAAGTTATGACTCAAGTTAGAGGATATCTTAGACTCCCCTCCACCATATGATGATTTTGATGATACATTCTTAGCGGAGAAACTTCTAGAGATCTAACAGGGTGTTAGTCATGCGGTAGAGGAAATTGAAGCTCAGGACAAAGAGGATGTCCCTGTAGAAAAGGAAATTCCCATAGAAAAGGATAAATTAGAGAAAGAGGCTCAAGAAGAAACTCAAATAGAGCTTGAGAAGGAAAGAATACTAGTCCATGGGACTAGGGATATACTGAGGTAGCCCACAAATGAGCAACTGATGGTCGGAGAACCCAGACTTGAGGGAGCAATTGTACCTCCAACCATCACGCTTCAAGTGTGTTTGGAAACTCTAGGTGACCAAATACCTTGGAGCACTTTCTGTGAGATAGTAATGGCGGACGCCTTGTTAAACTTCAGCTAGTGAACACACCCACCTCCAGAAAATGTCCCGGTGGAGGAGAACATTGCAGTAGATAAGGCGAATCAGGACTAGGAACAACAACAGCAAATGGACTAGGAGGTCCCGGATAAGGAAAATGAAGAAACTATTGATACCACCAGGGAAGATGAAGTCCCTAAAAAGATAGAGATTGAGACTAGAGAAAAGATCCTAGGCAATATTGCAGAGGACACCAGCATGGAAAAAAACATCAAGGCTTCCAGAGAACAAGAAACAGGAAAAGAACAAGAACATGAAGAATCAGGATAGGAGAAAGAAAAAGAGCCTGAAGATAACATACACTCTAGGAATGCGCTGCCATATTTTGGAAGGGATCCTAATGAATAGATATTGACACCAAGGCCACCCTAGCTTCCCTAATGGCTTGTAGAGTCTAAGAAGAGGAAAGCCTCGGTGGCGGCCATAAGCGCCCCACTCTCATTGGATGAAACGATGGCCAAGAATATAGAGGCAAAGAATCCTAAGAAGGTGCGAGTTGTCCATACTCTCCAGACCAACCCAGCAGGCAATACCATTGCAGTTATCGCAACACCCCCAACAAACATAGATGCAGCGACCGCAAGGCCTGAAGACTACAATGTAAAAGAGGTAGAATTGGGGAAGAGAGCCAAGCAAGGTGAATTGGACCTGCTAAAAGAGGCTACCAAGGTGATAGAAGACCAATACATAAAGAAAGGCTAGAAGCTAAAGGAGGAAAGAGAAACAAATTCCAATCTCCTTGTGCTTCTGGTAGAACTAACATGGCATCTAGCCATGTCCACCCTGGAACCCCTTCTTCTAGATTACCGCTTGTACAGGGCAATGTGGACTCTCTGCGCATAATGAAGAAGAAAGTGCAAGCAGTGGATGGGTGGGTGGCCAAACAAGTAGCAGTTATGAGATAATTCCTAGTGGTATCCCTCCCAGACCTCTACAGGGTTGATCTTGTTCTCAGCCACGCAAGAAGCTCCACTCAGATATGGGAGCAAGACTTACAAAAATATGAGAAATGGAAATCTGGGTTCGAAGAGATCCATAACCTAGGTGAGGAGGTTTCCATAGAGTCTGGTATTTTGGGAGATGAATCGTATGATTCCCTTTAGGTCTAGTACTCCAGACTTGCCCTCAAAATTAAGGTTTGCAAGGAACTAGTCAAGACCCTTAAAGAGAAGCTGACAGTTGCCCGATATCTCTTGGGTTTATTCAATGCATTCATGGTCGAGGTATCACAATTTGATCACTTCACCATCAGAACATGTACCCTGGAGGACTATGTCCTCAGCAAGTTCGATGAGCAGATGGAGTCCTTGTTTCTGCCAGCCAGAGATTTCCACTAGGGCAGGTTATCTAAATTGTCAAAGACCATGATCTGGTCACATGATACCATCAAGATAGTGGATGAATTCTAGAGTGGGGACAGAGAATTTGAGGTTGCATTAGAGGTTGTCCATAGCCGAAGGGATAGCATTCAAAGTATAGATGAGGAAACCATAGGCCAAGTGTTAGAGGCTTGGGAAAAATCATAATGAGAAATGGGGCCCTCCAGATTTTGGAGTTGTTCAGTGGAAGATGTGTTGTATTCATTTATTCTTTTTGGAGCGCGAGTTCCTGGATCCCAAAATTCTAGATCCCACATTTTTGTATTCTTTAAGTGACCCACGTCCCAGTTCTCAAAGCCGACCGATCACTTTTAGGGAAGTTAATAAAGGTTGTTAGAAGGTGGGTAACTGCAACAAGGCACATTGGCTCGACAAGAGATTTTCTGACAGATGGTCTTCCCAAAGTGTTGTTTTAACTTTACACCTAGCGCATCGGAGACAATGAGCCACCCTCTCATTTATGAGGCATGTAGCCTTGATCCCCAGTGGATTGGATTTCTTCTTTCTCCTCCCATCCCTCTTCTCAAGGCTGATTCTTCCACTCCACCTTTCTTGTCTTATTCTTCTGACATGTCAGACCCTTTCAGTCTCGAGGTCTTTTGTAGCATGGTGTAGGTAGTACCAGCCACCAGATAATATATTATATTGTAAAGTGTAAAGAAAGTTAGGGTTAGGTTTAGGTCCAGTGATGTGTATAAATAATAAGATCAACCTCATTCTGAGGTTTGACAAAATTGATGATTTTGCAGTCCATAGTTAATAGCAATCTGGTTTTCTCATTTCTTAGTTATAGAGCTCAATGCTCCATAGTTTTAAGCTTTCAGTAGTTAAATGCTCCCTTGGAGTTATCATTTTACCACACACTAGTGCTTGCTAGAAAAGATGTTAATGAAGAAGGAAGAGTTCTCTCGATGATGTTGTTAGCATTCTCTCTTCTGGGTTAACGGTATTTTATGTTTTGTGTTCTTTATGTCCTTTGCTCTGATACTTAAAGTAGATTAACGACCTCCTTTCCTTTGCTACTGATAAAATATGAACTGATGGTTGTATATTTCTTTGGTATTTAGTGTAGTGTGTTAGATCATTGTTGATGTTTCAAATTTTAAAAATAACTATAGGTAGATGAAATCCTTCTAACTCTACAGTATCTTTTGAAGTTTATTTGCGTAATGAACTCGCACTTGCCAGAAACCCCACTCACTTGAATCCATAGAGAAGATGAGATGAAGATAACCAGCTATCCCCCTCAAACAAAATAGTCACATCTCCCAACCGAGCCCCACACTGTCAAGACCTAACTCTCATGTGCTTGGAGGCCCAGGGAATCTCATTTCCCTGGACAACCTTTACAGGCAAAGTTGGCCGGTACCCCGGTACCCAATGACAACTTACATCTATTGGTGGACCTCGGTCACAAAGTCCCATCAATAGAAACTAGCGCTAGGAGGGCATGAACTTGTCACGCTTTGAGGACTTAGATTTTAAACTGCTCAAGGGTTCCCCAAGCCATAGTTTTAGGAGCCAAGCCTTCAGTGGGATTGGATCATTCTCACTGGAAATATTTGAAAGAGTCCTTAGATCAACTCCCAACCCTGGAAGGTTTGTTGAACTTGAGCCTCCTACTCGAAAGAAAAGGACCTTGAAAGTTAAGCCAACCATGATTGTCTAGGGATCTACCATACCACCGAATACCCAAGTCTCCTAGAAAATCTTGGGAATTAGTGTTTAACCTAGCCAAAATCCAACTCCCCCAATGGCTGCATATTTTGGAAATACCAGGTCCTCGATGGGAACTTTTCTGGCTGCAACCAATGATTTACCTTCGCACCCAGAAAATATTTATCCTTGATATGAGCACTTAGGCTCACAAACTGTAGAAGAGCATCTGCCAGCATACAAAGATGCCATGAACTGTCATCGGATCCAACATGAAGACATTGTGACCCAAATGTTCCCTCTGTCCCTAGGATAGAGCAAACTGAACTAGTACCTTTTATCGTCCCACTAACTCCATCAACAGTTGGTAGGACATGGAGGACACCTTCCTGGCTTCCTTTAACATACACATGGACCTAGCTTGGTCCCACAGCCAGTTCATCTCTATCAGAAAGGAACCAAATGAACCCCTTGCAGCATTCAATCACCAGTTCTAACACACCTTGAAGTGGTGCACGGGTTCCTTCATCCCATCCATGGAAGTGACTATCCAGACCTATCTCAATGTGATGGACCCTTTTTTTTCCACTCTCCTCTAGAGAACTACCACCCCCAGTGATTTGGATACTTTGGCAAAGGTTTACAACCTAGCCTTAGAACTATCCCATGGCCTTAAACAAAATCCCCAAGTGGGATTGGACAGAGCACACCATTCAACATGGTCCCCAGTATAACTCCTTACGTCAGGGGATATAACCCCAATCTGGCAATAGGTGCCACTGTGATGGCCATAAATCCCCCACCACCGTTGATAGACTAGCAGGCCTGGTATGTATATCCATCATAGAATCAGATAATACCGGGTCTAGAATCTTTTCCTTGGAACCAGCCGCAACAAACACAACAACCATAGACATAACCATCTAGAGTGCCTTTCTTCCATTCATCTACGGCTGGGGGATTTCCACCCTTGACTCTAACAAATACTGCTGCTTTCCCAGGGAACCAACAACAACCATCCCATTGTGATGCAAATACCCAATTGACCACCAAGGTTGAATCCCTCTGGAAAATGTTTTCCACGCTAACTGTGGACATGGGTCAAATGAAGGCGGGGTCTAATGCACCCTAGAACTCCAATTTCCAGAGAGGGAATATTTTCTCCAGCCAACGAAACAATAATGTTGGGGGATGAAATTTTAACTATGGGCCTCAGCCCAACCAAAAGCAATGGAACAACAATGCAAACACTGGAAGTCCACCTCCAAACCAAAATGCCAATCAGAGTGGTGCTAGGCCATCCCATTTCATGCCAGTCATAGATTTCTAGCCCATGACCAATTGGTGTAGATTGCATGACATAGGCTCCCACAATGAGGTAAACTATGCCACGCTGGAGAAAGTCATCATGATTTCCCAAGTAGATAGACAACAAGTGTTTGATCCTACTCCCCCAGAACCTCCTGTGCAAGAGCCCACTCACGGTGTATTCACCTATGAGACCATCTTCTTTAGGACCACCAGGGAAAATGAAGAAGAATCTGACCTACAGGGATTCTTTGATTAGTCGATTCTGGCCTTCAAGGCCAATGCCTTCACCAACCCAAGGGCTCCCTACAACACTTGGAGCTAGGCTGGTAAAGGACTAGTTTACATGCCAACACCTCCTAAATATATTCCTCCTCGGGACAACATGACCGACCGTCCTGTCCCTCCAAAAGGTTTGAGCTCTAACCAAGAAAAGGACCCGATCGAGGGAAGCCACCAATTCCTGGGAGGGAGGTTTGACATCACGAAGGCATTAGAACAAACCACCACCTCCATGACCTTGATGGAGGTTTTACTAAACTATCATGAGTAGAAGAAGTCTCTTCTGAAGCTCTTGGGAAACCTAAAAGTTGTCAGTCACCCACCCAAGACTGTCTTTTTTGAGGACACCAATGTGGCTATCTTCTAGGGAAATACTGAAGATCCTCCCTTCCTGCTAGGCCTAAACATACAAGGAAAAAACATATACAACTACCTAGTAGATTCTGGGGCTTCAGGAAACATCATGCCCCTATCCATATGCCAGAAGCTCAGATTCTAACCCACCCCATCTAATGGAGCAGTAATTCAATTGGATAAGACAATTGTGAAAATGGTGGGTGAACTAAAAAATATCTGGATTCAACTCATCCAGGACCCCGGGATAGCCAGCGTAATCGATATCCAGGTGGTGGACATCCCAGAGACTTATGGGATGTTATTAATTTGAAATTGGTCAAAGTCCCTAAACAGATACTTTTTGATCGACTTCTCTCACTTGTGGCTCCCTTGGGAAGGAGAATCTAACAAGATCCAGGTTTAAAGTGAGCCCCAAATGAAATAGGCCCTTACTGAAGTCAGGAGGGTGAATGAGGTCTTATTCTCTAAGACTTCCCCTAGGGTGTACCAACCCCTCGAAATTCTAACATTTGATTTCACCCCAGGGAGGATCTTATAGTTCTGTAGAGAACCCAAGATCTATAAGAAAAATTGAGGGTTGAGGTTAACTCTTAGGGTGCCGCAGTGACCCCTGCCACACTCTTGTGCAGTGCTTGGTGCTGGGTACATTACCAAAAACATTCAAAGCTTGAGTGTGAGCCCTGCCTTTCCAATGCTACTTGGCACATCGATGCCCTCTAGAGAAAAGAACATACAACTGATTCCCTGGGACTTAGCACTTCTATTGGCAACACCTCTGCCATACCATTTGTCCGAGAATCCCAACCAAAAGCCCCTCTAGAGACAAACCTCACCCACATACCATCAGCATCAAAGGAAAGTCCTCCCAAGTCTCCCAGAAATAATCCAAAGAATGCTCCATCTCCCCAACTCTAGACAATAAATGATGATTTGTGGACCCTTAAGTTTGATGGGTCCCAATTCAAACAGGGTTGTGGGGCTGGAGTAGAATTAATCAACCCATAGGGGAAATCCTTCCTCGCATCCTATAGGCTTCATTTCAACTTCATGAACAATGTCACAGAGTATGAGGCCTTGGTCCTTGGACTCCTATTTTCATTAAGGAAAGGAATCACTCACCTCTGGGCCTGGGTGGATTTAGAGTTGATTGTCAAACAGGTCCAGAGTCAATACATGTGTCATTATAAGAGACTGGCTAGGTACCGCAACTGGGCATGGAGTCTTATTGAAGATTTTGATTCCTTTGGCATTGATCTTATCCCCCGGAGATGGAACTATGTCCCAGATGCCCTTGTTGTTTCTCCCAATACACTTGAGCCCATGGTCAGCCCATGACTCTGGATATTTTCTATTGAGATGATCCCCACCTCGTCCATCTAAGATAATGTCACCCATTTTTAGGTCTTTGAGGATGATCAACATATCCTAGCCCTCACGACCAATGTTTGTGTCTTCGAGGACCAGATAGTGGAGGAAAGGGACCACGATGACATTGGATAGGGTGATGAAGATGACAGGATCATAGACCTACTGACCAACACCATTCCAAAGGGGATGGTCACACTTGAACGAATATTTGACTCGGACCCTCAGGCCAGGAAAAGATATCATCCTCCTCTGAGGGAGGAAAATTTGATAAAGTGAACATCGGCCAACCCAATGAAGAGAAAATTATACACATTGGCACCTCTTGCTCCCCTGAGGAGAAGGGGAGGATTCTTGTGGTTCTCTGAGAATACATAGATGTGATCACATAGGGGTATGATTATTTGAAGACATACAACACATCCATTATGACTCATACCATCCCACTCAAACCTGATGCTAAGCCTTTCCAGCAAAAGCAATGACCCATCAACCCACTGATCGAGCCTCTGATTTGTTAGGAGGTGCAAAAACTATTGTCAGCCCAGATAATCTTTCCAATTTGACATACTATGTGGGTTGCCAACCTGGTCCCTATGAGAAAGAAGAGTGGTGAAATTCACCTTTGCGTAGATTTTTGAAATTTGAATAAGGCCTCCAAGAAAGATAATCACCCTCTCCCCTCATTGGATGAGGTGTTGCAGATAGTGAATGGATCACAAATGATGTCTTTCTTGCATGGGTACTCTGGCTATAACCATGTCATGGTTAAATATGAGGATAGAGACAAAATGGCGTTCACCACCAAGTGGGGAATGTTTGCATATTAGAGAATGCCCTTTGATTTGATTAACGCGGGGGCTATATTTCAGAAGGCTATGGACATTGCATTCAAGGGCCTTGTGAACTGGTACATAATCATCTACAAGGATGATTTGACCATCTTCTCCTGGGATAGGTGTGACCATTCCACCCACCTTGACCAGATCTGTGAGAGATGTCGCCGGTATGGAGTATCCCTTAACCCTAAGAAATGCATATTTAGGGTCACGGAAGGGAAGTTGCTCAGGCATATTGTCTCTGAGAAGGGTATATCCATTGACCCTGAGAGAGTTGAAGCACTGCTAAACCTGCAAATACCTGGCAGTAAGAAGGAAATGAGGTTTTTCTTCGGAAATATCAACTTTGTCCAGCGGTGTTAGGAATAAGGTGTCTCAACCTTGGATAATTCCTATTCTTATATTTGTTTTGTAAAATGTATTTCTTGCAAATAATGTAATTAAGTGTGAGTGTACATGTCTAGTTGGCATGTTGATGTGTCACTCCACTTGATGTGTCAGCATCTTGAATTGTGTGTAAGGAGATCATGGCTGAAACGGTTATGACAGATTCCTATGACACGTAAGAGCTATTTCTAGGAGATTTCAATGATAGGTGAAGACATGCAATGACATGTGGCAACTGATAAAGTTGAGTACTATACACTTTTCCAATCCTTGATAATGCTAATACCCTAATAATGCTAATACCCCAATCCTTATACTGTACATGTAAGAGCTATTTCTCGGAGAATGGTAAAACCCTAATACAACTATCTTTGGGAGTTTCCCTAAAAAGGAAAGTGCAATGATATAAGCATTTTTTAGGGTTACAGGAAAGGATACAAAAAGAGTGTATTGTTGGTATAATCTAGTGCTACTAGATTTGTCTGTGTGTTTCGATTGTCTCCTGAAAGAACTTGCATTGCAAGTGTGTTGTAACCATTGTGTTGAAGATAATACATTGTGCAGGTTTTGGAGTGCTGGGGTTTTTTACCGAAAGGTTTTCCCTAGGGTAAATAAATGTGTCATTCTCTATTTTATGTATGCATGGTATATGGTTTCAATATCTTTGTTAAAGTAGTTAACGAATCTAAAATTGTAAGGATTTAAAAGAATTTGCACAATACTTTCCTTTTGAGATTAGTGTAGGAAGTTCTTTCCACACCTGAGTTTCCTTACAAGTGGTATTAGAACCTGATAAAATTTTGATCCTAGTTGTTGGGTAGGGTTTTTTGAGCTAATCTCATGTTGAGTGGGATTTTTTTTGTGCAGAGCATTCTGAATCTTATTTGTAGATTGAGATGCCAGGTTCCTCATACAGTAGAATAGAGGTGGAGAAATTTAATGGCACTAATTTCAAGTTGTGGAAACTCAAGATGGAAGACATGCTTGAAGACCGCGATCTATGGGAGGCTACTTCACTTGCTGTGAGACCTATAGTGATATCTCAAGTGGATTGGGAGATCAAGGATTAGAAGGCTAAGGGTCTCATTAGACTTTGTCTAGCAGATGTCATTCTTCTAAATGTTCTTGATGAGATTACTGCAAATTCTTTGTGGACACAGCTTGGGTCTGTGTATCAGGCCAAATCTCTAGTGAATAAGTTGTTCCTGAGAAATAAGTTGTATTCTTTAAGAATGGAGGAAGGTGGATCCATAACTAATCATCTCAACACATTCAATTTATTGATTGCACAGTTGGCATCATCTGGTGCCAAGATCAAGGAGGAGGATTGATGTATGACCCTGCTTTGTTCCTTGCCAGTTTCATGGGACCATCTTGTGATGGCTCTTGGAAGTACTATAGTCACATTATGTATGGATGATGTGGTGTCTTCGCTGCTATATGAGGAGATGCGAAGAAAGACTTTAGATTCATCTAAGGAATCCCTTGTTGTTTGTGGGAGATCCAATGACAAAGGAAAGTAGAATGACAATAAGTCAAAGAAGGGAAGATCCAAATCCCGTGGGAGTTCTAAAAATCCTAGAAATTCCAAGGTGAAATGTTGGAACTATCATAAATCTGGGCACTTCCGGAGGGAATGCAAAGAACCAAAGAAGAAGAAGAAAGGCTCAGATTCAGCTTCTGAAAAATCTCAAGAAGATGGAGATGCTTTTATTGCAGCTTTGGTAGCCCATGCATCTGATGATGTGTGGTTAGTAGACTCAAGTGCTTCTTTTCACATGACCTCTCATCGAAACTGGTTCTCAAAATATGAAGAGTTTGATGGTGGAAAGGTGTACTTGGGTGATGATTCTCACCTAAAGATAGTTGGATGCAGAAGGGTCACTATCAGATTTCTTGAAGGACAAGTAAAGGGAATCAACGAAGTTATGCACATTCTGGGTTTGGCATGAAACCTATTATCTGTAAGTATGCTGAATGATGTAGGTGTGAAAGTTGTCTTTTTGAAAGATGGATGCAAGATGATGAGAGGTTTTATGGTGCTTGCTAAAGGTACTAGGAGAGGTACTTTGTTTCAGCTTGATGCATGCATTTCTCAGTGCAATAGTTATTTTGTTTCAAAGAAGAGAGCGGCTATCACTTCATCCCCACCATCTGAATGAGCAGTAAAGAAGACTGTGGCAATGGGTTCTGATGGCAGTGCAGTAAGTGTACCTAAGGGTGCAAAC
>MU227936.1:4953009-4965065 GCA_018584345.1 Thuja plicata | reverse complement strand
TTGCAAATAATGTAATTAAGTGTGAGTGTACATGTCTAGTTGGCATGTTGATGTGTCAACATCTTGAATTGTGTGTAAGGAGATCATGGCTGAAATGGTTATGACGGATTCCTATGACACGTAAGAGATATTTAAAGGAGATTTCAATGATAGGTGAAGAAATACAATGACATGTGGCAACTGATAAAGTTGATTACTATACACTCTTCCAATCCTTGATCCCAACCGTGGGGTTTGGGGAATGGTAAAACCCTAATATGGCTATCTTTGGGAGTTGCCCTAAAAAGGAAAGCGCAATGATATAAGCATTTTTTAGGGTTACAGAAAAGGATACGAAAAGAGTGTATTGTTGGTATAATCTAGTGCTACTGGATTTTTCTGTGTGTGTTGATTGTCTCCTGAAAGAACTTGCATTGCAAGTGTGTTGTAACCATTGTGTTGAAGATAATACATTGTGCAGGTTTTGGAGTGCTGGGGTTTTTTACCAAAAGGTTTTCCCTAGGGTAAATCATTATGTCATTCTCTATTTTCTGTATGCATGGTATATGGTTGCAATATCTTTGGTAAAGTAGTTAACGAATCTAAAATTGTAAGGATTTAAAAGAATTTGCACAATACTTTTCTTTAGAGATTAGTTTAGGAAGCTGTTTCCGCACCTGAGTTTCCTTACAAGTGGTTCATCACTAGATTCGCCAAGATTGTGAAGCCACTCAATGAGATGATGAATAAATATACCAAAATTGAGTGGAGTCCTAAAGAAAAGTGGGCATTCACCCAGATCAAGAAAATGATAACAGAGGCACTAGTTCTGGCTAGTCCAAACTATTCCCTCCCTTTCTACATTTATTCTTTTTCTTTACCACATTCTACCGCTGTGGTATTGACCCAAAAGGTCGAAGGAGAAGAAAAACCAATAGCTTTCATGAGCTCCCCCTTCAAAAATGCTGAAGTCTAGTATTCATCATTGGAAAAGTAGGCCTTTTCTCTTGTTCGCGCCTTGAAGAAATTCTGACATTACATTCTCTAGAGCAAGGTGCATGCTATTATCCCGGACCAGGCTATAAAATCTCTTCTGATGCAGAGTGAATGGGGTGAAAGATGGGGGAAATGGATGACCATCCTCCAGGAATATGATTTAGAAATGCAACCCATGAAGATAGTCTGAGGCTAGGGGCTAAGCAGAGCAATGGCAGAAGAGACTCCCCACATTGAATGTCAGACATATACGGTGGAGTCCATCACTCGAGACTTGTGGTACACAGATCTAGTGTACTTGTTGTTAAATTATAGATGTCTAGAGGAGTTGCCTCCCAAAAAATGTCACACCTTATGATTGAAAAGCATGCATTTCATGATAAAAAACTCCATGCTTTTTTGCAAGAATTACGAGGGAGTGTACCTCTGGTGCATCGATAGGATCCAAGCTACAAAAATAATTGAAGAATTCCATGGAAAGTTTGGAAATGGGCATGGCTGAGCTGATACTATTTCCCATCAAATCCTTTGGGCCAAATTCTATTAGCCTTGTATCTTTAAGGATGTTTACACTCATGTCTGAAAGTGCCATACTTGCCAAACCACAACACATTATGAGCATAACCCGACTATGCCTCTGTAGCCAGTTTTCAAAGCTAAACCCTTCACTCAATGGGCATTTGACTTTATCAAGGAAATCAACCCCAACTCATCTACCAACCATTGGTACATCCTGACTACTACTGATTACTACACCCGGTGGTCTGAAGCCATACCCTGTAAGAACAACATGGAAAATGTGGTTATCAAATTCCTGGAAGAGAACATTGTCACAAGATTCTGAATGCCTTTTGCTATAGTGTGTAAAAATGGTCTGAGGTTTTCTTTGAAAAAACTACTAGAGTGGACCTATGACTAAAAGATCACTCTAAAGTTCTCCAAAAACTATTACCCCTAGGGGAATGGTGTTGTTAAATCAACTAACAAAATTTTTCTTGAAGTGATCAAACACCTATTAGAATAGAATCCCTAGGACTGGCACCAAAAGTTGAGATTCTCTCTCTGGGCAGACCGCATTCACATTAAGGCCACCCTAGGGACATCCCCATTCCATCTAGTTTATAGCCAAAACCTAGTGTTCCACATTAACTTACAGATCCTAGTTTTAGAGTTCATGTAGGAATTTGACAACCAGGATAACATCATGGAGGTTTGGCTCCTAAATCTGGTGCGGATGGAGGAATAAAGGACGCAACCCTTGAATATTTTGTGCATCACCAAGCAATGGTAAAATGATGGTTTGACCGAAGAGCCCAGTATAAGGCCTTTCAGATTTTGGACTTGGTCCTTTTGTGGGATAAAGCCCAGGAAAAGAAGGGAAAACACACCAAATTCCAATGGCTCTGGCTCAGACCATACTTTATCTCAAAAATCTGTGGGGCAAATACCTATCACCTTAGTACAATTACTGGAGAACCCATCCCATTTCTTGTCAATGGACAGTTTCTAAAGCATTATTTTGAATGAGGTGGATTTGTCCAAAGTTGTATTATATGTAAATCTTCTTGGTTGTAAATATTTCATCCCCAATACCCCATTTGGGGTGCCTTGTAAATAGTTCGTTGGTGGTCCTCCAGGACTGCCCCCTTTCTGTTTGTTTCTCTTTTGGTTTTGTTCCTTCTTTTTTGGGTTTCTAGTATTTTGCTCCCCTGATGTAGGCTGGTATGCTTTGCATAACATCTAGTCTCTGGGATGGTGCTTTCTGCATTTGAGTTAAGTTCATAATCTATTGTCAGCATGGTGGAATTGGTTTGATCTCTGGAGTTATTTCATGAGTTTGGTAGAAAAATATGAGTAATCTTCATCGGATTTATCCCCAGGAGTCTGGTAATCAGTTAAATCAAAATAAAAGGAAACAAGTAATCAGACACATCAAGGGAAGATTGGTCGCACTGGTATGTTGGCCTAAGTCTGAACTTTTAGAAATTCTTTCTAGGTCTGGAGTTTTCCTTCTCCATTAGGCAAGTCAAGGTGGGTGGTGGGGTGAAATAAGTACCACCATTAAAATTTAGCTAAGCTCAAGTTTAATGGTGAAAGAAGTACCACCCTCCCACCCAGAAGAGAATAAAATAATAAGAAAAGAAACAATGGGATGAAACTCTGGTATCCAAGAGAAACGAGCAGACTGGATGACTCTAGGTTAATATATTTAGTGCCTCTTCTCTGCTTCTTCCAGAGGTCATCAACTTGATTTCCTTCCAAAGAACACACTTCACAACTGATGAAAGACCATGGATTGAATCACGTATGGCCAGATTTTCTCAGATGTTTTACGCCTTGCAAGCAGGATGCTCCGAGTAACTATGTATTCTAGTTTTGCTAACCAGAGATTCTATTGTTTTCAAATGCACTAAGGCATTTGTCCTAGATAGTTTCCATT
Organism: Thuja plicata; assembly: GCA_018584345.1. Classification (NCBI taxonomy): domain Eukaryota; kingdom Viridiplantae; phylum Streptophyta; class Pinopsida; order Cupressales; family Cupressaceae; genus Thuja; species Thuja plicata. Next base: position 4,961,650 of record MU227936.1, on the reverse strand, counting down.
TTTTATGCCCTGCATACCCATCCCTACATTTTGTGTACAAAATGTTGGGTCCCCTCTTTTGCTTTTGGCTCTTGCCTTGTTTTCCTTGCCTTTGTTTCTTTTTGTTTTCTTCTCTAGGCTTTTCTACCCATGAGGTTTGTTTTATTTTCTCTTTTGTCTTTCATGTCTTCGAGACCTAGTCTCGGAGTTGGTTGTTTCCTTTCCACGACTGGATTCTAGACTCCTAGATTCTCTGCCACAATGCCTCTTCCTCACGAAGAGGTATGGTTGCATGGAATCCCCAGGCCTAGAATCTGAAGGTTTGCCTATAGTTGAATTTGTGAGAAGAATGGTAACTTGTTTTTTACCTTGGGTATAGATAAGATTTACATGTCACTTTTACAGTTACCATGATTAAAACACTTAGAGCATTTTAGAGCGATTCCTTGGCAATTTGAGTGCAATTAACTGCGAATTACTTTGAGCTTAGTGGATAACTATGAGTTTATTTTTGGTGGTTGTTCATGATCATTAGAGATTGAAGCTATTGTAGAGTGACCCTAGCACCATCTCTTTGCCATTATTTGGGTTTCTAGGTAGGCCTTTTGGTTCCTGCCTTCATTTTGTTTGTTTTTGGTTTTGGTTTTGGGTTTCTTTTGTTCTGGTTTTTGTGCTTTCTGCTTTTGGTTTTCCACCTGTTGGTGGGTCGGCTCTACCAGAGGGTTGTCTACCCTCTATACAGTTGTAGGTTAATGTACATTTGTATTTTTGGTCTTAGGATAGCTATTGTACATTGTGTTTATTTTTTCTTTACTATGAATGGTGTATATTTTTGTATATTGCATGTATATATGCTTCAACTCTCAGCCCTCCTATATTTTATGTATATATGCTCTATATATCCATCCAAGCTCACAAAATTTTTGTGCTTTGTCGAGTATTTTGGATTCCTGAGGTCAAGCTTGTTGAGATGGATTCACCACAGTTTGAACTCGGTACCTCAGTGGTTTAAAAAATGGTGTTTTTCTCTCTCCTCCATCGCATCACCATAATGGTGGGATTAGTTTCCCATGAGTGGGCATTCAAACCATATCCCATCTGGCAATAAATTCCCCCATGTTAGTCCACTTGCCACCATAGATGTCTTTACACCACCTACCATCTTTCCATGTGCCAACGCGCAATGACCAAAGTATGACCCATTGCCAGTCACATCGATAACGACCAGTTTGTCCAGATTTTAGACCTCTAGCAAAATCTTGTCTCACTTCTCGTCACCACCTTGTCAGCACACTTTGGAATGCTAAGTCATGTTCATTCTAGATACTTTGGAACTTTTGATATATGTACTAATGCTTGTTTGACATGTACAGGTCGTGAAGAATCCTTGAGAGTTATAACTTATGTTTAATATGTCCTGATGATTCTCCGGTCTTGCAGGTTGCAGATAGATTTATTGAAGATGTCTGACGATTTTTCTCCTCCTGATAGTCCAGAACTACCTACCACTTCTACTCAGGCAGCTACAAAGTCAAAGATTGAAAGAATGCTGGCAAAGCTTCCCCTGACCTCCAAATATCCAAAGGAGGGAGCTATTGCGGGGTCCAAGGTGGACTCCAAAGTCCAGGAAATAAAAGATACAGAGCCCAAGACTTGGGCAGAATTACAGGGTATGATCCAGACCATTTATAGGTTAAAGGCCAAAGGGGATAAGGTAGCCACTTGCTTGGACGCCTCCAGAATCATAAAGGCTACAAAATTCCCATGTTCAGTGCAGTCACCAGAATTAATAAAGCAGCTGGGAATATTATACAATGTGCCTACTCACTCAGTTCTACTTCTGGATCCCCGGCTGCTACAATACCCCACCACCATCATCACCTTGGATGCCCGAACCTTTGCGTCTGAGTTGGGGATCCCCCAGTTCAAAGGGTCTACTGTCATTACCTGGGTTGACTCACTAAAAGAATCCGGTGAAGCTGAAATCATTTCCGGGCAACACCTCAATAGTCAGTGGTTGAAGTCTCCAAAGCAAGACCACAAGAGAATGAAGTTGGAAATTCCCCGCGGGGATTTCAAGGATCCCATTCAGGTGGGCATCATATTTTTATGCAGGATCTTCGGATAGCCCCACGTCCAGGAATTCTCATCATGGATGTATTATTTTATATACTACATCACTACACACAACAGGAAATTCAATTGGGAGGCTATCATAGCCAACCATGTAGATATATAGACGAGTATGGTCACCTAGAATTCCCAATTTTATATGACATCATATGGGCTATGGGCATTAGCATAGAAAAGGCCAGGTTTTCAAGGTCTAGGAACTATTGGGGAACTCAGGAATGGTCTGGGGAAAGTCACACCATGGGATCATTATCCCCAACTGCAGTGGGAGCTTAGTTTCCTAAACTTCTACTGGGTAAAGGACACCTTTGTTTACCATAACATTCTAACACTTACTCAGGATTCTAGGTACCATCTCTCATAGGAAGTAATGACTCTCGTTAGATCCTATAGCCAATATTTTATTTAGTTTCAGCATCACACCTACATTAGGGTGACAGGCTTCAATGGGAAGCCCTATCTCCTTCCCTGATATTGCGGGGATAGAATTATTCTCTTAGAATTTTGTAGAAAGATGATGGATCTGCATGCCTTCTTCAGATTGAAGAATATCATCAACGTCCCTTTCCCTTTCTCCTATGGTAATTACACATGCAACCTCACCGCAGCCCAGGAGGCAGACAATGAATTGAAAAGCTTGGGGCTGGTAGAATTCAACCATGCCTAGAAAAAATATGATCCTGGTGACAAGATTTCCACAGCATTACCTCGGGCAGCCCCACTGCATAAAGAGGATATTGAAGACTTCTGGGCATACTGCCAGGATAGTTTTGATCTCTGGGCCTGACAACATATGAGGATGAGCAAAGGGCTCATGAAAGCACTGGACCTTTAGACTTTCCTAAAGGGTTTCAGTGATGACAGGCCGCTAGAGGATCCAACATACAAAGGATAGTGGCTGGACAAATTAGACCTCCCTCCAGTGGATTGGGCCACTTTGGAGGATTTAAAAATTGAAGGAGTATGCCACCCCATCATAGAGGCAAGTCATAGACACTTTGCTCAGGTGTGCCCCAGGAGCACCCAAAAGAAACCGACAGTTAAGAAGACCATTCCCTCTTCATCTGGTGCCAGACCTTCTTCATCTGCCATGGCTGTTGAAGCAAGTGTAAGTAAAGAAAAAGAGAAAGAGGGTGCAATGGTTCCCAGAAAACCTCCCCAAGTTCCCACACTTTTGATGGCCCAGCTGCACAAGCAAATGGAGGCGGCAAAGTTGGTCAGCTGGAAAATCAGCATGCAAGTATTTGTCAGTCTCCCGATCACTCCAATGGCATTTGCTCGCCCGGTGGGATCCTCCTTGTTGGCAGCTATGATGACTAGACATGCTTTCACTGAGGCAGAGTCTACTAACATTCTAAATGCTAGGGATTCCCTCATAAGGAAGAAGAAAACAACAGTGACCCCTGCACCAATCATAGCCACCACCCCCAGCATGCCATCGATGCCCCCGATAGAATTAAGTTTTGACTCTCTGGAGTTAGAGGATATCTCAGACTCCTCTCCACCACATGATGATTTTGATGATACCTTCTCAGCGGAGGAGCTTCTAGAGATTCAACAGGGTGTTAGTCATGCAAGGGAGGAAATTGAAGCTTAGGACAAAGAGGAGGCCCCTATTGAAAAGGAAATTCCCATAGAAAAGGATACATCAGAGCAAGAGGCTGGGGAAGAAACTCAAATAGAGCATAAGAAGGAAAGAATACTGGTCCATGGGATTGAGGATATACCAAGGTAGCCCACAAATGAGCAACTGATGGTTGGAGAACCCAGACTCGAGGGAACAACCATAGCTCCAACCATCACGCTTTAGGTGCCTTTGGTAACTCTGGGTAACCAAGTGCCCCAGAACGCTTTCAACGAGATAGTAACGGCAGTTTTCTTGTTAAACTTTAGCAAGAAACCTCACCCACCTCTAGAAAATGTCTCAGTGGAGGAGAACATTACAGTAGATATGGCCAATGAGGCCCAGGAACAATAGAAGCAAATGGACCAGGAGGTTTCGGATAAGGAAAATGAAGAAACTGTTGATACCACTAGGGAAGATGAAGTCCCTGAAAATATAGAGATTGAGACCAGGGAAAATATCATAGGCAATATTGTAGAGGATGCCAGCATGGCAGAAAACATCAAGGGTTCTGGAGAACAAGAAATAAGAAAAGAACAAGAAAAGGAGGAACTGGGACAGGATAAAGAAAAATAGCCTGAAGATAACGTACACTTAAAGAATGTGCCACCAGATTCTAGAAGGGATCCTAATGAATAGATATTGACACCAAGGCCGCCCCAGCCACCCAAATGGCTGGTAGAGTCTAAGAAGAGGAAAGCCCCGGTGGCGGCCATGAGTGCTCTACTCTCGTTGGCCAAAATGATGGCCAAGAATACAAAGGCAAAGAATTCCAAGAAGGCATGGGTTGTCCATACTCTCCGGGCTAACCCAGCAGGCAGTACCATTGTGGTTATCGCAACACACCAAAAAACATAGATGTAGCGGTGGTAAGGTCTTGAGACTACAATGTAACAGATGTAGAATTAGGGAAGAGAGACAAGCAAGGTGAATTGGACTTGCTAAAAGAGGCTAACAAGGCGATAGAGGCCCGGTACATAAATTAAGGCTAGAAGCTACAGGAGGAAAAAGAAACAAATGCCAATCTCCTCGTGCTTCTGGCAGAACTAACACGACCTCTAGCCAAAGTCCACTCCGAAACCCCTTCTTCTAGATTGCCGCTTGCATAGGGCAATGTAGACTCTCTGTGCTTAATGAAGAAGAAAGCGCAAGCAGTGGATGGGTGGGCAGCTAAACAAGTAACAACAATGAGAGAATTCCTAGTGGCATCCCTCTCAGACCTCTACAGGGTTGATCTCATTCTTAGCCATGCAAGAAGCTCCACTCAGATATGGGAGCAAGACTTGGAAAAATATGAGAAATGGAAAGCCAGGTTGGAAGAGATCCGCAACCTAGGCAAGGATGTTTTCACAGAGTCTGATATTTTGGGAGAAGAATCATATGATTTCCTCTAGGTCTAGTACTCCAGACTTTCCCTCAAAATTGAGGTTTGCAAGGAACTGGTCAAGACCTTAAAAGAGAAGCTAACACTTTCCTGATATCCCTTGGGTTTATTCAAGGCATTCATGGTCAGGGTATCACAAGTTGATCCCTTCATCACCAGAATATGTACCCCAAAGGACTATGTCCTCAGCAAGTTTGATGAGCGGATGGAGTCCCTGTATCCGCCAGTCAGAGATTTTAGCCAAGGAAGGTTGTATAGATTGTCAAAGACCATGATTTGGTCACATGATGCCATCAAGATGGTGGAAAAAATCTAGAGTGGGACTAGAGAAGTCGAGGATGCATTGGAGGTTGTCCGTAGCTGGTGGGATAGAATTTGAAGTATAGATGAGGAAACCATAGGCCAAGTGTTAGAGGCTTGGCAAAAATCATAAGGAGCAATGGGGCTCTCCAAATTATAGAGATGTTTAGCAGAAGATGTGTTGTATTCATTTATTCTGTTTGGAGTGTGAGTTCCCATATCCCAGGTCCTACATTTTTGTATTCTTTAAGTGACCCGTGTCCCGGTTCTCAAAGCCGATCAGTCACTTTCAGGGAAGTTAATAAAGGTTGTCAGAAGGTGGTTAACCACAACAAGGCATATCAGCTTGACAAGAGGTTTTCTGACAGATGGTCTTCCCAAAATGCCATTTTAACATTACACCTGGTGCATTGGAGATAATGAGCCGCCCTCCCATTTATGAGGTATGTAGCCTCGATCCTCAGGGGATCGGATTTCTTCTTTCTCCTCCCATCCCTCTTCTCAAGGCTGATTCTTCCACTCCACCTTTCTTGTCTTATTCTTCTGACATGTCAAACCCTTTCCATCTCGAGGTCTTTTGTAGCGTGGTGCAGGTAGTACTAGCCACTGGATAATATATTATATTGTAAAGTGTAAAGTAAGTTAGCGTCAAGTTTAGGTCCAGTGATGTGTATAAATAATAAGTCCAACCTCATTCCAAGGGTTGGTGAAATTGATGATTTTGCAGTCCATAGTTAATAGCAATATGGTTTTCTCATTTCTTAGTTGGAGAGCTCAATGCTCCATAGTTTTAAGCTTTCAGTAGTTAAATGCTCCCTTGGAGTTATCATTGTACCACACACCAGTGCTTGCTAGAAAATATGTTAATGAGGAAGGAAGAGTTCTCTCAATGATGTTGTTAGCATTCTCTCTTCTGGGTTAACGGTATTTTATGTTTTGTGTTCTTTATGTCCTTTGCTCTGATACTTAAAGTAGATTAATGACCTCCTTTCCTTTGCTACTGATAAAATATGAACTGATGGTTGTATATTTCTTCGGTATTTAGTGTAGTGTGTTAGAGAATTGTTGATGTTTCAAATGTTAAAAATAACTATAGGTAGATGAAATCCTTCTAACTCTGCAGTATCTTTTGAAGTTTATTTGTGAAACGAATTTGCGCTTGTCGAAAACCCCACTCTCTTGAATCCTTAGAGAAGACGAGTTGAAGATAACCAGCTATCCCCCTCAAACAAAATAGTCACATCTCCCAACCAAGCCTGGCACTATCGAGACCCAACTCTCACATGCTTGGAGGCTTGGGGAATCTCATTTCCCCGTACAACCTTTACAGGCGAAGTTGGCCGGTACCCCGATACCCAGTGACAACTTACCTCTGTTGGCGGACCCTGGTCACAAAGACCCGTCAATAGATAGAAAGGGAAATAATGGCTAAATTTGATAATATTGAAACACTTGAACAATCCCATTTGAATTAAATTATACTTATACAAAAAAAAAGTTGTAAGAGCCATTAAAATTGTTGGGTGTAGACACAACATAAAAAAAAAAAAGAGAAAAATTTCTAACATGCAAAGTGATATTATTAAAAATGTTAGGAAAGGCTTGAGATCTGTAGGGAAGTGATCTCTATCTAAAGATAATGTCATTGAAAGAAGAGTGATGTTGACATCCATTGTAGGTAACACTATACCCCAAAATAGACAAATATGTTCACTTTCACCTAAGATAGGTTTTAGTAGGAAAACAATATCAAGATATATTAAGAGGAGAATGTTATTGGATGATAGAAACTTTGAAGGCAATTGGTAAATTATGTGTAGAGCTCCTCATTTTGATAGGATTGAGGAGGAAACCAAGAATTTGATCACATCATTTTTGAATGATAATACTTGTCCTTCATCAAATAGTAGAGATGTTATCATACACAAGATTGGAGCTTATGAATATGAACATCATACAAAACATTGGTTGGACATAATGAAACATGAAATGTATGTGTCACTTTGTATTTAAAATCCTAATATAAATATTGGGAAAACATTGTTTGAAAGATTGAATCCATATTATGTGAGGACAAAAAAAGTATTTGAAAATTGTTGTCGTTATCATATTGAATTTGTTCTCCACTATTAGGTTTTTTGAAAGTTTGTAGAAGATAATTATTATTTACAAAGATCTCCTCCTAGTAGAATAAGTGAGTTCATCTCATCTATTTTATGTGACAAAAGAGATGATGCAGCTGGTCAAATAATTTGCATAAAAGGACTCTGTGAAACATGTGCTGATTTGGCTCTTTTCCCTTTGAAAAATAAAGACATTGATGTGACAAAGATGCTAACTTGAAAGAGTTACAAATATGTAAGGAATGAAACAAAATTTGGTAAAGAATCCAAAAGGTTAGAATATGTTGAAGAGGAGATAACTATTGGTGCATTTATGGAGAAATTCAAAAAACTGATTACACCATACATTCATCACGTTTTTAAAAAAAAGTGTCAAGCACAAAATTAACAAACACTAGGAGATAATTTCCCACTTGGAACTATTCTATCGATTATTGATTTTGGGGAAAATATTCCTTTGTTCATCAAAAGGTCATTTAATCATAATACTATTTTTCTAAGAAGATTAATATTATGGTAGAGGTGTGTTATAGACATGCACGGTTAGATTTGGATGGTGTTCAAAGAACATTTCAATCACAGGTCATCAAGAAAGAATATCACCTTTATATAAGTGATGATAAAGAGAATGATATTCATTATGGAGAACACTACTATAAGAATTTTTTTTACAAATGTGAAAGAAATGGGCATTAAAATTGATAAAAATTATGTTTTCTCAGATGGATGTGTGAAACAAATCAAATCATATAGACCATTTTATGCACTATGTAGATATCATCATAATGAGAACATACTACACGCATGAAGTTTCTTTGAGAGTGGACATGGAAAATGTGAACATGAGGGTGTTGGAGCTTGCATCAAAGGTACTCTATGAAAATATCAAATGAATTATTAGCGAGTTTGTATAAAACATGCACATGATGTTGTTGAATGGTGTAAGACATATTTCAAACCAAATGAGGTTGGCATATCATCAACAAAGAATGAATCAAGAGGTACCACATAGAGTATTTTGGGAGATAACAGGTATGCTCTTGTCTAAATCATATATATATATATATATATATATATATATATATATATATATACTCT
>MU227936.1:4926210-4937174 GCA_018584345.1 Thuja plicata | reverse complement strand
TACAAAATTGTCAATTAAATAAAAAAGGAATTAAATTAATTATAAAATCATAAATGTGCATTCAAAATCAATTTAATTATTAAAAATGCATATGACATCATCAAATCCAGTTAACTGATTTATCAAAGTGAAAACAATCCAGTTCCACTCAGTTAACTGATTCTCCACTGTTTATCATTTTAGAAACATTTCAGTTAACTATGAACTGATTTTGGAAGTTTCTAAAATAACTAACTAGTTAGTTCAGTCAACTAACTCTCTCGACCAATCAAATCACTCGCACATGGATTGTGCTTCTTCAATCGAATCTGAGCCACTCTTTTTGTTCAATCTCGACTGTCGATTCAAGAGAGATTTCTATAAAAGAGAAACTCTTTTCCTTCACAAAGGATCCTAATTTTTTCTTAGTGTTATGATGCTGCATTTTCGTCCTTAGCTTTCTTGCATTCATAGCATTTATTTAATATTATTGTTTATTTTATTCAAGCATGCAAATCTTAATTTAGAGCACACTTTCAATTTGGGTTTAAAATTGAATATCTCACATTTCAATTGGTGTTCTAAAAGTGAATCATAACTAGCTTGGATTAACAACAAAGTTGCATAATCATTTAGATTAATCAATAGTTTACTTTCAGCATATAGATTAAATCCTTCATTTAGGTCTTCGGTGTAGTCACTGAGCTTGCAATGATCTGAGAGCAAGCTCATACTCCTACCTTCTAGAAGGCAACAGGTCGATTCTTTCAGACATGTAGGGTGAATGAATCAATATTCATTCCTGTATGGAGCTGAAGAGAAATGACTATGTTGAAGTGTTCTGCTAAATTAGAGGCCCACATTTAGCTAGCACATCATCCACCCACCTTCCATGTCATCATATTTATATGCTTTCAATAAAAGATCATGTGTTGACGCATGCCGACTGCCACCGCCGTCATTCCACTCTCACCAATCTTTCCTGGCACGTGTGATGATCAATTAACAGGTACGAGCTTTTTAAATTTATTTCCATTTTTAGCCCATGTATTTAGTTGGTTATATCAAATACTACAATAAATGTATCATTTCCACTTTAATCCAGTTTCGTACCTTCTGCCAGGTCTGACAAGTGAGGACACTTGTCAAAAAATTTTAGGGGGCAGGGAAGTGTGCCAATTTCTAAAAATGTCATTTCCATTTACTCGTTAAGATCCTCAAATTTGTACTTTGGCATTGTCTTAATTATAATCCAGTTGCCGCATCACACAAGTGTCAAGTGTCATACCTTTATTCTGAATAAACCCCTAACTTTCGGACTAGATGTGACCCAGTATTAAAACCATGACATAACTCTCGCTCACATGAATATCTATGATTCATTCTGTTAAAGTTCATTATTATTGTTCATATCAAGAATACCAGAAGAATGTGAAACAGGGTCTGTGGTTTTACAAGAGGTAGTCTAAAATTCAAAAGAGAAGAAGGTAATTATAAAAAATAGAGCAGAGGTTGAATTTGGTAAAAAGGGGGGCCAATTGCAGTGACATGAACCAGTGTTTCATGGTATTTTACTAGCCAGCGTTGAGTTCGTAAGAAGATTTAATGCCTGTGGATGGTTGGGATATTTCTTAAAATTGATGGAGTTCAATGATAAAGCAGTAGCAGAATTTGCAAACACATTTGATGAGGGCCAAGCGACAGTATGGGGGTTGATAGTCATTGCAATAGAGGAGTGAATAGTGGAAGTGACCGGTTTGCCAGCAGTAGGGGAACATTATCCCAATGCCCATGATGCCAGGTTAGCCGGGGCTCAATTCACCATACCAAGAGACCCTCCATTGGAAATCACTAAACAGGGATGCAAAAGGATGTCCATTCCTCCACCATACCAGGCATTGGCTATGCACATTATAAGGTATTTCACCTATGATGGGTGATTCTCTAATTTACATACGGATCATTTTAAGCTGCTTAGTTATGTACAACATAATATCTCAATGAATGCACCCAATTTTATGTTTAATATGATGTGCATTAGTGCCGAAGAAACCCAGAAAGGGAAAGACAACTCTATTACTCACCATGCCCTGATTAAATTACTCATAGAAATATCTCTTAGGGATGCCTCCCCTATGACATGGGTAGAGTTTGTCCATCATAAAACCCTTTAGCCTCAAATTTCCCCTAATGTGCAAATTAGCCAAGATAATGCAATTTCCCCTGACCCAGTTGCTGAGCAAAATAACCAAGGGGCAGAAACTGAAAATATACAAGAAAATGTGCCTTTAACCACTCACATGAGCAATATACCTACTATCACCCAAACCAAAGGAAAATGTAAGTTAGTAGGAGAAACTTTAGTTCTTGTAGCTGAACCATGAAACCCTCAAGTCTCAAGAAAGAAGAAAATGAAGTCAGTTCCTGTAGCCACTACTCCTGCAACAGAGAAAACAAAAAGGGCTAGTAATAAGAAGGCCATAGAAGTTGAGGAAATCACTGTAAGAAGAAGTTCTAGGATGAGAGGGTGGACTCCTAAAGCACCCACTGAAAGCCAGCCCTCTTCCCCCAAACAATTTGAGGAGGAAACTCCTATCCATATTGTTCCGGATGATTCTCCCAGCCAGTCTGAGATTCTTGACATTCCTCAAAATCTGGAAGAGGAGTGTGAAGATGAACCAAATGTATGTCAAAATGACCCAGGAGTCAGTCATCAAGATGTTCCAACTTGTGAGGAAGAAACCCCTATAAATCACCAGTTGGGTTGCACAAGAAATGCCTTAGTTTCCTATAAGCAAACTTGGTTAATAAAATTCTTAGAGCAATTATGGAGAGAACAAAGAAAGAAGAATAAAACAGTGGTTTGATTACTCTATAAATGCTTCTCTTCTAGTTATATAATAAGCATGTGCTGACAACCACTCTATATGGAGAAGAGAAAAAGAAATTGCAGAAAGTAATATCAGAACAAGGAAAGGAAATTGTAGAATTGAAAGATCAGTTGGCAAGACAGAAATAGAGAATGGAACATGCCCTTAAGCTGATTGAACAGGTAATTGTTTGTAGACCTCCACCAAGGGTCTATACTATCTATCTCAAAGAATAATTCCTTCTATTTCAGTTGATGATGACCCTCAAAGATGTAAATACAGAGTTCAAATCAGCCCAAGAATTCTATGGTTTATACAAGACACTTCCATCTTGGCAACAAAACCTACTCTGTGAGTTGTATGTGCATAATTTCATCATCCTAGCAGAGACTGAATGGAATCCCCTACCTTACATAGGGGATATACACCTAAGGTCCCTGATGTCATGGATGCACAATAAGGCTAACTATGATAGACAATTGGAGAATTATAGAGAACTTGAGAAAATAGAACCCCTACCCTTAAGAGTAGAAAGCAGTCAACTAGAAGTATTACTGAGGGATTGGTTCAGACTAACATATGGGAATGTTAAAAAGGAAATCATAGATAAAAATTTTAAAATCAGAGTAGATGTGTATGTAGAATATGACATCATGTCCTATTTTGTCTTCCAAAGAGCCTTAACCGGTGCTAGAAGTAGATGGGGTAGATTATCAGAGGTATTCAAAAGATCAGAACAACACAACCCCATTAACCTTGAAGCAGCTATACATCGGGCACCAAAATACATAGCACTTGGTAGGAAAATTAGGCAGGAGCTTTGGTGTCCACTCACAATGCAACCACCCATGGTCATTTGGCCCTTGTATGATATCAACACTACTAGACTTGACAGGCTGCAGGAAGATCATAGAACAAAAGTTTGGGAAAGAACAAGAGGATTCTACTACTTCTTCAAAACCCCAAGGTGAGGAAGAACTGAAGTTGGTGACTTTAGGTCAATTACTAGAAGGTGCAATGCTTGAGGACAAGCATTTGATTAACCAAGGGGTAGATGATAAGGCCAAATTATTGCCTTTGTTTTGTATAATTTTAATACTCTGTTCTAGTTTTTTTCAAAACATTTGAGAGTCAAGCCAGTCAAAACATGTGATAAAGTATAGATAGAACTGATAAACCATGGGTAGATGTTTGTGACATATTTTTCTAATATTATACATATAGTGCAGTATTTTATAAAAACATCAGAATATATGTTCTAATATCTGGATATTTAATTGTATTAAGCTTGTTGCATAAATATTTCTACATCTTAACTAACTTGACAGGAGAGAAAGTGGTTGGAGAGTGGTCGACAACATTCAAGGAAGACTGTTGAGGACCAGCTACAATGGAGTTATCATTATAGAACCAGGAAACACGGCTGCTACAATGGAGCCATTATTCTAGGACATGGGGATGTAGTGTGCCTATATTCCCTCTGCACTTTATTATCTTGACCTAGTTGCCCGAGCTTTATTACCCACACTGTGGGCTGTTGTATTTCCATCTTCTTCTCCGGCATGTTTTCAACAAGATAGTTTCTTTTCTATTTTTTGTAATAAGTGTTTGATCCTCTATATATAGGGATTGGACCGATAGTTTGAAGTTAGCTAGAAAAGATAGAGATAGAAGTTTTTGGAAGAAAGTTGTTATACAACAATCTATTTCAAGTTCCATGTATTGTTTCTATGTAATGAGTTTTTGAAATACAATGAAGTAGTTCTTGGTTTACATTCTGTGTTAATAGATTAGTAGAAGCCAACCAAGGGGCCCACTTGGGAGGTGGAATAGGTTAGAATAGAATAGATTTCATTTCCAGCATGTCTATTATTTCAGATAGAAGTTACAATTTCTTCCTACAGCATTGTACCTTATGAATGTTCCTGTAGCATCTGCAAGAATAGTTATAATGGATGTTCTAGGTTGAAATCATAGGTTTTAGTAGAGTTGCAATTTTTAGCATTCATTTGAGTAAGGAGATAAATGTATTATTTTCCTGTAGCACTAGTATAGGTTTCTTTTATGTATTTTTATCTTCTTGCAACATAAGCAGAATGACTCCTTAAGAAACCTAGTGCACATATTGTGCCAACCATTTCAAGTATACGTCCCTGGGTTGACAAGTTAAATGCACCTCATAACGGGAGAATTAGTCCTTAGATTGAATAAACCATTCCTAAGAAAGGCCTTGAGCATGATTATTCCACACCCATTGTGAGGCGGTTCACTAAGGAAAGAGCTAAAGAATTCTGGAGACACTGAGAAACAAAGAACAACATCACCGAGCAGAATCAAAGTGGAGCAAAGGTATAAAAAAAGTTATATTGATTAGAATAGTTTTGTGAGATTATAATAGATCTAAAAATATATAAGTATAAGTTGTATATGTGAATAGATCATACTATTTTAGTTTAACCATTGATTCAGAAAATATCTTAACCGAGCGGGATTTAAAGATCCTTTCTATATTGAGATACATCCAATGGAGTATCAAAAATTTTGATCATGAAGATAGCATGAGATGCCAGATACCTATTGATAGGCCAAGTGAGTGTTTTATCAAGGATGGTAGCATAGAGATGCCCGATATCAAGTCACAGAATAAACTTTTAAATCCTCTAACAAGGTTACACCTAATAGTGTGTCTGTAACCTTTAACAGGGTTGGCTCTTCACCGAGCTCACTTTAGAAGAGTGAAATTTTTTTATTACCAGTCCCAAGTGGTTTTTCTATTAACAGGGTTTCCACATTAAAAATACATGTGTCGATGTGTTTATGATTCATTACTTTAGTATTTTTCATTACACTTAACTTAATTGGATTGATCGCTATACTCTAGATAATTTACTATCTTTAGGTAAATTAACAGACTGCTATTTGGTAAATCTATAGTAGAACGTTTTACAAAGCATTCTGAGTAGCAGTAATTTTATATAAGTATTTGGAGGCCTTCATCTTATAGGACTGAAGATAACTAGAGGTATAATTTTGTGGTACTAATTTTTAAGGGTTGATTATTGGAATATGTTTGAGGCCACTGATTCACCCCCCTCTTAGTTATTAATAAACATTGGTATCAGAGCTTGTGTGCTTAGAAAGGGAGTTTAACAGCTCAAGCAAAAGATCACAAGATGAATAGACAAGATGTGCCCAAGTTGAATAAAGACAACTTTACATCATGGAAAAGTAGAATAAGACTCCACCTATCAGGTATTGGAAATGATATTGTTCAATAATTAGATACTGAATATGTGTTGCCTACATGACCTCATACTCTTGAGAAATTAAGCGTCAAGCATGACCATAACTGCACGATGACAGAAATTGCATTATCACTCTCTGATGCTGAGTTTGAAGATATCAAAACCTGCACCTTTGCAAAGCAAATGTGGGATAAGTTGAAGATTGTACATCAAGGAGATGCCAATTTCTAAGAGCAAAGATAGAAATTCTAAGAGGGGGGTTTGATGACCTAAGAATGAAAGAAGGAGAAAACATTACTCATTATAGTTGCAGAATCAAAGAGGTATTAAATGCTATCCGAGGAGTTGGAGGTGTACTTGAAGAGGAGATAGTGGTAAGAAAAATCTTAAGAATCTTATTGCCTGTTTATGCTAGTAGGCGTTCTTCTATTCAAGAAATGAGAGTAGTTGCAAACAATACATTTACTCTAGATAGTCTGATTTGTAGGCTAATTTCATTTGAGATGAATAACTTTGACAATAGTGTCTTACCATCTATAGAATCTTCAATCAAATCTTCTCTAAAGATAAGTAACTCAAGTCATAGATATGCTATTAGAAATGATAGTGACAGTGATAATGAGGATCAAGGACTTGATGAGATTGAAGCACTAATGGATAGAAGATTGCAGAGAGGAAAAGGAAGATACAAAGGTAAACTACCACTTGTTTGTTTCAATTGTAAAGAGGTTAGAAACTTTGCTGCAAGATGTCCAAACTGATGAAAAGATGACAGAGGAAATGATAGACATTATGAGAAGAAGTTTGATAAAGGTGAAAATATAGAATACCAGAGCAACCAAAAATATGACAAGAGAGATACCTGAGACTACAAGGACAAAGGGAAGAAAGCTTTTTACCTAGCAGAGAACAGAGTTGATGACACTGACACTGAATCAGAAGAAGACATCGAGATGGTATTTGTAGCCATGATGGATGATTCAGATGAAGATGAAGAAAGGTATGTAGAATCTGAACTCATATCTAAAGTTAGTAAAAATGATGTCTAGATCATAGATAGTGGTTGCACTCACCATATGACTGGTGATAAAAAAAAGTTTGAGACTTTTGAATACTATAATGGTGGTTCAGTAAGAATGGTAAATGATACACCTTTTACAATTGAAGGTAAAGGAACCATAATGTTGAATAACCTGATAAAATGTGAAAATGCTTATTGGGTTAAAGGACTAAATTACAATTTGTTAAGTGTTTCTTAGTTGAACAATTTAGGTCATAGAGTAGCATTTGAAAATAAGAAGGCAAAGATTTTCAATGAATCAGGAAGGTTGATTGGTATCGATGAGCAAACAAAAGGTAATATTTTCTATCTTGATGACGCTAACACCACTTGTTTGATGGCTAGAAATGAAGACTTATGGTTGTGGCACAAAATATTGTGTCATGTGAACTTTGATAACATGATAAAGATAAGCAACAAAAGGAATGTCAGAGGCTTACCAACAATGACTAAGACTGAGCATATCATGTGCAAGAATTGTCAAAAAGGTAAGATGACAAAGTCTAGTTTCAAGAGAAAAACCCATATATCTATTGCAATTCTAGAATTAGTCCATACAGATCTATGTGGACCAATGAGGACAAAGAGCTACTATGTAGATAGGTATTTTATTCTCTGTGTTGATGATTTCTCTAGAATGATGACAGTCACGTTTTTAAAGAATAAATCAGAAGCATTTAAGATGTTTAAATGGTATAAAGAAATGGTAGAAAAAAAAATAGTGAAAAGAAATTGAAATTCTTACAATCAGATAGAGGAGGAGAATTTACTTCAGAATAATTCACTGACTATTGCAATGAGCATGGAATTAAAGACATGTTTTTGCACTAAGGACACCATAGAAAAATGGAATTGTTGAGAGGAGAATCAAACCAATTGTTGACTATGCAAGAACATTCATGATTGAGAAAATCATAACTCAAACATTTTGGAGGGAAGCTGTTAGTACTATTGTCTATACACTAAACAGAGTACAATTGAAGAAAGATGCAAAGAAGACACCATATGAGTTTTGGTATGGTCATCCCCCCAATGTAAGTTACTTCAGAATCTTTGGTAGTCAATGTTATATATTAAAGGATGATAGAAATGGAAAACTTGACTATAAAAGTGAAGAACGTATCTTTCTAGAGTATTCAACCAAAAGAAAGGATTATAAATGTCTTAACAAGTCATCTAAAAAAATCATTGAAAGTGAAAATGTGAAAACAGATAAACTTGCAGAAAATAATGATAAGCGAAAAGGAACCAGAGGACTACAACTAGTTAGTTTATACAAAACCTAACACTCTACCTGAGAAATAGTGTGTCAATCCTGAGCATCAAAACATTGCACCTGAGCATCAAGCTGCAATTACTGATGATCAAGATAATACTCAAGATGATTTTCTGAACAATGGAGATGAAAATGAAGGTGAAGAAGATAATCAAGATGATGAACACAGAGCTGAACCAAAACTTTCCAAGTATGTCTGAAGGCATCATCCAAAACATCAAATCATAGGAGACAAGAAGGTGGGAACAAGAAAAAGAAATAAGTCACTTAACACCATATGTTTACTTTGAGATTTCAAGCCTAAATATGTTAACAATGCACTTGAGAATGAAGAATGGGTCAGTGCTATGAATGAGGAAATAGAACAGATTAAGAAGAAAAATACATGGACACTAGTACCGATACAAGATGACAAGAATGTCATCGGTACCAAATAGATATTCAGAAACAAGGTAAATGAGAATGGAGAAGTCACTAGAAGCAAATAAAGATTAGTATGCAAGGGATATGCACAAGAAGAAGGTATTGATTATGGTGAAACCTTTACACCCATTGCTAGACTAGAAGGAGTTAGAATCATACTTGATTATGCTACATTTAAAGGATTCAAGGTATACCAAATGGATATCAAATCTACATTCCTAAATGGAATATTAGAAGAAGAGGTATACATTGAACAACCAGAAGGGTTTGTTAATCCAGACAAGAGAAAACTAGCATGTAGAGTACACAAAGCCTTGTATAGATTAAAACAAGCACACAGAGCCTAGTATGAAAGAATTCAATCATATCTCATTAGCATAAAATTTGTTAGAACAAGTGAAAATATCAATCTTTACTTAAAAGAAGATACGGATGGTAATATTTTAATTGCTGAAATTTTTGTTGATGATATCATTTTTGGGGGAAATGAATTGTTATGCAAATCCTTTCCTGATGAAATGAGAAAGTAATTTGAAATGTTTATGTTTGGAGAGATCAAATTCTTTCTTGGTTTACAGATTCTTCAACAAGATGTAGCCATTTACATCACTTAGTCCAAATTCATCAAGGAAGTGCTAACGATATTCAAGATGGAAGATTCCAAACCAGTTGGAACATGTATGGCTACTGGATGCAAGCTAACAAAAGAAGACAAGAAAAATGAGGTAAATCAAACCTTATATAGATCAATTGTTGGAAAACTAATGTATGTTTTTCACACCACACTAGATATAGCACATGCAGTGGGGATAGTTGCAAGATTCTCTGCTAATCCAAAAGAATCACATATGACTGATGTCATAAGAATTCTCAGATATCTGAAGAACACTGAGGAATATGACTTATGGTACAATAGAGAAGGAAAATTTGAGCTACAAGTCTATACAGATGTTGATTGGGCTGGAAACATTGATGACCAAAAGAGCACAACTAGAGGAGCATTCTTAATGGGTGACAAACTTATCACATGGATAAGCAAGAAGCAAGGATGCATCTCTCAGTCTACTGCAGAAGCAGAGTATGTGGCTGCTTCTGCAAATTGCTCAAATATTGCATGGATAAAAAAATTGTTGGAAGGTATGCATATGAAGATCCTTGAACCAGTAATTATTTATTGTGATAATACTAGTGCAATAAATATTTCTAAGAATCTAGTCATGCATGCTAAGACTAAGCATATTGCTATCAAGTATCACTTGTATCATCTTAAAATAGAAGAAATTCCATGTTAAGAGAATTTATCCCTCCTTAGGGGATGTATTTGACCATAATCACATCATCCTCTTGTTTCTGCATCATCCCCCCTGATCTACCTTTCTAACTATCATTTTCTAACCTGATTTCTGCATTCTGGGATACAGACCTGTGTTTCTGGGATTCAGGGACAGGTTCGACCTCCTAGGATAGGGTCAACCTTAGCCCTAACCTAGGATAGGGTTGACCTCAGCCCTGCCCTAGGATAGGGCCAACCTCGACCCTGTTCGAGGGTCCAAATCCTGGGAACTTTTGGTTTCCTAGATGTCGGTCCTCACAAAAAGTTTCCTCCCGCTTCCGAGTTGGCTGTTTCAGGTTCCGAAGCGTTGATTCCTAAATTATATTTAACTTAGGTCCTCCCCTAGGGGTAAAGGCTTTAATGGGATTTTAATTATCCTATGTCAGTCTCCTTAGAAGATTGTTCCCTAATTTCATATAAAAGGAAGCCTTTCTCTCTCATTTTCTCTAAGTCTTCCAAGTGCAAAAAGCTCTAACCAAGATTTTGTTCAAGCATCCATTGTTCTAAATTTTTTCAAGCTCTCAAGGTGTTCAAGTCTTCCTCTCAAGCATTCAATTCCTCCATTGAAGATCAAGGATTCAAGCTTTCAAGCCTTTGAAGGTATTTGGTTCAAGCATTCAAGATTTATCATTCAAGCCCTAGATCTAGCCTTCATGATGGTGTGATCTTCCTTCAAGATCCTTTGTGCATCCTCAAGACTCTTTCATCATCTCTTCAAGGTGGATTCCAAGTGTACAATCATGGAGGTTTATGGTTTCTAAAGTCCATGCTTTCATAT
>MU227936.1:4891579-4909862 GCA_018584345.1 Thuja plicata | reverse complement strand
ATATAAAATAATAATAATAATAATAATAATACATATTATTATTATATATATCTATATATATATATAGATATAAAATAATTCAAATATAATAATCATTATATAATATATGTACCAATAAACTTAAGTCTAATTTGATTTAATATAATCATTGATTACGGTGTGAGAAACGCTATATTCATATCAACTTCAAGTCAATCGGGCACGAAGGGTATAAGGAAGGCTACGTCCATTGTGGACGTGACCTTCCCAGTTGGTGTCACATGTATATTACAGAAGACCATACCACTTTCGACAACAGCGAAACATATCATCATTCAGTCTCAAAGCTTTCGAAGAGTATTACAATTTTCAGAATTATATTAAGACATATATATTATATTTAATATATATATTATTTGTAAAGACACACACACACACACACACACACACACACACACACACACACACACACACACATATATATAATAGGTTGAGATTATATATACAAAATAAAAGAGAATCAAATATCTATTATCTGATCTAAGTTTAACATGGTATCAAAGAAGGCATAAAATAAAAGATCCAGATCAGATTTCTAGAAGACTTCATATATACATTTGAAGACACTATACTTAGAATGGTGAGTGGAATGAGATTAGAAGATTGTCTTGAAGGGGCATCAAACTATGTGGCATGGAAATTACCCATGATGCTAACACTAAAAGAGCATGACCTAACACCTGTAGTGGAAAAATTTGATCCTGAACAAAGTGGAAAAGATGAGCAGATTAAATGGGATAAGGATAACACAAAGACAATGAAATTTCTAGTATATGGAGTTAAAGATCATATAGTGCCTATAATAATAAAGTTAGAAATTGCATATGAAATTCTTAAAGGACTAAACGATATGCATGAAATTGACAATACAAGTAGAGCGCTTACCCTCAAAAATCAACTCCATCAAATAAAGATGAAACAAGGAGAGACCATCGCTTCCTACTTCATGAGAATTATAGAGTTAAGAAAACAACTCTCTACTATCAGCCACTCTTTTGACACTAAGGAATTAACCATGATTGCACTTAAAGGACTTCCTTTAATGGGAATCCTTCATTCAATAAATAAGTGCTCAAACCAAAATTCCTAAATTTGATCGATTAAAATCAGATTTCATTCATGAAGAGTCTCGATTAGCAATTAGAGGGATTAACACAAATACTTCAAAAGAAGTCTCTCAATTAATTACTACAGAATCACACAAAAGGAAAAAAGAAGAACTTCAAAAGGAAGAGAGGAAATGAATCATATAAGAATTCAACATTCAAGCATAGACTTATCAAAATTACAATTTTACAGATGTGCCAAATTTGGACACCTTGCTCAAAAGTGTCTTGAAAGAAATAAGGCACAAGACACATTCACCCAAGTGAGTGATATAAAGGAGAATAAGGCTTCAGAAAAGCTTGTATTCTACTCCACTTTATCAATTCAACTTTCACACAATCGCAACACTTGGGTTGTTGATAGTGGGGCCTCTCATCATATCACTCAATTTAAAGAGCATATAGACTCTATAGAAGGATGTCCTAAACAAGAAGTTACAATTGGGGATGATACTGATTATCCAGTGATGGGTATTAGTACTTGCACCATATATCTTGAATCTGGGATATCTCTACAACTTAATGGTGTTCTATTTGTACTGAGCATAAAAAGGAACCTAGTCTCCATTTCAGCACTAGAAGACAAGGGATATATAATCACATTCATGGATGGGAAGATCCTAGCTTGGCCAAAGAACAAAAACATAAAGAATGCTCATACTAATGGAGTTAGAGATGGAAACCTTCACAAATTATGTACCTCTTCTCATCAAGCCTGTTGACGGGGTTTTGCTGACCGGGTCCGCCAACAGTCATAAGTTGTCACCGGGTTCCGGGGAAACCGGCCAACTCCGCCTGCAAAGGTTGTCCGGGGGAAATAAATCCTCTAGGCCTTCAAGCACCAGGGTGTCAGGTCACGACGGTGCGGGGATCGGTTGGGAGAGATGACTATTTTTCGAGGGGGATAGATGGTTTCTTCAACTCATTTTCTCTAGAGATTCAATCAAAGTAAGGTTTCCCCAAGCATTCTACACTTAGCAAATAAAGAGAAAAAGATCCTACAGGGTTAGAAATGTATCATCTAACTACATTCATGTTGAAATGTCTGGAACATCGATAATACTCTGGTAGACTACACTAAATACCGAAGAAACACATAACCATCAGCTAGCATTTTATCAGTAGCGGGAGTAAAGAGTTTGTTAATCTACTTTAACATACCAGAGTAAGAGATATAAAGAACATTAAAACATGAAATACCATTAACTCAGAAGAAGGAATGCCAACAACATCATTGCCAAGAATTCTTCCTTCTTCATTAATGTTCCTTCCAGCAAGCACTGGTGCGTGATACAATGGCGGCTCCAGGGGAGCATCTAACTATTGAGAATAGATCAATGGAGCGTTGAGCTTTGCAAATTTTAAAGAGAAATTACTTTTCTATTGCTGTGGACAACAAAATCATCAATTTTTCCGACCCTTAGAAATGGGCCGTTTTGGCTATTTATGGAACTCTTCTAACCCTAACCCTATTTTACATCATGTCTCAATAAAATACAATATCTGGGGGCCGGTACTACCTGCGCCACCCCACAAAAGACCTGGAGACGGAATAGGTCTGCCATGTTAAAAGAATAAGACAAGAATATACAGTGGAAGAATCAGCCTCAAGAAGAGAGCCAGAAAGGAGAAAGAAGAAAGTAGGTCCCCCGGGGACCGAGGCTACATGCCTCATAAATGGGAAATGCGGCACCCTATCTCCAATGTGCCAGGTGTACCTCTGAGCGGCACCTCGAGAAGACCACCTTGTCAGAAACCAACTGCCGAGTCGATGCCTCTTTGATGTGGCCAACCACCTTCTGACAGTCTTTATTAACCGCTTCTAAAAGTGACTGGTCGGCCTCAGGAACTGGGACACAGATCACTTTAAAGAATACAAAATTTTTGGATCTGGGATTCCGGGATCCAGGAACTTTCATCCCAAAAAGAATAAAGAATACTGAATACTTGAATTCTCCTGGCCCCTGGACAAAGCTCAAGGTTGCTTATTATCATTGAAAGCCTGGAGGAGGCGAGATATGCCATCTTCATCGATATCCTTTAGGCCAGCCCTTCTGTGCTTGGCCACTTCAACTTGTTCCCCCAGGTCCAGAACATTTTCTTTGAATTCATCTGCCATCTTTGCCGCATCATGACCACTAAGTATCATGTGGGTTAATCTTTCCATTTGGGCCCCATCCATCCCCTCCAAATATTGATACCAAGACTTCATTATTTCATCAAAACTGCCCAAAACTGAACCTTTAGGGGTACATGTATCTGTGCTAAGGGGATCAGCCCCGGAAGTCTTTATTACAAAAGACTTATATAAATTAGAAGAACACTTCACCATATTTACCTTATCTTGTAAGGACCCTACTAGTTGCTTGGTCACCTCCAATGTGAGGTCAAGCCTGGAGTGCTGGGTTCTCACAAAATCAAATGATTCCTCACCCAGAATTCTAGATTCGAAAACCATATCCTCTCCCAAGGTGAGAAGCTCTTCGAGCTCCACCTTCCATGCATGGTACTTTTCGGTGTCACCCTCCCACTGCTCAATAAGCACTTCTGCTTGATGAATAACCTGCTGGGCCATGTAAAAATTAGGGAGGGTGGACGCCAGGAACTGTCGGGTGTTTCCTATTTGCAGGGTGACCCATTCGTCCACTGCCTGGGATTTCTTTTTCATCACACACAGGGAGTCTATCTCACTCTACGGTAATTCTCCTGAGGTGGAGACCTCCGGAGGAGTGGTGTTGATTGGTCGAGCCAGCTCAGTAAGCAACCCCATAAGGTTTGTGTTCTTTTCCTTTTCCACTTTGAGCCTCTGGGATTCCTTTTCATATCGGGCCTCCACTGCCCTTGCTGCCTCCTTCAGCAAATCTACCTCACCTTGCTTTCCCCTTTTGCCTAGGGATACCTCTACAACATTGTAGTCTACGAGATCTACGGTCACTTCATCGGCGTCTAGAGGAGGTGTTGCCACAATGGCAACTGTTTCTCTGCCCGGCCTAGTTCGAAGAGTATGAACTGTCCGAGCTTTCTTGGCCTTTGGTGGGGCCTGGGATTTGGCCATCATTTCTGCTAAGGAGAGAGGAATCATAGGGGCATACTGAGCCTTTCTTTTCCTTCTCTCTACCAGCCACTGAGGGGGGAGGGGTGGCCTTCCGGCCAGAAATTGTTCCCTTGATTCTTCCTTGGTGTTTTGTGGCTGCAATTTCTTGGTGGCATGGACCTCATCCATCCTCCCTACCTCGAATTCTTCCGCAAAAACATTTTCTTTGTCAACCTCCATCTCCTCAGCCTTGTCCTCTGTACCTATTCCTTTATCTGGACTCTATTAGGCTTCCTCGGGGATTTCTTCTTCAAGCTGCTCCTCTTGTTTCTCTTCTTCTTCTACTGGGGCCTCTTCTTCTGTCGACACCTCTTTCGGCAGTAGGGGAGGTGTTGGACCAAGATTTAGAGTTTGGGCTGCTATGATCACCTGCCTAAAGGTGGCTCCCAGGAGTGGCCCTTGGAACGTGACAGCTGGGGTTATGGTTATTCCCGAAGGTTTGGTTCCCCCAGCGGATGCCATTTGTTCACCTTGCTTTAGTTGGTCCACTCCCGGACCTTGCATCTCTTGAGCCCCGGATATGATCTCTGGTTCTGGCTCTTTTTCTTTCATCTGCTGCTCCTGTTCCTGTGCAGGTTTTCATTCCAAGTCTTCTTGGTCTGTAGCCTCTTGTTCTATCTCTGGGACTCCCGTCTCCGCTTGTGTATTGTCCCCTCGCAAATTTTTGAACTCATTGGTTGCAAATACATCATCAAATTCTTCTTGCAAAGGGGGACTGGCTGGGACTTGTGCGGGCTCTGCTTCTTTCTCCAGCTCTGGGGAATTGGAAGAAAGGACCTCAACTTGTTGGGGTTGGGACATACCTAACCCCGGCTCTGCCTTTGGCTTCTTATTAAGCCTCTTCCTTCTGCGGGTAATCAAAGGTGGCCGCGCACCAGCTATTGCTGTTGCTTCCATGGGATTCACCCGCGTTGCCTTCACCATTAGGGCTTCCAGCGATGGGGAGGAAGAGGGACGAATTGGTCGGGCCATGAGTGGGGGAGTGGCCAGCCTCATTATTAACTGCTCCCTCATCTGCTGGGAGGCCGCCACAGATTTCTTGATCTTCTCTTGTATAGGGACTTCTTGCGCAGGAGGGGTCGTGTCTATCCCTTTTCCCTTATCTGCACCCTATGAAGAAGTCCCGGCCCCCGGGGTCAATTTGGGTCCTAGCTATGGTGTTAACTTTGGCGCCGATCGGAGAGCTTGACGAATACTCCTGGGGTAAACCCTCTTGAAATAGGCATGACTTCGCTCGACCACCTCCCTAGTGAAGTCTTCAATCGTGGGCCCCTCCTGGGCGGCCCAATCCACTGGTGGCAGAGCCATTTTATCGATCCCCTTGGCCTTGTACTGGGGGTCGATGGTGTGGGCAGTGTCTGAGAAATCCCCCGGGAACCTCCAGAGTCTCAACAGTTGCATCATTTCGGCTATCATCCTGACATAGTGCCGGCTTCACACCTCCACATCATCTTGGCAATCTACCCAGAAGTCCTCCATATGTATATGATGGGGCTCTGAAGCCCGGGGCAGTGCCATTGCTATTTTCCCATGCAGATCAAAGTTCTTCCACGCCAGATAGAATTCCTGCAAGTTATAACCTTTTAGCTCATTGTCTGCCTCCTTCACGGCAGCCAGAATGTAGGTGTAATTCCCACAGGTGATTGGGAATGAAATGTTGGGTATCTTTTTGAGGGAAAAGAGGGTATGCACCTCCATCAGCTGCTTGTAGTATTCCAAGAGCACGATCTTGTCCCCATAATATTTGGGCAACAAGTAGGGTTTCCTTGAGAAGCCGGCGACCCTGATGTATGTGTGCTATTGGAATTGAATATAATAATGTCCATAATTTTGGACCAAGTTCATCACCTCCGAGGACAGGCGGTATCCGACATCTCGGGTGGGGGTAAGTAGATGGTAGTAAACAAATGATTCGTTTACCTAGTAGAAACTAGGGAAGCTGGCCTCCCATTGAATCTATGGGAAATGGTCCCACGGTGCTTTTTATTCCGGGCCAATCCCGAGCATGCCATCTGTATGTAGGCCATTGAAGTGGGGCCTCTGTTGTGCTAGGGCCCAGAAGACATAAGAAGACATATGAAACTTCTTCTTCCTATCCAGCTGAAGGAACTGGGAGTCGACGTGATTGGAGATTATTGCGGCCCAGTCAAAAAATTCTCCCTTGGTGGAGATGTCGAGGAGGAAATAGTACATCCATTTGGCAAACTCCTGGGCGAAGGGTTGCCCAAATACCCGGGCTAATGCTATTATCCCCATCTGGATGCTCTCCTTGAATTCAGAGCGAGGGATTTCTATCTTTATTATCTTTGGATCCCTCTTTGGGGCCTTAATCCAGTGAGTATTCATGTACACCCGGGAAACATCCTCTATTTGTGTAAACTGAGCCAAGGCATCGGTCCTTGTAACTACTATGGCTTTATCGAATTGTGGGATTCTTAATCCCGCCCGGAATGTGTCTGGGTCAAGGGATACCAGAGGAGTGAGGTATCTTGTGGGTTCTGTGGCTCCAAGCATAACATCTTTAATGGAGGAGTTGTAGTTGGCTGCTAGCGTCAGGATAAGCTCTGGAGACTGCATAAAGCACGGGAAGCAAGCTGCCCGGAGGATCCCGGAGCCTTCGATGTTGATTGCTAATTGATCTCCAGCTTGTCACTGGATGTGCATCACTTTTACCAAGGCTTGCATCTCTGCCCAAGTTTTGACATTGGTGTCGGTTACAAGCTTAACCTTGGACTCAATCTTTGAGCCCGTGATGATATTTTTCTGCACGAACTTCATGGTGAGGGGCAGTTTCTCCAGGGCCCTTTCCGTCTTGGATTTTACAGCTGCCTGGTGGTCGTTGAGGGAAGTTCTGGACTTTCGGGCGGGGAGGATGTGGATGCTTCAGACATGATTGATAGATGAACTCCAGGAACCTGCAAGGTAAAGCGATTGTTAGAATATTTTTATCAAAATAAAATAGTTACTCCGGGGTCTGAAGATCTTACCACCGCGACGTTTTCTTTTCCTGAAAAGTTAGTTTCATGCAAAGATACCCGCAAAGCAAAACACATCGTAAACTTAAAATTTTCACTCAACATCCAGGCCCGGGGATCTTATCACACTAGGTGAAGACATAGGATGGATGGTGGTAAGAGACCCGAAGCCCGGGGAAATGACCATTAGCGAGAATATGTAAAAAGCCAAGTCATCACGCCCATGTGGGTGCCACATGTGTAGGTATTAAATTGAAGTTATGGCGATGACGGTGGAGCCAACTGTCTGAACATGCAAAAAGGGAAAGCCACTTGGCTAGGATTGATTATGCACATGGGATATAAATGAGGTTCTGACAGACTTCATGGAGGAGAGATAAAATCACCTGTTTGAAACCAGCCGAGAGCCGAGCTTCAAACGGGTGGTTTTCTACCTCGAAGTGAGCTCAAAGGCAGAAAACCAGACACAAAGGTGACTCGACCAGCCTGTTTAGCCACCCAAAAGGATATACATGGAGCCGAAGGATATATACAAAGACACGGGGAGATATATAGAGACCAAATACAACTAAACATGAATACACAGGTATAAACATATATACATAGACACAACACAGAGCAACTTCCACGGGAAAACCAGACAAGGCAGAACAAACTATCTACAGCTATCTACAACTACCTACAACTATCTACAACTATCTACAGCTAAACCACCTCTGCGTAGAGGGCGGACAACCCTCTGGCAGAGAGATGACCCACCAACGAGTGGCGAAACCAGAAAACAACAAACCAGACAAAGAAATGAAACAGTGAAACAAAACAAACAAAACAAAAAAAAATGAAACAGAGGAAAACCAGAGAGGCGGAAGTGGGAAAACCAACCTGAGAGCGCAGAAGGCAGAGGGGAGGGAGGATTTACCGCAGGCGCTCTGCAACAACTCGAGTTGTCAATTGGTCAGAGTCACCACCGTGAAGCACTTGCAATTGCCTGAGAATGACAGAAGATGTTAAGCGTTGATTATCATAAATTTTTCTGCAAATGATGTGTTAATCGCTTTGGAATCGCTTCGTTAATCGCTGTGAGTACTTGGAAGTTTTAATCGCGGTAAATGTGAAAGTGACAGATAATCTTTATTTATACCCGCAGTAAAAAGGTAATCCTCCTCCTTCCGGCGATCTCTGGACAAGCAAAACCTCTGGACTCCGGGCCCGGGGATTGCCCGTGATGATGTTCCTTGAGAACATCATGACGAATAATCCTGGAGTCAAGAATTTGGTTTCCAACAAAAAGGAAACCTCCGAGACCAGAGTCCCAGAGACAAAAAGAAAACAAACAAGACACAACACCGGGGGAGAAATCCCCAGAGAAAGAAAATAAAAAAGGGAAAGAAAGACAAGGCAAGGCCGCAAGCAAAAAGCAAAAAGGGGGACCCAACATTTTGCACACAAAATGTAGGGACGGGGATGCAGGGCATAACAAATGGCGACTCTCTAAGATAAATGCCTTATCACATTTGAGAACTATAGAATATCTGGTTAGCAAAACTGGAACAGGCCACCTCCCGAAGTGCCTGACAGGAAAAGAACAACGTATCTGAGAGAATCCAACAATGCAGGAGTCAGTCCGTAGTCTTTTGTCATTGGTGTCATGTGTGCTTTGGAAGGAAATCAAGCTGATGATCTCTGGGAGGAATAGAGAAGGGGTACTAATTACATCGAACCAGTCATCAATTTACTCGTTTCCCCCGGAGACCAGAGTTCTGTCCTGCTTTTCCTCTTGTTATTTTGTTTATTTCTGGGTGGGGAAGGCGGTACTTCTTTCACCATTAAGCTTAAGCTTAGCTAAATTTAATGGCGGTACTTCTTTCACTTGTGCACCTACGCTTAGATGTTTGAAGAGGCAATAAAACTCCAGACCTGAAAAGAATCTCTTAAAGTTTCAGACCTGGGTCAACCAATTAGTACAACCGATCTACCCTCGGTGTGTCTGATTACTTCTTCCTTATATTATTATTTTGTTCACTGATTGCCAGATTCTCGGAGAGAACGCCCAATGGAGATTCCTCAAAATGTGCCATATCCTGTGAAACAAACCCTGAAGACTGGGCCAGTTCCACCGTGCTAAAGACAGATTCTAAAGTTGGCCATGCCATAGACATTGTACCGGAAATAAAAGTTATGCGAAGCATTCCAATTCCTGCAAGACAGGACAAAATGCCAGGACCGAAAGAAAACCGAAAATGACAACAAAAACAAAAAGGAGAGGACTGTCCCCGGAGGATAGCCAACAAAACTATTCACAAGGTAGGGTACCTCACACAAGGCACCCGGAGGGGATATTTACAAGTGGAAAGCTTTACATAAAATATAACTTTGGACAAACTTACCCTACTCGAAGTAGTGTTTAAGAAACTGTCCATTAACGGGCAATGCGATAGGTTCCCCAGTCAGGGTGTCAAGGCGATAAGTATTTGCCCCATAGATTTCTGAGATCAAGTATGGTCTGAGCCAGAGCCACTAGAACTTGGTATGCTTTCCTTTCTTCTCCCGGGCCTTGTCCCACAACAGGACCAGATCTGAGATCTGAAAAGCCTTATATTGGGTTCTTCTGTCAAACCATCATTTTACCACAGCTTGATGATGCACAAAATGTTCAAGGGCTGCATCTCTTTGTTCTTCCATCTATACCAGATTCAAAAGCCGAACCTCCATGATGTTGTCCTTGTTGCTAAATTCCTGCATGAACTGTAAAACTGGGATTTGTAAATTGACTGGGAATACAGGGTTCTGGCCATAAACCATATGGAATGGTGATGTTCCTAGGGCGGCCTTGACGCAAATGCGATCCGCCCAGAGGGCGAATTTCAACTTTTGATGCCAATCCCAGGGATTTTGTTCTAACAGGTGTTTGATCACTTCAAGTAGATTTTTGTTTGTTGATTCAACAACGCCATTTCCCTGGGGATAATAGTTGCTAGAGAACTTCAGAGTGATCCTTTGATTGTAGGTCCATTCGAGTAACTACGCCGAAGAAAATGCCAGACCATTGTCACATACCAAAGCAAAGGGCATCCCAAATCTTGTGATGATATTTTCTTCCAAGAACTTGATAACTACGTCCACCGTGTTATTTTTGCAAGGTATAGCTTCAGACCACTGACTGCAGTAATCAGTAGCAGTAAGGATGTATTAGTGGTTGGCAGACGAATTGGGGTTGATTTCCCTGATGAAGTCGAATGCCCATTGGGAAAATGGTCTATCCTCGTATACTGGTTGCAAAGGCATAGCTGGGTTACGCTCATGATGCACTGTGGTTTGGCAAGTATGGCATTTCCTTACATGAGTGTAAATGTCTTTGAATATACAGGGCCAATAGTACCTAGCCCGAAGGATCTGATGGGCAGTGGTGTCAGCTGAGCCATGCCCTGTTCCAAACTGTTCATGGAATTCGTCGATCATTCTTACAGCTTGATTTCTGTCGATGCACCAGAGGTCCACTCCCTCATAGTTTCTGAGATAAAGCGCGGAGTTTTTGATCATGAAGTGTGCGCTTTTCATCTGTAGAGCATGGAATTTGTGGGGAGGTAACCCCTCCGGACATTTTTTGTTTAGCAACAAGTATACCAAATCGGTATACCATGGGTCTTGGGTGATGGACTCCACTGTGTAAGTTTAGCATTCTATGCGGGGAGTCTCTTCTGCCATTGCCCGACTTAGTCCTTGGCCCCAAACTATTTTCATGGGCTGCATTTCTAAGTCATATTCCTGGAGGATGGCCATCCATTTTCCCCATCTCTCGTCCAATTCACTCTGCATCAGCAGAGATTTGACGGCCTGGTCCGGAATGATAGCATGTATTTTGCTCCGGAGAATATAATGCCAGAATTTCTTCACGGCCCAAACTAGAGCAAAGGCCTATTTTTCTAGTGGTGAATATTAAACTTCGGCATTCTTGAAGGGGGAAATCATAAAAGCTATTGGTCGTTCCTCTCCTTCAACCTTTTGGGTCAACACTGCCGTAGCAGAATGCGGCGAAGCAAACAAGTAAATGTAAAATGGAAGGGAGTAGTCCGGACTAGCCAGGATAGGTGCTTCCATGATTGTCTATTTGATTTGGACGAATGCCCATTTTTATTCAGTGCTCCACTCAATCTTAGTATCCTTTTTCATCATCTCGTTGAGTGATTTAACTATTTCTGCGAATCCTGTGATGAATCATCATACTAAGTTGATCTTTCCAAAAAAAGATCGCATCTCTTTCTTGCTGCCAGGCATCTGCAGATTCAACAATGCTTCGACTCTGTCAGGGTCTATGGATATACCCTTCTCAGAGACAATATGCCCAAGCAACTTCCCCTCGGTGACCCCGAATATGCACTTCTTGGGGTTGAGGGATATTCCATACCGGCGACATCTTTCGCATAGCTGGGCGAGATGGGTGGCATGGTCACGCCTGTCCTAGGAAAAGATGGTCAAATCATCCATATAGATGATTATGCACCGATTTACGAGGCCTTCGAATGCAATGTCCATAGCCTTTTGGAATGTAGTCCCTGCATCGATTAGACCGAAGGGCATTCTCCTATATGCAAATGTTCCCCACTTAGTGGTAAACGCTATTTTCTCTCTGTCCTCATACTTGACCATGACCTGGCTGTACCCCGAATATCCATCCAAGAAGGACATCATCTGAGATCTGTTTACTATCTGTAACACCTCATCCAACGAGGGGAGAGGGTGATTATCTTTTTTAGATGCCTTGTTCAAATTTTGGAAATCCACACAAAGGCGGATCTCACCATTTTTTTTTTTTCTGACAGGGACCAGGTTCGCAACCCACGTAGTGTGCCGGGTTGGGAAGATTATCTAGGCTGACAGTAGTTTTTCTACTTCTTGACGAATTAGAGGCTCTATTAGGGGGTTGATTGGTCTTTGCTTTTGCCGAAAGGGCTTAGCGTCAGGTTTCAGGGGAATAGTATGGGTCATGATGGATGTATCATACGTCTTCAAGTCTTCATAACCCCAGGCAATTACATCAATGTATTTTTGAAGAACCGCGAGAATCTTTTCCTTTTCCTCAGGGGAGCAGGAGGTACCAATGTGAATGATCTTCTCTTCACCAGGCTGGCCACTGTTAACCTTCTCAAACTTTCCTCCCTCGGAGGAGGATGACACCTTCTCATGGGCCCGTGGGTCCGAGTCGAAGATTCATTCTAGTGCAACCATCCCCTTTGGGATGGTGTTAGTGGGTAGGTCCATGATCCCATCATCTTCATCACCCTGCCCAGTATCGTCATGGTCTCGTTACTCCACTATCTGGTCTTCAAAGACACCAACATTTGCCATGAAGGCCAAGATATGTTGATCGTCTTCAAAAACCTGAAAGTGGGTGACATTATCTAGAATGGACGGGGTGGGGACCATCTCAACCAAAAATCTCTAGAGTCGTGAGCCAGCCATTGGCTCAAGTGTGCTGGTGAAAATGGCAAGGGCATCCGGGACATAGTTTCATCGCTGGGGAATGAGGTCAATGCCAAAGGCATCAAAATCCTCAATAAGGCTCCAAGCCTGGTTGCGGTAAGCAGCTAGCCTTTTATCGTGACATGTATATTGACTCCAGACTTGTTTAATAATTAACTCTGAATCACCTAGAGCCCGGAGGTGGGTGATACCTTTCCTTAACACAAATAAGAGTCCAAGGACCAAAGCCTCATAATCTGTGACATTGTTTGTACAGTTAAAGTGCAGCCTATAGGACGCGAGGAAGGACTTCCCTCGCGGGTTGATCAACTCTACCCCAGCCCCGCAACCTTGTTTGGATCGGGATCCATCAAACTTCAGGGTCCATAAGTCATTGTTTGTAATCTAGGGCTGGGGAGGGGGAGTTTTCTTTGGATTATTGCTGGGGGACTTGGGGACCCCTTCCCGGACTACCGACGTGAAAGTAGAATTTTCCTCCAGAGTTTTTTGAATTTGGGATTCCCGGGGAGATGGCACCAAAGGAGCACATCCCATAGGGGAACTGGGTCCCGAGGAATCAGTTGCATGTTGCCTGTTCCAGAGGGTATCAAGGTGCCGGTTAGCGATCGAGAGACATAGCCCACACTCAAGTTCTTAATGTTTTTGGTAGTGTACTCGGCACCAAGTGCTGGACAGGAGTGTGGCAAGAGTTGCTGTGGGGTCTTGAGAGTCTACCTCAATTCTCATCTTCTCTTCGAGGTCTTGGGCTCTTTGTAGTATTGCGAGATCTTCTCTGGGGATGAAATCAAATGTTAAAATTTCAAAAGGTTTATACACCCCCAGAGAAGTCTCGGAGAAAAAGATCTCATTGACCCTGCCAACTTTAGTAAGGGCCTGTTTCATCCAGGGCTCACTTTCGACCTGGATCTTATTTAATTCTCCTTCCCACGGAAGCCACAAGTGGGTGAAGTCGGTCAAAAAGTATCCATTGAAAGACTTAGACCAATTTCAACTTAATAACATCCCGTAAGTCTCTGGGATGTCCACCACTTGGATGTCAATGATATTGGCTATCCTAGGGTCCTGGATAAGATGTATCCGGACGTTCTTTAATTCTCCCACCATTTTTACAGTAGTCTTATCCAACTGGATCACTGCACCATTAGATGGGGTGGGGTGGAATCCGAGCTTCTGATAAATGGACAAGGGCATGGTGTTACCCGAAGCTCCAGAGTCCACTAGGAAATTGTGTATGTTCTTGCCATGTATATTCAGGCCTAGTAAGAAGGGAGGATCCTTATTATTCCCTCAGAATATAGCCGCATTAGCATCTTCGAATAAGATGGTCTTGGGCGGGCGGCTGACGACTTCAGGGTTTCCCAGGAGCTTCAGAAGGGACTTCTTCTGCTCGGGACAGTTCAACAAAACTTCCATCAAGGTTATGGAGGTAGTGGTCCATTCTAACGCTTTCATAATGTCAAATCTTCCTCCTGGGAACTGGTGATTTTCCTCTGTGAGATCTTTTTCTTGGTTAGAGCTAGGACCTTTAGGAGGCGCGGTTCGGTCAGTTGTGTTGTTCCAGGGATGAGGAGTATCTTTGGTAGGGGGTACACGCGTGTAAACTGGTCCTTTACCAACCTGACTTCGAGTATTGTATGGAGTCCGTGGGTTAGTAAAGGCGTTGGCCTCAAAGGGCGGAATGGATTCGTCAAAGAATCCCTGCAATTTGGATTCTTCTTCATCCTCCCTGGAAGTTCTGAAGAAGATGGTATCACAGGTGAAGGCATTATGGGTTGGCTCTTGGAGGGGTGGTTCTGGGGGAGTAGTGTCATGCGACTGCTGCCTGTCCAACTGGGAGATCATGATGACCTTCTCTAAAGTGGCACAATTCACCTCATTTTGAGAACCAGTGTTGTGCAATCTACACTAGTTAGTCATGGGCTAGAAGTCTGCGACAGGCATAAAATATGATGGTCCAGCACCATTTTGATTGGTGTTTTGTTTCGGAGGCAGGCCTCTGGTGTTCACGTTATTATTCCATTGCTGCTGATTGGGTCTAGACCCATTGTTGAAGTTTCTCCCTCTGACATTGTTGTTTTTTTGGCCAAAGAAAATGTTTCCCCTCTGGGAATTCAAATTCTGGGCCACGTATGACCCCGCCTTCAGTTGGCCCATGTCCATGGTCAAGGTGGACAACATTCACCAGAGGGATTCAACCTCGGAGGTCAACTGAGTGTTAGTGTCACAATGTGACAGCTGTGGTTGTTGTTGGCTTCCCAGGAAGGCAGCAGGATTAACCAGAGTCGAGGGCGACAATCCTCCAGCCGTGGACGACTGAAAGAAGGGCACTCCAAATGGTTGTGTCTGAGTCTATTGTGTCTGCTGTGGCTGATTCCAAGGGAAGACTTCCAGACCCAGTGTCATCTAGGTCTAGGTCAGGTAAATGTACCATGCCTGCTGGTCTATCAAGGGTGGTGGAAGGTTCACCGCCATCGAGGGGGCACCTATTGCCAGATTGGGGTTGTATCCCCCGGCATATGCAGTTCTGCTGGGGACCATGTTGAAAGGCATATTCTACCCAATCCCACCCGGGGATTTATTGAGACCGCGGGACAGCTCTAGGGCTAGGTTGTAGACTTTTGCCAAGGTGTCCCGGTCGCCGGCGGTGGTTTTTCTCCACTGGAGAGTGACAATGAAAGGGTCCATCGCATTGAGGTAGGTCTGTATGGTTACGTCTGGAGATGGGATAAAAGGGCCCGTGCACCACTTCAGGACGCACTGGAACCTATGGTTGAATGCTACAAGAGGTTCATTGGGTTCCTTTCTGATGGAGATGAACTGGCTGTGGGAATAGGCTGGGTCCACATGCACGTGAAAGGCAGCCAGGAAGGCATCCTCCATATCTTGCCAAGTGTTGATGGAGTTGGTAGGCAAGTTAAGGTACTAGCTCAACTCACTTTGTCCTAGGGACAAGGGAAACATACGAGTCACAACATCTTCATGTTGGATCCGATGTCGATTCATGGCATCTTTGTATGCCTGTAAGTATTCTTCTGCGGTCTGTGAGCCTAGGTGCTTGTATCATGGGAAAATCTTCTTTGGGTGAGAGGGTAAATCATTGTTTGCACCCAAAAAAGTGCCCATTAGGGACCCGGTGTTTTTGAAGTACGCAGCCATTAGGGGAACTATATGTTGGGTAGTGTGGGCACTGGTTCCCGGGATTTCCTGAGAGGCTTGGGTATTCTGAGGTATGCTAGATCCCTAGACAATAGTGGCTGGTAGGATTTTTGAGGTCTGTTTCTTTCGAGTAGGGGGCTCGAGCTCGACAAGCTTTCCGGGATTGGGGGCAGACCTAAGGATTCTTTCAAATTTTGCTGGGGAGAAAGATCCAATCCCACTAAAGGCTTGATGACTAAAACTATGACTCGAGGAACCTTAAGGAGGTGTAAAATTAGAATCTTGGGAGGGGGATGAGTTCATGCCCTCCTTCTAGCACTAGTTTCAGTTGACGGGGTTTTGCTGACCGGGTCTGCCAACAGTCATAAGTTGTCACTGGGTTCCGGGGAAACCGGCCAACTCTTCCTGCAAAGGTTTCCCGGGGGAAATAAATCCTCCGGGCCTTCAAGCACCAAGGTGTTGGGTCACGACGGTGCGGGGCTCGGTTGGGAGAGATGACTATTTTTCAAGGGGGATAGCTGGTTTCTTTAACTCATTTTCTCTAGAGATTCAATCAAAGTAAGGTTTCCCCAAGCATTCTACACTTAGAAAATAAAGCGAAAAAGATCCTGCAGGGTTACAAATGTATCATCTAACTACAGTCACGTTGAAATATCTAGAACATCGATAATACTCTGGTAGACTACACTAAATACCGAAGAAACACATAACCATCAGCTAGCATTTTATCAGTAGCGGGATTAAAGATTTCGTTAATCTACTTTAACATACTAGAGTAAGAGACATAAAGAACATTAAAACATGAAATACCATTAACTCAGAAGCAGGAATGCCAACAACATCATTGCCAAGAATTCTTCCTTCTTCATTAATGTTCCTTCCAGCAAGCACTAGTGCATGATACAATGGCGGCTCCAGGGGAGCATCTAACTATTGAGAACAGATCAATGGAGCGTTGAGCTCTACAACTTTTAAAAAGAAATTACTTTGCTATTGCTATGGACAACAAAATCATCAATTTTGCCGACCCTTGGAAATGGGCCGTTTTGGCTATTTATGCAACTCTTCTAACCCTAACCCTATTTTACATCATGTCTCAATAAAATACAATATCTGGGGGCCGGTACTACCTGCGCCACCCCACAAAAGACCTGGAGACGGAATAGGTCTGCCATGTCAGAAGAATAAGACAAGAATATACAGTGGAAGAATCAGCCTCAAGAAGAGAGCCAGAAAGGAGGAAGAAGAAAGTAGGTCCCCAGGGGACCGAGGCTACATGCCTCATAAATGAGAAATGTGGTGCCCTGTCTCCAATGTGCCAGGTGTACCTCTGAGCGACACCTCGAGAAGACCACCTTGTCAGAAACCAACTGCCGAGTCGATGCCTCTTTGATGTGGCCAACCACCTTCTGATAGTCTTTATTAATCGCTTCTAAAAGTGACTGGTCGGCCTCAGGAACCAGGACACAGATCACTTTAAAGAATACAAAATTTTTGGATCCGGGATTCTGGGATCTAGGAACTTTCATCCCAAAAAGAATAAAGAATACTGAATACTTGAATTCTCCCAGCCCCTGGACAAAGCTCAAGGTTGCTTATTATCATTGAAAGCCTGGAGGAGGCGAGATATGCCATCTTCATCGATATCCTTTAGGCCGGCCCTTCTGTGCTTGGCCACTTCAACTTGTTCCCCCAGGTCTGAAACATATTCTTTGAATTCATTTGCCATCTTCGCCGCATCATGACCACTAAGTATAATGCGGGTTAATGTTGCCATTTGGGCCCCATCCATCCCCTTCAGAGATTGATACCGAGACTTCATTATTTCATCAAAACTCCCTAAAACTGAATCTTTAGGGGTACATGTATCTATGCTAAGGGGATCAGCCCCAGAAATATTTATTACAAAAGAATTATATAAATTAGAAGAATACTTCACTGTATTTACCTTATCTTGTAAGGAACCTACCAGTTGCTTGGTCACCTCCAATGTGAGGTCAAGCCTGGAGTATTGGGTTCTCACAAAATCAAATGATTCCTCACCCAGAATTCTAGATTCAGAAACCATATCCTCTCCCAAGGTGAGAAGCTCTTTGAGCTCCACCTTCCATGCATGGTAATTTTTGGCGTCACCCACCCATTGCTCAATAAGCGCTTTTGCTTGATGAATAACCTGCCGGGCTATGTAAAAATCGGGGAAGGTGGACGCCAGGAACTGCTGGGTGTTTCCTATTTGTAGGGCGACCCATTCGTCCACTGCTTGGGCTTTCTTTTTCATCACTCGTAGGGAGTCTATGTCACTCTGCGGTAATTCTCCTGAGATGGAGGCCTCCGGAGGAGCGGTGTTGATTGGTCGAGCCAGCTCAATAAGCAACCCCATAAGGTTTGCATTCTTTTCTTTTTCCGCTTTGAGCCTCTGGGCTTCCTTTTCA
>MU227936.1:4835784-4849812 GCA_018584345.1 Thuja plicata | reverse complement strand
CTAAAAGTTTGTAATTCCGCATTTGTGGAGATAATAAGAAGTCCATTTTCTGTTCTTGCAAATTGTTGTTGCTTCTCTGTTTCTGTTATGTGTTTGTGGTATTAAGGGGAGCACCCTTCATCACTTACTCTAACTCAACCAAAGTTTTTTGTTCGACCTATCTCTACTAATTTCCATACCTAGAATATACCTGGCTGCCCCTAGATCTTTCATCTCAATTTGTGCTGACAATTGAGACTTCAAATCAGAAATCATACCCATACCCTTCCCAATCAACAACATATCATCAACATATAATGTAATAATAAGAAGGCGATCATTGTCAACTTTGAAATAAACACAATGATCTGATTTCAATCTTAGAAAACCAATTGAAAACACAAAGGCATCAAATTTAAGGTACCACATCCTAGGAGATTGTTTCAAACCATACAGAGACTTCTTTAATCTACAAACCAAAGACTCTTTACCTTTCTGAATATAGTGCTCAGGCTGTAACATATAGATCTCTTCCTCCAAATCACCATGAAGGAAAGTTGTCTTCACATCCATATTTTCTACCTCTAAATCATACGATGCTGCTAGAGATAGTAGAAATCTAATGGATGTAAGATTTGTAATAGGAGAGAATATTTCAACACTGCCATCTGCACAAAATTTCTTCTTAAACACCCATTTGCTTCCAACAAGTTTCTATCCTTTAGGCAAAGGTACTAGGTCCCATGTTTTGTTCTTCTCTAATGAAGCCATCTCATCATCCATGGCCTCAATCCATGAACCTACATCTTCCATACCCATAGCCTCTTTCATAGTTCTAGGCTCATCAATGTTTGTAATCAAGGCATAAGCACAACTGGAATCTAACATAGAAAATCCAAACCTCTTTGGCTGCTTTTTTTCTCTCGTGGATCTCCTCAAGGTCTGAGGTTGAGGTTGTTCTACCTCTTCTTCTAAATTTTTAGAGCTGCTAGAACTCTCCTCATCATCAGATCCATCACGGTCTCTCTGTTCAGTCATCTCAGGGGTAGGAGGCAACTGAACAACATCTTCTTTCATTTCTTTTTCATCTAGCTGTAGAAAAATAGGAGAAGGTTTTAGGTCTCTAAAAATAACATTTTTGCTATAAAACACCTTACCAATCACAGGATCCCAAAGCTTGTATCCTTTCACACCAACACTGTAGCAAATGAAGATACATTTTACAACCTTGTTTTCCAACTTAGATCTTCTCTCTGTAGGCACATGTGCATAAGCTTCACAACCAAAAATATGAAGATGTCTAACTAAAGGCTTCTTACCAGACCACACCTACAAGGGTGTCTTACCAAAAAGAGCTGATGTAGGAGATCTTTTAACCAGATAGCAAGCAGTGGCCACAACTTCAGCACAAAACCTTTGTTCGAGGCCAGCTCCACTAAGCATACTCCTAGCCTTCTCCATCAGTGTCATGTTCATTCTTTTTGCAGCTCCATTTTATTGTGGGTTATAAGGAGTTGTCTTATGCCTCTTGATCCCTCATTATTTATAGAACTGTTCAAACTCTTCCAAACAAAACTCATCACCATTGTCAGTATTCAAACACTTAATTCTTTTACCTGTCTGATTCTCTATGAGAGCTTTAAATTCCTTGAACTGACTGAAAAATTGTGTCTTGCTTTTAAGGAAATAAATCCTTGTACTTCTACTGTAATCATCTATAAAAGATAGAAAATATATAGATTTGGAGAGTGAAGGAACTTTATCAGGACCAAATACATCCAAATGGATAAGATCCAAAATACTAAAAGACTTGTGAGAAATGGAGTAAAATTGAACATGATTTTTCTTACCATGAACACAGTGTACATAGAAGTCAAACTCGAGACCACAATCATTTAACCCCTCAATGAGTTTTTTATTTTTCAGGGTTCTGAGACCCTTCTCACCAATGTGGCCAAATCTCATATGCCACAACATTGTCTTTTCTACCAGAAGTTTTCCTTCCAAAGTGTTATCACCCTTAGGTACACTTGCTGCACTACCATCGGAACCCATTACCATAGACTTCTTCACTACTGGTTCAGATGGTGGAGATGAAGTGACTGCTGCTCTCTTCCTTCAGATAGAAGAACTATTTCACTGTGAAGTGCAAGCATCCAGCTGAAACAGGGTACCTCTCCTAGTACCTTTCGTGAGAACTATAGCTCCTCTAATCATCTTGCATCCATCTTTCAAAAAAACAACTTGCACACCTCCATCATTCAACATACTTACAGATAACAAGTTTCATGCCAAACCCAAGATGTGCAATACCCCGTTGATCCCCTTTACTCATCCATCAGGGAATCTGATAGTGACTCTTCCTCGTCCAACTATCTCTAGGTGAGAATCATCACCTAGGTACACCTTTCCACCATCAAACTCCTTGTACTTTGAGAACCAACTTCGGTGAGAGATCATGTGAAAAGAAGCACCTGAGTTAATCAACCACACATCATTAGATGCATGAGTGGCCAAGGTTGCGAAAAAAGCATCGCCATCTTCTTGAGATTTTTTAGAATCTGAATCCGGGCTTTTCTTCTTCTTCTTTGGCTCTTTGCAGTCCTAATGGAAGTTCCCAGTCTTACCATAGTTACAACATGTTACCTTAGACTTTCCAGGAGTCTTAGATTTCCCACGGGATTTGGATCTACCCTTTTCAGACTTATTGTCATTTTTCTTTCCTCTGTCTTTGGATCTACCGCGAACAACAAGGGCTTCCTTGGTTGAATCGAAAGCATTTATTTGCATCTCTTCAGATAACAGTGAAGACACCACATCATCCATTTGTAAAGTGACAATAGTACTCCCAAGGGCCATCACAAGATGGTCCCATGAATCCGGCAAGGAACATAGTAGGGTCATACATCGATCCTCCTCCTCCAACTTGACACCAGTTGATGTCAACTGTGCAATCAACATGTTAAACGCATTTAGGTGATCTACAATGGATCCTCCTTTCTCCATTCTTAGAGAATACAACTTCTTTCTTAGGAACAATATGTTCACAAAGGACTTGGCCTAATACACAGACCCAAGCCATGTCCACAATTTGTTTGCGGTCTTCTCATCGAGAACATTCAAGAGAACAAAATCTACTAGACAGAGTCTAATGAGACCCTTAGCTTTCCAATCCTTGAGATCCCAATCTTCTTGAGGCATGTTTACTAGTTTGATATCAATATCAACTGCCTCCCATACATCACGGTCTACGAGCATGTCTTCCATCTTGATTTTCCACAACTCAAAGTTTGTGCCATTGAACTTTTCCACCTCCATTCTAATGTATGAAGAACCTACCATCTCTTCCTACAATAAGGTTATGAATACTCTACAAAAATAATCCCACTGAACTAGATATTAGATTGGAAAACCTGTACCATAACAAATAGAACCAAAACTGGCCATGCTCTGATACCAACTGAAAGGAAACTAAGTGTGTGGAAAATAGTTCCCTACGCTAAACTCTCGGGAACAGGATCATGCAAATTCAAATTTAACCCTTAGCAATTACAGAATGATAATACAATAACATGCATACATAAAAAAATGAGAATGACACAATGATTTACCCTAGGGAAAAACTTTTGGTAAAAAACCCCAGCACTCCAAAACCTGCATAATGCATTAATCAAAACTATTACTATTTACAATACACTTGCAATGCAAGTTCTTTCAGGAGATAATCAACACTTGAAGACTAATTCGGCAGCATAAAAATGTTCCAACAATACACTAACTTCTCACTCAGATTCACAACCCTACAAAAAAAGTTATATCATGCACTTCAGTTTTTAGGGCAACTTCCAAAGACAGTTGTATTAGGGTTTTACCATTCTCCAAGAAAATAGGAACCCAAACCCCATGGTTGTAGAAGAGCGTACAGTACTCAACATGATCAATTTCCATATGTCTTGCATGTCTTCACCCATCATCGAATCTTCCACAATTATCTCTTACAAATATTAATGACCGTCATAGGAATCCATCATAACCGTTTCAATCTTGATTACCTTACACATTATCCAAAGTGCCGACATTTAGAAAATATCAAATGTAAGGAAATATACAAGGTTGAGACACCTTATTCCTAACATCTTCAAGGAACAATAAATCTTGGACTAAGATACAAAGATATAGATTTACAACTACATGGTTTCACTGATTCAGATTGGGCTGGAAGCACTATGGATCGGAAAAGTACCTCTGGTTGTTGTTTCAGTCTGGGTTCAGCAATGATATCTTGGTTTAGTATAAAAAATCCTTGGTTGCTCAAAGTTCCATAGAAGAAAAATACATCATTGCATCTATGGGAGCACGGGAAGCAGTTTGGTTGAGGAAACTCATCTTTGGGTTGTTTGGAGAATCTCTCAAACCTATGATTATTCATTGTGATAATTAGAGTTGTATAATGCTCTCCTTAAATCCAGTATTTCACAACAGGTCCAAGCATATTGAGATACCTTATCACTATATTTGAGATATGGTGGAAAAAATGTTATCGAGTTAAAGTATATCAGTACAGAGGAACAATCAGCTGACATTCTCACCAAGCCTCTAGCAAAGACAAAGGTAGACTACTTTAGAGGTAAAATTGTTATGATTGTAATTTCTGAGAACACTTCTCAGTAGCTCTTGATTATTATATACTAATAAAGCATTCTTTGTTATGAGTGTTAATTCATAACCATGTGTTCATCATGTATATCATAAAGAAGTGACGATTTCTAAATGATTTTCACTTATTGTTGTAATAGTTGTTATAAGGTGATGATCTTATAATAACTTATTTTATATGTCCTATTAATGTGAACTAGAAGGTATTGTTTAATTACATACAAGTTCTATTTGTTTGGATATATCATGTCTATATGATAAGTATTACACCTGTGATACTAGTGCACATATCATACAAGATATTTTGAGTACTTGGTGAATATCATGGACTTGATATTTGGAGACCAATACTCTGAGTACATGGTGAGTATCATAGACTTGATACTTGGAGACCATTACTCATGATAATCATTCTGAGCACTTGGTGAATATCTTGTGACTTGATATTTGGAGACCATTACTCTGAGCACTTGGTGAGTATCATGGATTTGATACTTGTAGACCATTGTTCTGGATATGAGTAAAATGATATAAATTATGAATGATTATCTATACTCACATTATCTTGAGTACTTGGTGAATATCATGGACTTGATATTTGGAGAACAATACTCTGAGTATATGGTGAGTATCATGGACTTGATACTTGGAGACCATTACTCATGATAATCATTTTTTAGCACTTCGTGAATATCTTGTGAGTTGATATTTGGAGACCATTGCGTTGAGTACATTGTGAATATCATGGACTTGATATTTGAAGACCATTACTCATGATATCAGTAAAATGATTATCTATACTCACATGTTTATTTATCCTCCCTAGCTAAGAGGGGGTGTTAATGTGTTGTAGCTTCGGTCGGTATAAATGAAAGAACAAACTATATATAAATATATAAGTGATTATTGTAATTGTGTATATATATATACACACACCCACATTATTATTAATTATATATATATATATATAAAGTAATTCAAATATAATAATCATTATATAATATATATCAATAAACTTAAGTCTAACTTGTTAATATAATCACTGATTATGGTGTGAGAAACACTATATTCATATCAACTTCAAGTCGATCGGGCATGAAGGGTATAAGGACGGCCACGTCCACCATGGATGTGACTCGATGAAGAGTCACGTCCATTTTGGATGTGACCTTCCTAGTTGGTGTCGCATTTATATAAATGAAGACCATACCACCTTCGACAACAACGAAACATATTATCATTCAGTCTCAAAGCTTTCGAAGGGTATTATAGTTTTTAGAATTATATTAAGACATATATATTATATTTAATATATATATTATTTGTAAAGACATATATATATATATATATATATGTTGAGATTATA
Organism: Thuja plicata; assembly: GCA_018584345.1. Taxonomy (NCBI): domain Eukaryota; kingdom Viridiplantae; phylum Streptophyta; class Pinopsida; order Cupressales; family Cupressaceae; genus Thuja; species Thuja plicata. The sequence continues at coordinate 4,843,811 of MU227936.1, read as the reverse complement.
TAAATACAAAACAAAAGAGAATCAAATATCTATTATCTGATCTAAGTTTAACAGTATTCAAAGTCGAACTTACTTAAATTCAATAATTTTTGTCTCCTGCCACTTTTCCCCTATCAAAATTATACCAAAAACCAAATAAATTACATATTATTGAAGACAACTATCATCTCGTGTTGTCTATGAATTTTAAAAAAATTGAATTTATTTAGCATTTTTTATATTTTTCGAATAAACGACTTCTCAAAGGTTTATATACCTACATGTAGTTTTTAGTGAATTTGTTCAACGTTTTGTAGTTGAAACGATATAAAATTTATCTGTCAAGAATCGTTGTTTTGAAATCTAGAAAAGGGTACCTTTTTTTGACATTTTCTATTTTGAGTAGAGAACATAATAGCAGAAGTGAAAACTTTTGGCTTTTTTGTGTTTTTGGAGGTTTGGCTGCCAACATGGCATGCCACCTAGGGAGACTCAACCGAGTCTGACTCGGCCAAATCTAACTCAGCCGAGTCCTACTGGTCCTCGCATTTCCTCGTGCAGGAGACTATTGGTCCACGTAGGCACCATTTGGTGCCGCGTTGTGCCTATGTACATCGACTCAGCCATGTTAGACTCGGCCGAGTCTGACTGGGCTGAGTCTAACTGGGACGAGTCAACTAAGTTATCTTAAAAGGTGATAGTTTATTGTGCTTTTACCCATGTCATAAAAGGTCCTACTAAGGGGTCCTAGGTGTATTAAAAGGTCCTAGGACATGTACTAAGGGGTCCTAGGATAACATTTTAACATCTAACTATACATATGTATAACATTAAAATATATGTAGCATTGCCATCAAAATGGGTCCAAGGATGTAGTAGGATGTATTAAAGGTTTCTAAGTTTCATATAGGGTTAAAAGATGTCGTATGATGTATTAAGACATCCTATAATGTGTTAAGAGGTCCTAGGATGTACTAAGGGGTACTAGTTTTCTATATGCCTTTTTCTGAAATTTTCTAACATTTTATAATAATTTTCTAAATTCTCCTAATATTATCAAATTTTATAAATTTTCCTAAGGTTTTAAAATTTTATAACAAAAACAATTATAAATTGCTAAAAGTGAAAAACTATCTATATAACTAACTAAAAATAATTTAAAACCAAACATTTTCAAACATCTTCTATGGGTTTTTTTTTTAAGGCAAAAATGGCATTGCCATTATGATATATTATTATATAATAAGTACACTCCTTCAAGGTCTCAAGAGGGAAAGAAGCAGGAAAGAAAACCCTCTATCCCTGCCCAATACATAAAAGCTTTACAAAGACCAGTGAGACTACTAAGGCAGTGATGAACATTTCCTAAAATCCCAGACTGACTCTAGAATATGTATGTCAATCAAAATGTATAACATGTCAATTACATTAGTATAGCCTGATAATGCACAGACTAATGCCAACCCTTCACATACTAGAGTCGAATATGCCCAAAAACCATGAAACTAGATTGAAGAAATGCACAAAATAAAACATATATGTGTAGCTGATTTTACTAAACACCCACTTTACCTTTCCCTTTGGTTACACCTCTGCCAGTTTGGGAGGTTGCCGATGATGCTGGAGAAATGGTGGTTGGAGAAGATGCCTCTATTTCATCTTTTTCCACAAAATCCAGCATAATGGAAACTCGTTCAAATAACAGGAACACATTTGCCACCATTCCACTTGGCAGAATATCTATAAATTTAATAATTTCTCTCCTCAAATTTAATTGTTCTCATCCCTCCACAGTTGAATTAAGGATATCATACAGGCGTGCACACTCCTTCTTTTCCTCTAGATGTGCTGGAGGAAAGAGGCCCCCAATCCATGCATTTGAATTCCGTAGTTGGTATCCTTTGAGTGCCACAGGAATCTCCCCTTCCGTCACAAATTTTGGTTTTAAAACCTTAGTGGCCATTTGGAGGAGCAACGTATAATCCAGAAGCATGTCATACCAATTTGACAAGAACACTGAGACTACCTGGGTGTGATATATACATCTTGGGGAATCTGGTAATAGGATACCATCCCCAATAATGCCTCTGCTTGCCTCAATAATGTGGCCCGGGAGTGGCTTAAAACCTACCTTCATCTATCTCTCCAAGTAGGGTCCTACCACCGGATGTTCCCAGTCCTTAATTGGTAGAGAAATCCTAATATTCGGTTATCTGTAATCCATGCTTGTCCTTGCGACAACCTAAAGATATTCTTTCTATAATTGGAAGAGCCAAAAATGGAAACAAGAATAGGGGAATAAATAGCACATGATAGCATATATCATCATAGTGGAAAAAAATGTGAATAGGTCCCGAGTTTATGCCACACGCATTTCAGATTAGGGAAATCTCAGAAACCAATGCTTTTAATAGTGAGATATATTTTTTTAGATACTACCCTATATCCAACGTCCTTTCCTGGACACTCAGCAATCTTACCACATGACACCCCACTTTCTTGCCTCAGCTCACATAAAGTTTTTCTTTGGTTTTTATCACCTTGGCCACACCTTCGAATCAAAAGTGTGTGGATGCGATGGATGCATTATTCTTTCATCCTTCCACTTGTACTTGGTGTGTGATTCATCTAATGCAACTGACGGTTGGCACCATAAATTCCTATAGTGGATATCATACATGTGTTAGATTCCCCCTTATAATAACCATCAAAGGGAATTCGTACAAGTTACTCATGGCATTCTTCTTTTAGAAAGACTGGCATGTGATTACATTATACCTTCACAAAGTCTGATTCCCAATCCATTTATGCTCCATCCACTCCGAGATTAAATAACCATTCATCCAATTTGTTGGCCTCTCTATAGCAATGCATAATTGTGTACATGAAGAAAAGGCAGGGAGGAGTTTAAATACTTCTATGGTTTTTAAACATTGGTTTTCTAATATTTTCTAACTACAGTTTTCTAACATTCTCTAACTATGGTTTTCTAACATGTTATCTAACAAAAATCTATTTTTTTTAATTTAAAACCTACTGAAAATGAAAAACTAACTAAGATAATTGTAAAAAATATAATTTACAATAAAAAAATAAACCAAAAAAGGAAAAATTATGTGCACCTAATATCAACATTGGTCGGAAGATGTCAAAGATGCTCACAAAATGATGATGTTAGTCTAGGTCATCATTGGGTTTGATCAAATGCTTGGGGTCCATGAGCAAAGTTTAAACATTTTGTGAAAATAACTTTTACCGTTGGAAATTTATTGGAAATCCTGCCAAAGACGTCTTCGTGTGAAGAGCCCCTTTGCATGAGGACTCCTTTGTAGGGTATTTTGTACAAGGGGGGTCTTCACATAAACACCCACATGTTAGTGTGTTCATGTGAAGGCCTTAACCCCCTTCACCCGAAAATGCCTTTTTGGGGGAAGGGCTCAAAAATGGGAAAAAAGAAATTCACACACAATTTTCCTTCATGACTAAAAGTGGGACAAACTATTATGAGATCAACCCACTGCCATTATACTCATAAACCTAAAAAATATAGGCCTATTCCTTGGCCTGATTCTCTTGGTAACTTTACCTTCAATTCCAGTTGCTCCATCTCATATGGAATCTCCAGCTTCAATTTTTTCCTCGTCAATTCCTAATTCGATAAGAATTATATGGAGCTCAACCAATTCCATCTTTAGCTCTTTGTTTCTTCTCTTTCTATAAAATCCAACCCTTTCATAGCTGTCTCCATTTCCTTCTCCATATAGGAAATTTGCTTTGTGAGCATCAAAACCTCTTTTTTAGGGTCACAATTTCTTTGTTAAGGTAATCCTCCTGATTCTTTCCCTCTTTGTTCTCTTCCATCTCTTTTCCAATCACAACTACAACTACATCAAGAGTTGAGAAAGAAACCAACCAAGATTCCTCCTTCGAATCCTTCTCTTTTGTCGATCCATCCCACTAATGGACATGACGTATTGGCATTACCTCCATTCAATACTTCACCATAGATCTAAAACATATTGTAAAGATAAAGTAGGAGCATAGAAACAAAAACAAAATAGAAAAAAAATATCAAAATGAGAACACAATTTTATAGCAATTCTATAATTTCCTGCGCTCACTCTCAAGCAGGGAACTAATCTATTATTTAAAATATGATACATAACAATATAATACACATGAGTGCACATGTCCATTTATACATTCATATTAAACCTTCAAGCGAAGAGCCATGAGAAGTTGAACAGTCGTATGACCGTTGGGCTTCACATTTCTAACATACACTTGCAAAATACATTTTCTTGAAAGTGATAGTTCCATTTTCCCCATAGGAGGTTGGAAAAGGGTACATAATTGGTTATATACTTTATTTTCTAGTATAAATCCATTTTTTACATATCTATCGTCATCACATTTCGTTGGGGATTTATATCAAACACCTTATGTGTCATTGTCTATGCTCCCCTTTATGTCTACAAGAGCAATTGCAACTACAACATGGATAAATTCCTTTATTTATGATGTGATGGATGTCTAGGCCTTGCATTTCCTTCCAAACTTGATTGTAAAATTTCCAGAGTAAGGTGATCTTAAGGAGTCCTTCCTTTACATCTTGTTATAATCAAAGGAGTTCTTCAGTGATGAAAATATCCAACAAAAACTAATAATACAAACTAACAATTATTTTATTTTATTTTTGGTTTGTGATTATTTCTAATCTGCTTGTGTGCTCCTGCATCACCTACCATTCCATTGGTTGTTATTTTTGTGCCCTCTATTTATTTATTTTTTCCTTTAAGAAAAGGTTATATGCTTCCTCTATAGTATACACATTTATCAAACTCATTTTATCCTAAATAGATATGGATAAACCATTCAAATACATCGAGACTTTCTCATCATCATCCTCTACAAAACCAACCCTATACTTAACTAGTAGGATTCTTTAGTATACTCTTCAGTAGTAGTTTATCTTTTTTTGAAATTCTATTTTAAAAAAATAGATTTATGTGATAGTTTTTAGAATAACTTTTATTTATCTAAATTACTATTTGATACCACAATTTTATCTTTTGTTTTGTTGTTTGAATTATATATCCATTTATAGATGATCCCACTATAGAGATGTGTAACTCCTCAATTTTGGGCATACATATCTTACTTTCTAGTCTTCTTTGGCATTATCATAGTCAAATCATTTCTCCATTTCATAGATATTATTGAGCATTTACTCTACATTTGACACTCCTTTATAGTCCAAGGGAGTAAATTGAGGTTTAGAATTAATCCTTGTTGTGGCTCTTATGAATCTCTCTATCACTCAATTGAGTTTTGGATGATTTACTTCACCATTTCCTTTAATTATTTATTCTTCTTCTTCATCACTAATATCCTCTAGATGAACTCTCATTCTCTAATCCTTGTGCATTACATCCAATCATTCTATGATACATTTTATTTCCTTTTTAGTTTTAGGATTCATGTCTTTGGTTCCTCTACCTGTATGGCCATGTCCTTTCTAGGCCATATTGATTTAACCTCTATAGTTGTAGGTCTACTTCTCTCTTAACTCAGCCACAACATCATTTCTCAGGGTTTCTCCTCAACACAATTTGTACTCACTCTCCTCAACACAATTTGAACCCACTCCCATACCGATTGATGCAGTTCAAAATTAGAGAGCCCTATCAGGTTGTCTTTATTTGTAATAAATAGGTTTTTTTTTTTAAAATTACTATCTTTTGATAATAAAAGTTGAGTTCCATAAAGAAATCGCTAGAGCATTCTCTATTTATTATTGTCAAAAAACAAAAAAAAGTAACACCAAACCTTTAGACCATACGGCCATTACTTATTTCTTCTTCTCTATACACTAATCTTCTATCTTTCCTATGCATAAAATTACAATGTGATTGCGTCTTCCCATCGTATCCTTATAATCTATCAATCTATAATATTTTTTTATATTTTTCTTTTGAATTATGTGTACAAACTAATTCATGTGCCCCTATGTGCTTTTATGCATTGTTCTTCTGTACCTACAAACACTTTTTCCTTGTCTCTTGAACTTTTCCTTTGCTCATACATTTTCTTTGTCTTTTGTCACAATTCCATCTCCTTTACTCCTGGCTTTGTTTTGAAATCTATCTTTGAATTAGTTATTTTTTGGATGTGATATGTTCCACCCCTCTACCTTCACCTTTGCTGGAAATCTCCACACCTCTTCTCTTAGTTGCGGTCTCTTAATCTTATGATTAGAGCCGTATGAAGTTCAAAAGATTATACAATTTCTTTTCATGTTTGGCATTTTCACAACAGTAAAAAAGTAAAGAGGAAAAATATATATGAAATTGCATTATAGATGGAGTAATAGATTACACATAGATTTACATTAGATCCATTCCAATTGAATTGAAAGACAAACTTCTCTAATTAATTGTAAATGTGCTTAGAAAATAAAATAATGTTGCAAGATTTGTAATTTTAGTTAAAGAAATTTGATTGGCTAGACTCTATATAGATGTCACATTACCTTTTAATAATCTAATATTAAACAATTCATTTATACTTTTTAAATTTTTCTAAGAATCTTAGTTCTAGGATTGAATCTTTAAATAGTCTTCTCTATCATGAAGAATTTTTAAATTAATACTAATAGTTCTTCAATTGAAGTTTAAAGGCCTAGTGCATGTCCATTCACTTTCCTCTTTTTTTCAACTATAAGGGATGGTATTAATAATCAAATATATGCTTGGATCCTTTTGCCTATGTTTAATGTTAATGGAGAATATTATAGACTTTAATTCAGTATTTCCAATTTATTCTCTTCAATTCCTAAAGCTCCTTTAAAATGATTTGAATTAATATTTTATTATTTTATTTAACTCATCCAAACTTTAATTATGTCGTAGGTGTTTCCCTCTTGGAAAGCCCTGACGTGATTTGTGCATCCAATGGCTGGAGGTGTTTGAGACGGCAATGATTGCCATTGAAATAATCTTGGCCATCCATTGCTTTCCACCAGCTGTCCATCCCCATCTGTCCATCCTTACGGTTGATAGGATGACCATTCTAACAATCTGACCCGTCCATCACTTTCATTCTTCATTCCATCTGCATCTTTGCCTTCCATTTTCATTTCTCTTCACTAGTATAAAGGAAAGCGTGGGGAGTGGATTTTAGATTCAGTGCTTCAAGAGTATATCAGTCCAAGGATAGATAAGCATAGGCAGCTGCAATCTGAACATAATAGAGGAAAATGGCCAATCACCAGACTAGAATAATATACAGGTAGAAAGTTCTATCCACCCAGTCAGTGATTCATTACCATTTAAACCATAGATATATTCAAACAAAGGTGGTTTTAGAAGAGATAGTAGAAGACCGTTGTGAAGGAATATGTCTAGAGACTTAAGGAGAAGATCCTATGTAGATTTTTGAGTGAGTATACAGTAAATTTATAAATTAGATATTAATTACAGATATACAACCCAAAATCGTAACATAAAATAGAGTTAGATCAGCATCCATCTATAACCACATTCAATCAAAACCTGCAACGAAATATAGTCAATAAATAACATTGGGGCGAAATCAGGAAGGCATGCGCCTTGACACCACAAGCATATCCTATTAATCAAGAACCCAGTGACAAAATCAAAAGAGCGTCTTCTAGAGAAAATATAATGCGCTCTCTGGACATCGCATGCTATATAGCTCATGATCCTTGCAGGTGCCAGTTGCTGCCATGCAAGAAATGTCAAAGGCATGCAGCTCCACGCATCTAACAATTTATGTAAGCTGTGCATTTGTCCATAATCTGCCAATACCTCCTTATCAATTAACAATTAATAATTCGGCCTGCAAAGATCTGATTCAAATCAGTAATCATTGTATATTACTCTACATTTGATTAACAAGTAATATGCCAAGCTTCAACAAATAACCAAATACATAGGCATGCCCACAGATAAAATAAGAGAATGTTGCATCAAACCAAAAGTACGCAAACTCCTAATTGCATGTCATTTTGTTTGTGTTACATGTAT
>MU227936.1:4803401-4835029 GCA_018584345.1 Thuja plicata | reverse complement strand
AGGAGAGAGAAAGAGAAAGAGAGAGGAGGGGGAGAGTGCAGATGGAAGATGAAATATATAAAGAAGAGAGAATGAGAGATATAAAGAAAAAGTAGAAAGTGATAGAGAAAAAGATAGAAAGGGGGAGATATATAGGGATAGAGAGTGATAGAGAGGGAAACGTGGAAAGGGAGAGATAGAGAGGAAGAGATTAAAAGATATATATAGATGGTATAAGGAGATCTAGAGAGGGTGAGAGGAAGTGACAAACAAAAGAACAAATAATTAAATGGCCTTTCCATAACTATACAGCGTTCCCATTGCACACTAATGTACGATTACTAGTTATATATATCTCCAAAAAAGTGAAAATCTTCGTAGAGTGAATGATAGCTATTACTATTTAATATTATTCTTTTTCCAACGAAAGGAAAAAGGACTAGTTTGCATCGTGCAAGCATTCAATGAATCAAACTCATAGAAATCTGCCGTAGAGATATGGCACGACTTTGCATGATACATTAATTGATTTTATTTATTTTCCCTCCTTTCATTTATTCTACTGATGGTACGAGGAGAACATCAATAGACTTTTCAGCGCCTGAAGTTTCCAAGCTCCTTCCTTATTGTATGAATCACGGATACCTCATTTTTCCCTTGTTTCCTCTCCAAGCTCGATTGCTTTTATACTTTTCAAGGACAGAAATCTCCAGTCTTGTTCCTTATTAATCAAGTGGGTAGTGCTTATCCTTATTTCTTAACATTTATCTATAAATACATGGGTCTTGTAGGGAAAGAGAATGCAAGTTTTTAAGGGATAAAGGCATTGTGAGAGATTCTTCGATTATTCTAGCGGTGTCATCTCAAATCCTGCGCAGTAGTATGATTCATGGCAGAAACAATGAAGAAGAAGGTGATAATAGGATTCATAAGAAAGGTAAACGAAAGAAAAAAGAAACACAATTTGTTTTTAGGGTTTAAATGCTATGACACTAGGCTGTACTAAACGTTAAGTTTCCTAGAAGTTCTTATTCCTTAGTTTTCAGCTAATATGGCCTTCGTACTAATCATGATTCTCAGTTATTTGTAATGACTATCCTGTGAAAATTATGTCTATTATCTTTTGTAAAATCATAAAATTCACATTCTCATGAATTATTATTACTGATGTGGTATGTAAATGTATCGTTCTTAATGCAAATGGATAATTGGATCCTACGACATACAATTTTTAGTCGGTTTACTTGATTACATAATTTTTGTACAAGTTAAAGCAATCATTTATCTTACATTAATCTATGAATACATGGGACTTGTAAGGGACAAGGCATTGTGAAATCTTCTTTGCTTATTCCACCGGTGTTATCTCAAATACTGCGCATTATTATGGTACATGGCAGATTCATGGCATTACCAGTGAACCGGACGATCAAAATATGGTTCTCAAGAGCAAACAAGAAAGGTCAATGAAAGAAAAGGAAACGCAATTCATTATTAGGGATAAGATCTTTCATATCCATGTAAATATATAAGGTTAAGCACTTGAAAAGCTGTTATGACAGCAAGCTTTATAGTTTCCTTAGTTTTCTGATTGGATGTGGTACTGTTGATCATAATAATGGACTGAAGTTTTCAGATTTCTAAATTGTTGAGCAAGGTGCTGTTTTACAGACCAATATTCTCACCTATTTATAGTAAGCATGCAGCAATTAGTGATAATTATCAATATTGTCTTCTTCAAAATTGATGGTTAATTACAGACGTGGCTAGTCAAAAGTCTCCTTAATAAAGATACAAGTTAAATGGATACTATGGCATATCTTTTGGTTCTGGTTCATTACATAAGTTTGATGATTACTATTAATTATTTCATTTTTATTTCATTGTGGAGATATTTTTTAAATATCATTAAATCTTATATTAATTAGAATATTGGTTGAGTTTTTTATTTTGAAAAAAAATGTAATATTTTATTAGGAAATAATAATGGTCTTCATTCAATAATAAAATATTTCAAAAATGTAATACTAATTCAAAGAATTCTAGCTAAAAAAAATATGGCTAACCATCATTACTTTAGATTTTACTTTTGTCATGCATCATATACTAAAATCCACAATATTTTAAATCTAACCATTTAAAGTTTAAAATAAATAATTGTATAGCTAAGAAAAAATTAAAGTATCAATACATATACTATCTAAGCATGAAATACTACATTTCAAATTTCAAATCCAAAATATATGTGTTATGAGAATTTAGTATTACTTTAATTACAAGATGAATATATACAAAATATTTATTAATTTTGAAGTCTCAACTAATCTTATCCTAAGTTCTGATTTATAAACAAAAAGAAATAAATGAAAAAAAACATATATTTTGGCAATCTTAAAAAACGAAGGTTATAAATTTATGAGTATTTATTAAAATATAAGATTTTTGAAAAAAAAAAATGTTTGCATATTTTTAGAAACTCCTTGAGACTAACTACTAGAGAATAAGGAGGAAAATGAAGGAACCATAGATTATTCCTATTTATTCAAAATCTATAAAACCTCAATTAAAGATTGAAGATGACAAACCATGACAATTAATGGAAATTTAATGAATGATTAAATTAAATAGTATCTAATTAAATAAAAGAGAACAAAATTGTCATGAGAAAAATCTTATCAAATGACATGACCATATGTGTTCGATATGATGATGTAAAATTAATTATGGAAAATATGAATAAAATTTTAACTATTATACAAAATAATGGTAGAACCATCATGATAAACATCAAAATATATGGCTTTTTGATAAACAAAAATAGTCCTATTGAAAGGATTCACTACATCTATTTATATATTGTTCTTCTATCAATAAACATAAAAATGTGTTATATTACTTACATGACCAAGATATGGGACTTGAATTGAAATAAAGATTTGAGCAATTTAATTAAAGTATATCAAATGGGAAAGGGAAGAAAACTATAGAAATATTCTTAGGAGTTAATTGAAAAAAATCAACTAAACAACTATATTAGATTTATCTAATCCTCTACAACCTTTTAAATTAGAGATAAAAGCTAGGAAATGTGCTATAAATGGTTTTATAATATAAAGATGAAGAATATTAAATTATAATTATAAACCCTTATATGAATTTGAGATAGATATTAAAAGATTGCAAAAATAAAGCATGTTTTCTAGATTTCCATCTCTTCTAGTTTCCTCTAGAAGCTCTATACTTGTATTTCTCTATATAAGGATATCTTTGACAGAATTATGTATGTTAAATTTTCTATAGGTAATATTATGTTATTACAATCAATTCATAGTGTTGTCAGACTGATATTTGAAGAATCCTTTTTGAAGAGAAAGTGTGTTGTCATTGTGTTTTATGCTTTCTTTAGTTAATCAAAAGTATTGTGATTAAATCAGACTGTAGGGTTTTTCTTCCAAAAGGTGTTTTCCCATGTAAATCATGTTTTTATTGTATTAATATTTTGTTACATAAAATATCTCCTTATATGGGTTCCTAATTTTATGATAGTTAAAGAATTATAAGAAAATTTGCACTTTCCCCACCAGTACATTGGTGTTAGGAAGTATTTTATATACCTTTGATTCCTTTTAGTTGGTATTAGCACCTAATTATTTTTTGTTCCATTGTTGAGTACTAATATTTTGTACTGATCTCGGTATTAGTTGAGTCTTTATAGAGTATTTTAAAAATATTATTGCAATAAGTAGTAGACGACATGTGCATCAAAAAATTCAATATGGAGAAGTTTAATGATGAGAAAATCAACTATGGAAGTTGAAATTAAGGGATATGCTCATAGATTAAGATCTAAGGTTTGGAGTATCCAAAATAAAATTAGTCACCATGATCAAGGATGTTCGGGATATAACTAATCAAAAAGGTTAGGGCCCCATAAAACTCTATTTGGAAAAAAATATTTTGAAGACAAGAGCATGAAAGATATTTCAAAGAAGATTCTAGATGTTTATCAAGTTGAATCCATAATAAAAAAATCTATTATTGAGAAATAAAATGTATTGTCTAAAGATGGAATATGGACAATGTATTATTGACCATCTAAACACATTCAACATGGTAGTTGCTCCATTGGGTTCTATTGGTGACAATATTTAGGAGGAGAATCATAGTTTTGTTATATACTTTAATGAACTGAAAGGATCACCTTTTAATGGCTATCAAGAGTACTACTACCAAGTTTAATTTGGGTGAGGTGGTTGCATAAGAAATTTTAAAGAGATACAAAGAAAAATTTGGAGGTAGCTAAGGAGGCTCTTACAACTTGTGGAATATGAAAAGGAAAGGGAAGAAGAAGTACAATAAAGATGAAATAGGTAGCCTTAAATACTATGGGAGTATAAATTAGTTGGAAAGTCGAAGGAAAAATGTTAGAACTATCGATAAATTGGTCACTTCGAAAAAATTTGTAACAAGATTATTTTGGGCATCTCAAAATTTGGAGAAATTGAAATAATTTTAGGGCAAGGAGATATCTTCATTTTATCTGTGTCCATAAAACCTGTGATCATTAGAAACCCTAGTTATGAAAGAAACATAATTAGGGACAATAATTATTTTCTCCAGCATCATTTCCTTGAAGGATTTTTGAATCGGTGGATGCTAAGATAGTAGAGAGGGGAAATATTTCTTAGCACTTCCACCATTTATATCATACTTATCATCATTTAAACTAGGAGAGAGATTTTCCATTACTACAGGGAATTCTCTTAGTATATGATTAATTACAAATATGGCATAGAAAATACAAAATCACTACTAACCAAAGGAGATGGTAAACCTATTCAAAATAGGAAGCAAACATGAGGAAAAATTAAGGAGAAAGAAGCCACTTACACAACCATGTGAACCTACAAGAGTGAGACCTACAACCTACTCCACGTGGAGTGAAAGCCTCCACAGACCCCTACAAAGTGCAAAGTTGTAGAGAATTCCTCCAACCTCAAAAATTATCTAGGAGAATAAATTTTTATTAAATTGTAATCTAAGAAAAAAGAGCTTATATTGTTGTCTCTATTTTTTCTTGTTATCAAAATAATTTAGAAGGAATTAAGTGCATCTGATATAAGCATGAAGGATAGAGGAAGAGGATATTATTCTCCGAGTAAAGATATTTTTATAGAGGTAGAGGAAGACCATTCACTAGAACATGTTTCTAATGTGGATCAATTAACATAGGCCATTTGTATTTTCTCATATACATCAAGTAAGTAGCATTCATATTGCACAAGTTGATGAGGAGAGTGTCAATCAAAATAGTTATGGAGAAAAACCTAAGGATTAAGAATCCTTAATGCTAACTTGGCTATTAGATATAATGATATACCATTTGATGATATACCAAAAGTAGACATTAAAGCAAGGCTAGAAGTACCAAAAAATATTTAGAATTGGCAGGTGTTTGAGGATGACCAGGACTTAATAAAAAATTTGTCATGTGAGGATCAATATGAAGATCAACACATTAATTGGAATGTGTACGTGGGAAATGATTAAGGAAAGAAGAATGTGATTGTAAAGGAGACTGTCCAGTTGAAAAGCAATAAGCTTCCTAAAGGGTGAGTTGCACTAGAAAGGATATTAGACAATAAGGATAAGTTAGAAACAAAATCAATTGCTACAATCCTTTATGATATAGAGAAGATAAATTTTAGGAATGAGCATAACCATAAGGAAGTTTACATGGGAAAGAAACTTACTCCTAAAATCAGAGCTGATCTAATAGCTTTGTTAAGAAAATATAGACATATCTTTGCATGGTCATATGATGACCTCAAAGCATACAGAGAAGACTTATTTCAACATGAGATTCCTCTAAAACCATATGAAAACCCATTTAGGTAGAGTCAACATTCCAAAAATCCAACTTTGGCCCAAAAAATGAAAGAAAGATTGATGAAGTTAAGGGATGCTGGGATAATCAAGCCAATTAAACATTCAACATGGGTGTCTAATATAGTCCTAGACAGAAAGAAAAATGGTGACGTTAGACTTTGTGTAGAATTTTGAAATCTGAATATATCCTCACTAAAGGATAATTATTCCTTTCCTAACATGGTACCTTTGCTGCAGAAAGTAAAATAGAATGAATTGATATCCTTGATGGATGGATTTTTAGGTTATGAGATTTATGTCAAAGGCTACTAATGCCTTCGAAGGGATTAAGAAAGGAATAATCATTCATGGTTTTCTCATTTGCATCATTTGTGATGGTTTATTTTGTAGCTTTACATAAAAATGAGCAAGGATATGAGTAGCTCATTGCATTCTTCAGCTAGATGTTGCATGATGAAAAATTAAAATATGACATCAATGAAAAGAAGGCATATGCATTGCTCAAGGCTATGAAGCTATTCAGGCCATATTTAGTGGGAGCAAAGGTAATTGCATATGTTCCAAATATAGCATTCAAGGATATATTTAGGCAATCAAAATTCACTGGAAGAATGTGGAAATGGATTAACCAAGTTCAAGAATTTAACATAGAAATTCAAATTAATAAATTAGTTAAAGACCAAGGTCTTGCAAAATTAATGGTTGAAGGCAATTTCAAAGTTGCGTAAATAAATCAGATAAGTATAGAAACATGTTCTTGGTACAAAAATATTGTTTATTATTTAAAGAATATGAGAAGTCCTGATGGATTGAATGAAAACCAGAGGAGATCCCTAAATATGTAGTCAAATAGGAAATGTGAGTCTTGTCAAAAGTTATCAAATAAGTTGAAGTTTCAAGGGGCCTTTCCTCTTAGACCCATGCAGGCCAAGGTACCTTTCCAAATGTGGGGAATTGATATTATAGGAGAAATGCATGACATGTCTAGTTGAGTTCATAGATGAATGTTGGTGGCTACAGATTAGTTTACAAAGTGGGCAGAGGCTATTCCCACCAGGCAAGAAACTAGTAAGACTATCATCAAGTTCTTGTTAGATAATATCCTCACAAGGTTTGGAGTCCCATTGAACATCATCCTTGATAATGTCATGTGTTTTAGGTCAAATGAGTCAAACGAATTCTGCAAAGGATAT
Organism: Thuja plicata; assembly: GCA_018584345.1. Taxonomy (NCBI): domain Eukaryota; kingdom Viridiplantae; phylum Streptophyta; class Pinopsida; order Cupressales; family Cupressaceae; genus Thuja; species Thuja plicata. The sequence continues at coordinate 4,827,968 of MU227936.1, read as the reverse complement.
GGAATAGATGTATCTTATTATTCACCCTATCATCCCCAAGGAAATGGACAAGCAAAGTCCAACAACAAGAACTTACTAAAAATAATTAGGAGAATGATAGAAAATAACAAAAGGGCATGGGAATCTAAGTTGAAATGGGCCCTATGTGCCAGTAGAAATACTTCTAAGAGATCCATTGTATGTTCTCCTTATGAGTTGGTATATATAGGAAAAAGGAAAGACTTCCTCTGAATAATTTATTGCCAGTGTACAGATACATGGAAGAAGTTCATATTATGGGGGAATCATTTGAACAACTTATAGAATTCGAAGAAATCAGGAACGAAGCTCAAAAATAGAATGCAAAGATTCAGACACAGTAAAAAATTTGCATGATATAAAAGTAGAGGATAGGAATTTTAACAAAGGATATTGGATGTGGAATGCACGGTGTCAGTACAAAGGAAAACGTGGAAAATTTGAGGTACTATGGTTAGGAACATATTTTTTTTGTAGGAAAAGGATGGAAGCATTCATATCACCTACAAAGCATGTACGGAGAAATCCAAGAATTTCCAATACATGGACAATTCTTGGAACACTTCTTTTATTAGAAGTTGCTCTATCTACACATAGTATATTTTAAGATCGATAATAATAGTTTAGGATTTTTAATTCTTTATTTTTAGTAGTTGTGTTTAATTTTCTAAATTATATGTTTTTTCTATAGGCCTACTTCTCCATAGATCTAGATCCTTGAAGGAATCCGAGAGATTCCTCATCCCTAGAAAGATCCACTAATATGACTTGTTTTTTGTTCAATACAATTTTCATATTTTAAGCCCTAAGTTTTTCTTTAAAGCCTCGCATATTTGTTAAATATTGGGGTGACTACAAGGATGTTAAATATTTCATTTTTAATTATATCCTTTGTATGGCAGGAAAACATGAGGAAACAATACCTTTCTTAAATAGGAGTATGCTTTGAGAAGTAACTGGAAGGAACTAGAGGAAATTCATTCTTCATTATGACATATAAAGTTTTGATGTTCTGTAACATTTGGAAAAGGCATAATTTATCCAAGAGAAATAGTGTGACAATTCATCTATGTGGCATCATACTTGGTCAAGGTGGACTAGTCATGCTTGATTGAACACAAAGACACTTTGAGTAATTCAAAAGTTCATCAACCGAAGAAAGTAACTTCTCTGAAATGAAATATATGCAGAATATTAATCATCAAAGTAAGGATTTGGAAAATTAAAAAGTGCGAAGCCCTAAATTTTGAACAATTTAGGTTGTCGAGTAAGCAGAATCAAGCGGTGGTGAAGAAAAAGTTATTCGATAAGTGAAGTCATAAAAAGGACTGACTTATGGGACACAGTAAAAAGCATCAAATAAAATATTATTTTGAATAAGTAAACATGTTGAATATGATGAACTATAACTGATTAAATGTTTGAAGATGACAAAGTTGATGATCACCGAGCTGCAGAAAGTAAATGCAAGAAATTAAATCAATTAATGTATTGTATTTTCATTGATGCTAACTTGATATGGTATGATTACTCATATAGATATTGTTACAACACTTAAAGATCCAAAGAAACAAATTTTTGTCATCGGTAATCATGTACACCGAGTGACAGTAAACCCTAATGGACAATGAACCCCGAAAAAAGAAGTTCATAGTGCTAACCGACAGACAGTGTTACCCGAGAAAGAGATACCCAAGAAAGAATTACTGAGCTAACTGCAGTTGTCAACGAATAGAACTGAATTTGATGCCTGATCTATCTGAAGTAGTCACCGAGCACAACTGAAGTGTTGACCGACGGGAATTGAAGTTAGAAAATGACAAAACACTTAGTTGGAAGGAACTATATTTAGAGTTAACTGATTGTTTACTTTATTTCTATCGATCAGTTAAAAGCTAAAGATAAGGAGATTTAAAGCATTTTTATTCCATAAAACAAGGAGAGAATTATTGAATAAAACTAAAGCAAGCATGGCGAGCTTTAGGGATCAAGAAGTGATCAACAAAGAAAACAAGAAAGACATAATAACAATAAATTATGTCTATATAAAGAGACAAGTAATTCATTATGAGAAGAGGAATTTTGAGTATAATTCTGGTGATGATAGAAGTCTTCATGTAGATCTGATCATACGGGCTGAAGAACATAGCCAAGAATTATACAAACACCGAGCAATAAAGAAGAAACAATATTCACCGAGAAGAAAGAAGTGGAGAAAAGGAGTTGAAGGGAACATTGATCAGAAGAGGTAATATGGACTTATAATAGATCTAAACATCTACAATATTAAGTTGTATTTATGAATAGATCATATATTATTTCATTTTAACCATTGATTCTAAAAATCTCAAGCCGAGTGGGATTTAACCATCCTTTATATATTGAGGTACATCCCAAGGAGTATCAAAAGGTTTTCATGTTGACAACATAGTGAATTCTAGGTCAAGTGATAAAATGTTAGTTTTAAATCCTCTAACAATGTCACACTTAACAGTGTGTTTGTAACCTTTAACAAGGTTGGCTCTTCACTGAGCTCATTTTAGAAGAGTAAAATTTTTGGGTTACCGGTCCCAAGTGGTTTTTCCCTTAACAGGGTTTCCATGTTAAAAATCCATGTGCCAAATGTGTATATGGCTCATTGCTTTGATGTTTTGCTTTACACTTCACTAAAATAGGATTGATCAGTAAACACTAAGTTATTTACAGCTATTCAGTAAAGCTTAAGAAAAGGATAAATAGTATATTCTCCGACCAGTATATATGTTAGATTCACACAAGTCATACATCTTGTAAGACTAAAGATAACTAGAGGTTTTATATTTGTGGTATAAATTTTTGGTTGGATTATTGGATTAATTTTTGAGGCCACTGATTCACCCCCTCTCAGTTATTCTAACAATTTGTATCAGATCTTATGTGCTTGGAAGGTTTAAACGACCTAAGATAAGGATCACAAGATGAGAAAAAGGGATGTGCCTAAGTTGAACAAGGACAACTTTGCATCATGGGAAAGAAGGATAAGACTCTGGACCTATTAGGTATTGGAAATGATGTCACACATTACTTAGACACTGAATTTGTGTTACACATTACTAGAGCTATGACAGTTGATCAATTGAGAGAGAAACATGAACACAATTCTATGATGATAGAACTTTCTTCTTCACTCTCTGACGCTGAATTTGAAGATCACAAATCATACACCACTACAAAGCATATGTGGGACAAACTCAAGCTAGTACATGGAGGAGATAAAAATGTGCTGAGAGCCAAAGCTAAAAGCTTAAGAGGAAAGTTTGATGACCTAAGAATGAAAGAAGGAGAAAACATCACTTAGTACGGTAGCAAAATGAAAGAGGTTAATGCTATCCAAGGAGTAGGAGGTGTACTTGAAGAAGCAATAGTGGTAAGTAAAATTATCAGAATAATGTTGCATGTTTACTCTATTAAAGTATCTGCTATTCAAGAATTGAGGGCAATAGAAAATAACAATGTTACTCTAGATAATTTGACTGGTAGACTTATTTCATTTGCGATGAATAACTCTGTCAACAATGTCTTACCAACTATTGAGTCTGCATTCAAATCTTCTTTGAATATAAGTAAATCAAGTCATAAACACACTATGAGAAATGATAGTGAAAGTGATAGTGATGAATAAGAACTTGATGAAATTGAAGCAAGTTTATGGCTAGAAGATTGTAGAGAGGCAAAGGTAGATACAAAGATAAATTACCATTAGTCTTTTTTAATTGTAAAGAGATTGGACACTTTGCTGCTAGATGCCCTAACAAAAGAAAAGATGAAAGAAAAGATGACAAATCTTATGAAAATAAGTATGAAAGAAGTGATGACAGATATTACCGAAGTAACCAAAAATATGACAGAAGAGATAATCAAGGCTACAAGGAAAAAGGGAAGAATGTTTGTTACTTGGCTGAAAATACTAACACCGAATCTAATAAAGATATTGAGGTGGTATTTGTTTCTATGAAGGATGATTCATATGAAGAAGAAAGGTATGTTGAGATTGTACTCATATCTAAGAATAGTAAAAATGATGTCTAGATTATTGATAGTGGTTGTACTCACCACATGACTGGAGATAAGGAAAATTTTGAAACTTTTGAATATTATAATGGTGGATCAGTAAGAATAGGTAATGGCTCACCTTATCCAGTTGAAGGTAAAGGAACCATCATGTTGAATAATCTGATCAGATGTGAAAATGCATATTGGGTGAAAGGACTTAACTATAATCTATTGAGTGTTTCACAGTTGAATAACACAGGACACCAAGTTGCATTTGAGAACAAAAAGGAAAAGATCTTTAATGAATCGGGAAGGTTGATCAGAACTGGTGAACAAACAAAAGTTAACCTATTCTATCTTGATAAGATTGAGACCACTTGTTTATTGGATAGAAATGATGACATTTGTCTATGGAATAAAAGGTTATGTCATGTGAATTTTGACAACATGGTTAGGATAAGCAGTAAAAGGAAAGTAAGAGGCTTACCGAGCATGTCAAAGCTCGACCATGTCATGTGTAAGAATTGTCAAAAAGGTAAAATGAAAAAGTCTATTTTCAAGAGAAAAACCTACACATCTAATGCTATTCTAGAATTAGTCCATACTGATTTATGTGGACCAATAAGAACAAAGAGCTACTATGGTGATAGATACTTCATTGTCTTTGTTGATGATTATTCTAGAATGAAGATTGTTATGTTCTTAAAAGAAAAAATAAGAAGCATTTAAGATGTTTAAATGGTATAAAGCTATAGTTGAAAAACAAAGTGGAAAGGAACTAAAATGCTTAAGGTTAGATAGAGGAGGAGAATTTATTTTTGATGAATTCACTAACTTTTGTAATGAGCATGGAATTAAAATATAGGTCTCCGCACCAAGAACATGACATCAAAATGGGATTTCTGAAAGAAGGAATAGATCTATTGTTGACTGTGCCAGAAAATTGATTATTGAGAAAGGCATGACACAAAAATTCTGGAGAGAAGTTGTGAGTATTTTTGTTTATACATTAAACTGAGTTTAATTGAAGAAAGGCACCAATAAGACACCCTATGAGTTATGCTATGGATACACACCTAATGTAAGTTACTTTGGAATTTTTGGAAGTCAAAGTTATATATTGAAAGATGGTAGAAACGGAAAGCTTGACTCCAAAGGTGATGAAGGAATATTTCTATGTTATTCTAACAAAAACAAGGCTTATAAATGTCTTAACAAGTCCTCTAACAAAATCATTGAAAGTGCAAATGTCAAAGTGGATGAATTTGCTGAGAAAAATGATGAGGAAAGAAGAAAGGAACCGAAAGACTACAATAGATTTGTCTATAGTGAAGAACCTGACAGTCTTCCCAACCAACAGTGTATCACTACCAAGCGATAGAACAATGCACCTGAGCATCAGGCTGCAAACAACCAAAATCAGGAAATTGCTCAAAATGATGTACTGAGCAATTAAGATCAAAATGAAGGTCAAGATGATGATCAGAATGATGTACAAATATCTAAACTTGTACTTTCCAAGTATGTCAGAAGACACCATCCACAAAACCAGATCATAGGAGACAAAAGAGTTGGAATGAGAACAAGAAGTAAGTCACTGAACACTAGATGCTTAATTTGTGATTTTGAGCCTAAATATGTCAATAATGCACTTGAGAATCTAGAGTGGGTTAGTTTAATGATTGGAGAGATATAACCGATTGAAAATAACAGAACATGGACATTAGTACCTAGACCGAATGACAAAAATGTCATTGGTACCAAATGGATATTCAGAAACAAACTGAATAAAATGGAGAAGTCACAAGGAACAAAGAAAGATTAGTATGCAAAAGGTATGCACAAGAAGAAGGTATTAACTATGGAAGAACCTTTGCACCCGTTTCTAGACTAGAAGGAGTAAGAATTCTACTTGCTTATGATGCATTCAAAGGATACAAATTATACCAAATGGATGTAAAATCTGTATTCCTAAATGGAATACTAGAAGAAGAGGTATACATTGAATAACCATAAGGGTTTGTTGATCCTAAAAAGAGGAACATGGTATGTAGACTACACAAAGACTTGTATGGATTGAAACAAGCACCGAGAGCATGGTATGAAATACTTCACTCTTATCTCATTAGATTGGATTTGTAAGAACAAGTGATAATAGTAATATGTATTTAAAAGAAAATACTAATGATAACATTTTGATTGTTGAGCTATTTGTTGATGATATCATATTTGGAGGTACTAACATGTTATGAAAATAATTTTCTAATGAAATGAGAAAAGATTTTAAGATGTCAATGTTTGGAGAGATCAAATTATTTCTTGGTCTACAAATTCTACAATAGGATGAAGGTATCAACATCACACAATCCAAATACATCAAGCAAGTGCTGAAGATATTCAAGATGGAAGATTCCAAACTAGTTGGAAAACCTATGGAAAACGGATGCAAACTGAAAAATGAAGACAAGTCAACTGAGGTAAATCAGACCCTATATAGATCTATGATTGACAACTCATGTATGTTGCACATACTAGACCAGATATAGCACATGTAGTTGGCATAGTTGCAATATTCTCTGCTAATCCCAAGGAATCACACATGGCTATTGTCAAAAGAATTCTAAGTTATCTAAAGAATACCAAAGACTATGGTCGGTGGTATAATAAAGAAGGAAAATTTGAGCTTCAAGACTATACAGATAATGATTGGGCTGGAAACATAGATGATAGAAAGAAAACAAGAGGAGGAGAACTCTTTATGGGTGACAGACTTGTCAGATGGATAAGTAAATAGCAAGGATGCATCTCAAAATCCACTACAAAAGCAGAATATGTGGCTGTTGTTGCAAATTTCTCTAACATTGCATGGATCAAGCAATTAATGGAAGGTATGAATATGAAAATTCTTAAACCAATGATTATCTATTGTGATAATACAAGTGCTATCAATATCTCAAAGAACCCTGTCATGCATGCTAAGATAAAGCATATAGAAATAAAGCATCATTACTTAAGGGAAGAATTAGAAGAGAAAGAAGTGATACTAGAATATGTGCAATCCAAAGAATAGTTAGTAGACATATTCACAAAGTCACTACCTAAAGATACAGTTGAGTACCTAAGGAAGAGACTAGGGGTCCAGCCCTTGTCTACTGGTCACTAAGATAACTAGAAGGCTGCATCAGCCTACACATTATCAGAAGATCAATCATGTTGATGCAAGCAAGAAATGGATTGCAATGATATATCACTACACATAAGGCACTTATTAGAATCAAACACCAGAGCTATTTTTGGCTACTACAGAGCTATATTGTTGATGCAGAGGAAATTCAAGGAATATATTATGGAAAGAGAGATTATATGTTTGGCATTGTTTTCAAAGGGAGAGATATACTTAGAGATTATTTCCAAATGAAATATCTATCATGATCATCCAAAGAGAGAGAAGAGAAATATCCATCAAGAAGAAGAACAGTCAAAGGGAGAAAAACGATCAGAAAAAGAAGTTTCTACAAAAAGAGAGAAAAGATCGAGAGAAAGATTCAAAGAAAACAACCATCAATCTAAGAGAGAGAATTGGAGAAAATTTGACACTGCATATCTATCCAGAAAAAGGAGAAGAGATTATACAACAAGGGAGAGACAAAATTGCTACATATATCCAATGAAGGGAATGAGGAAAAAGAGTACCCTACAAGAATAAAATCTAAGCTAGAAGAGCTTACCGAGAGTTAGATATGTGAATTAGTTATAGAAAAAATAGTTTGGGAGAGATTGATAAAATATAACTGATATATTTCATACTGTGTTAAGTAGTATGTTGCCATCAATGCCAAAGGGAGAGATTGATGAACTAAAACTGATTGAATGTTTGAAGATGACAAATTTGATGATCACTGAGATGCAGAAAGTAAATACAAGACATTAAATCAGTTAACGTATTTTATTTTCATTGATGTCAACTGGATATGGTATGATTACTCATATACATATTGTCACAACACTTAAAGATCTGAAGAGACAAAAATTTTATTGTCGGTAATCGTGTACACCGAGTGATAGTAAAACCTGATAGAAAGTGAACCCTAAGCACAAAAGTTCATAGTGTTAATCGACGGATAGTGTTACCCAAGAAAGAGTTACCCAAGAAATAATTAATGAGATAGCTGCAGTTGTCAATAAATAGAACTGAATTTGATAGCCGAGCTATTTGCAGTAGTCACCGAGGAGAACTGAAGTGTTGACCGTCAGGAACTGAAGTTAGAAAATGACAAAAAACTTAGTTGGTAGGAGCTATATTTAGAGTTAAGAGATTGTTTACTTTATTTCTATTGATCAGTTAAAAGATAAATATTAGGATATTTAAAGCATGTTTTATTCTCAAAAACAAGGAAATATTTATCGAATAAAACTAAAGAAAGCACGATGAGCTTTACGGATCAAGAAGTGATCAATGAAGAAAACAAGAAAGATAGACGAATGGTGAAATCATGTCTATATAAAGAGACAAGTAATTCATTATGAGAAGAGGAAAGTTGAGTATAATTCTGGTGAAGGTAGAAGTCTTCATGCATATCTGATCATACAGGCTAAAGAACAAAGCCAAGAATTCTACAGACACTTAGAAACACAGAAGAAACAACATTCATCGAGCACAAAGAAGTGGAGAAAAGGAATTGAAGGGAACATTTATCAGAAGATTAAGTTTTATATATGAATAGATCATATACTATTTCAGTTTAACCATTGATTCAGAAAATCTCTTAATCGAGTGGGATTTAACCATCCTTTATATATTGAGATACATCCCAAGGATTATCAAAAGGTTTTCATGTTGACAACATAGTGAATTCTAGTCAAGTGATAAACTATTAGTTTTAAATCCTCTAACAAGGTCGCACTTAACAGTGAGTTTTTAACCTTTAACAGGGTTGGGTCTTCACCGAACTCACTTTAAAAGAGAAAAAAAATTGGGTTACCAGTCCCAAGTGGTTTTTCCCTTAACAGGGTTTTCACGTTAAAAATCCATGTGTCAAATGTGTATATGGTTCATTTCCTTGATGTTTTTCTTTACACATTACTAAAATGGGATTGATCGGTAAACACTAAGTTATTTACTGCTATTCAGTAAAACTTAAGAAAATGATAAATAGTATATATTCTCTAAGAGAAATATATATATGTTAGATTCACACAAGGCATACATCTTGTAGGACTGAAGATAGCTAGAGGTTTTATATTTGTGGTATAAAGTATTGGTTGGATTATTGGATTAATTTTTGAGGTTACTGATTCACCCCCCTCTCAGTTATTCTAACAGAATAGTGATGGTTGGGGTTGTTTGAAATGTAATGGGGCCACTTCACATGATTCATCTAATAAAAACTTATGTCAAGTAACCCAACCAAATCAAAATGATACAAATGTTATTCGAAAGGAGAAGGGTTTGAGTAATGATGTCATGTAGAATAACATTCCCCATTGAGTAAGTTGAAAAGGCTGCTAGAGAAGGAAAAATTTACCTGATAATGGGTGATGTCATAAAATGCACATGCGACAGTTGTCCAAAGGGATGAAATAACTCATCGAGTAAGATAACATTTTGAGTAACTTGAAGGATAAGTAACACTAACCACTATATTGTTCGAGGGCATTAAATAAATATAGAAAATTAAAACATCATCTGTATTAGATGAAATGAAGCTTTTGAGTAACTTAAAGGGGTTATACAATGGTCTTAGTATGTTCAATATACTTAAGGGACATTTGTTAGAAGAGAAATAAAATAGATGGTGGTGCATTGTTAGAGAATGGGGGATAACCCGCTCATCAGATAATAAAAGCATTGAGTAAGTTGTGTAACAACTTAGCAAAGACTAATGGTTATTCGAGAGGAGGCCTCATCGAGTGAGGGAAGATAGTATTGTTCGAAGTTTTTTTAAAATAAGTTAGGGCATCAAATAAGGATAAATATGACAAAATGGAGGTTCCTGGTTAATTGATAAAGCATTATTGCAAAGAAGATCATAAAGGATTACTCGATTGCACCTAATCATTCGAATACATTAAAATTAATGTTGGGAATGAGTAGAATTAAACATCTTTTTTTTAGAAATGAAAATTTGAGCTATATTTATGAACATTGTGATTGATTTCCCTTAGAGGAATTATAAAATCAATCTTATGACAGGAATCTTGCATGGGTTTTTAGAAAGTGGGTCTTTTGGATTTGCAAAAGTTGGAGAATTATAGAGTTTCATCAAGTTGCAGCAATGTTCCAGAGCCAATTGTTGAGCTTGCAGACGAGTTGAAGAATATGGAGTCTTCATCATCAAAGGAAAAAAGGGGAAATAAATATAAGTATGTTCCAATTTACCATCCCACTGAGGGAAAAAAATCCAAAGAGGCACAAGGTCGAGGGAATACATCTAAAACAAGATTTTCTTGACCAATTTCCACTATCCACTCATAGGTCAAAGAAGGTGAAGCATGGAAAGAGAAAGCCTTGAGGTCAAAAGAAGGCAATTCCACTAGTTATAGTTTCAGAACCGATGATTATGATTATGATGCAAAACAAAGGGTGATAGCAGCAATGGGAGATGCAACTTGTGAGAAGGGTAATGAATTGGATGTTTTGACTATGAATATTGTTGAAATAAGATGTCAAAGATTGATCAAGATGGTTGATGAGTATTGGGCTACCTATTCGAACATTTTTAAGGTATTGGAGGAACATAGGAGATTAAATGATAGAAAGGTGGAGGAAATGACCACAATAAATCCAGAAAATACAAAGCGACTTCAGTTGGGAATTTTTTATCAAGTGCACATCAAGAATGGGGTATGAAGCTACTCGAGTATGATGTCATGGTTTCATTGCCTACTTTTCTCGAGGATGTTTTTCTAATTCCATTAGAAAAATGGAAGAGTCTTCTTGTGGAAGGCCTATAAGTTGGATTGCTAGAGTTCTGAACTGGCAAGGATCTTACCATTCATGTGTTGGCAATAAAAGACAAAATGTGATGACAAGAATTCACAATGGAGGTTTCAAATCGACATGTAAATGTCTCCAAAAATGAGGAATACACAATTCATTTGTCAAATCTTTTTTTTTTTTGTGTTAAGATAGTTTATATTCTTAAAGTTTGTTAGGAAAGGAAACGTCTATTGTAAGTGGTTGTGGCTCACGTCTATATAAGTGGACACATTTTGTAAGGGAAGAAAAATTAAAAAAAAACTCAATAGAATGGTAAAGCATTTCAAAAGGCCAGACAATAAGTCCTTAAAAGTTTTGTAAACTTAATTTCAAATATTAATGATCAGGCTGCTCTCTTTTTGGAGGTTCTAAAATAAGTGTTAAATTAACTGGTTCCTTTGTGATTTACATTTCTAGTGAATATAATCTACTTTGATTCTTTGTGCACAATATATCATTTGGTCATGTTTCAATTCGAGCATCAAAATTATATATTAGTTGTTCCGTATCTGTTATATTTTATTAGTATCTTCTGATAAGAGTTAAATTCAACAAAACTAATTGTAATATTAATCAATGATTGAAGGAATTAAAGATCAAGTCAATTGACAGGGTTATCCCAGTGAAAATCTTAAAAATTGTCTCACAATCATTATACATAAGAGTTAATGAAAGCACATACTATGTAGCACAATAGAAAGAAGGCACTGGCCACATCAATAAATGTATATAAATTAGTTCATATTCATTTCAAAGCACTTATAATATATTCAGTACCCGTATAAGCATTCATTTGTTCATTCGAAAGCAATTGGACATCAAAAAATTCTATGTAATTCATAATTACATTTTCTCAAGGTTGTATTTCCAAATTAAGAGAACATTTGAAGAAACAAGACTATCTTCTATAAAAAGAATCCAACCAATGGAAAAGATCGAGGTATATGCTTACCCGTCTTGGTTTTGCAGAGCCTAAAGTGCGGGAATTTAATCTCACTATTGAGTGAATTCATTAGTTGGCAAAATCAAGTGGAGAGTTTGATCACAAGGCTTGGAATACCTTGATAATTTTCCAAGCTTTTGATCTGGGAGCCAACAATATGGTGGGTGTGATCCACTACATGATAATATTTAAAAAACTCCAATTCACTTCTAGGTTTTCCTTTAACAGTTATAATAGGCTTGTTCAGAGTTTGGAAAGAACTTTGAGGATTATATCCTTTAACCATAATCATAGGTGTAGTGAAAGTTTGAGGTGTAGATTGAGGATAACACTTAGAAATGATGATAGGTCTATTAGGAGGTTGAGAGGAATTTGATTGAGGATATCCTTTGATAGTTATCATAGGCTTGTTGACTACTGTAGGTTGTGTACAAATAATGACATTGACCTGATCAAGCTCTTTATTGTTTATGGTTTGATGAATATAAGGGAGAGAATTAGGGGAATTGTTAGTGATAGGATCCTCTTATTCCAAAGTTTCTTCAGGTACTTCCTTTAATGCATCATCTCTAAAAGGTGTGTCAAATGAAGGTAAGGTAATGTTAAATTAAGAAAAGTATTTATAATGTCCTCCTCTTGCTCAAAAATATCCTCCTAAGGGGCGTATGTTTTAGGAGAAGGGTCATCATCATATATGAATGTTTTATATATAGAGGGTTTAGGAGAAATTTCAACAATATATCATGTTCATGTATCAAGTTTGTTTCGTGAGGAAGGGAGTAATCAATGTCCTTCTCCAAGGGTTCATCCAAAATAGGAGAATCATCAAGGGACAGAACATCCCTATGAATAAAGTGTACTATAGGAGAGGCATAATCATGAATCACTAAAGCTTGATCCTTAAAGGAGGGATAATTGAAATAAATAGAAGTTGAAGTACCATACTTAACTAAAGTATGCTCATATATAAGACTTATATTACAAGAAGATTTAACATCAATCCTCAACTCTCCTCCACAAACACGAAGATCATTGAGAGAAAGGTTAAAATCATATATTTATATAATAGTTCCTTATAAGGTGATATAATAGAGGACAAAGCAACATCACATGCATTAAATTAACTCTTTTTAGGGGTAACATAATGTAAAGGCAAGTGAATAGGAGGATGTTGTTTTATCTCAAAAGTGATAGAATGGTGTTGGGAGAATGATTTAAATAAATTTTTCAACATGAGAAAGAGAGAAGTGCATATAAATTAGATCTATATGTACATCTAAATACATACAAAATAGGATCTAACTACAAATTCACAAAACATAGATCTAGATAAAAAAAATGCATAGAAAGAGGATCTAACACCCAAAATAAGGAAGTAGAATGCATGAGAGTATCGGGTTCACTAAAATGTATCATATTAAATGATGAAAAATACTAGGATAGGTCACTCTCAAAATTTTAGGTTACTATAGGAAGATCCAAAACCTTGTAATAAAGGAAATCCAATTAGTACAAGTTAGGATGCCAATTCATAATCTTGAAAATATAGGGTTTCGGATTGGTCTTCCTTTTCCTAAGAGAAGGAATTGTAAATGATATGAAAAGGAGAATACGATCTATGAAATTAAGTTATTAAAGGAAAATGGGAGTGATGTAGTCACCTTGAGGGCTAGTAGAGGACAAAACTTCAGGTGTGTAAAAACCCTGTATGAATCTGTTGAAATCTGAAACTATTCTAGATCCAGGACCCTGAAACTTGAATTTTTAGACTGTTAAAGTTATAAAACTCTTGGTATACGTTTGAGTAAGGTATATTTCGAAATTGGTTTGACCTATACCAAGGTATAGGTCAAATTTTTGACTTATACCCAAAACTATAAAAATCAAAATCAGAAAGATGGATTTGGAGAGGTCTTATGATTGGCTTTTCAGATCTATAGTTGTATCTGCATTGAAAAACCTACACCTACACACAAGAGAGAAGGGGAAACTTTTATGAAGCCTCTATTTATGAATTAACCTTTAAATGTAATTTAAATTTCATGATGAAGTGCAATCTAGATCTGAAACATAAATTACCTTATACCTCAAAAATGGAATGCCTCTTTGAAGATGATCACAATTGTTGATGCTATTGCTTGGAATCCTAAAAAACATAATAGGAAATTATGAAACCAAACCCTTGAAGCATGAATGTTTTAGCTTTCCATAATGTTGGATTGAATAAGATAAGAGAAGATGAAGACTTGAATGGATGAATGTAGATCTCCTCCCTTGATTACAAACTCCTTTTCTTGACCTCCAATGAGAGAAAGAAGCTATATCTATGTAAGGAAATGCCTTCTATGAATGATGGGAATGATGGATTTGAAGGCTTGAAATTCTGGAATAGCTTCCTTCCACTTGAATTCTTGATGCTATTTAATTCTTTATGATGGATGCCTTCAATGGATGGATTCTTGCTTACTTGAAACTCCTTGAATGCATAATAGCTTGCTTGATAATGCTTGCATTAAGATGAGATATCTTGCAATTGATGAATTGAGATTATGAATTGTATTGTCATGAGATATGAAAATAAGAGGAAGAAGTCTCCTTTTATAGTGATTTAAGAGTCCAAATTCGAGAAGCCTGACTATGCTAGGTGGGAAAATGAAAACACCTTGCATCAGGACCAAAACCCACCAAAATTAAACCCCAGAGGTATAGGTTGAAAGTGGTTTGACCTATAATGGTTCAAACTATACCCAGAAGGTGTAAATTTTGAGGTAAACTTGCAGCATTCGAGAAGTGTTAAGTGATTCAGGGAAAATGGAAAGATAAGAGGAAAAATCAAGCCTAAATGCATCCAAATCTTGAAATTAGCAAAGATAGGGCCTAATAGGTCTTAGAGAGAAAATAAATAATTTGAATGGATGGATATTTGGGAAATATGTATAGAAATTATAGCCATTCTTGAGTTTTGAACAAATAATATTTATTTGGAGGATGCAAAAGAGGTAAAAGAGAAGAAGAAGACCTGAATGGATGAATATAGATCTCCTCCCTTGATTGGAAACTCCTTTTCTTGGCCTCCAATGAGAGAAAGATTATATATGTGGAAGGAAATATTGTATATGCATGATTGGAATGATGTATTTGAAGACTTGAAATTCTTGGATGGCTTCCTTGCACTTGAATGCTTGATTATGGATGCTTGCTTGCTTGAAACTCCTTGAATGCACAATAGATTTCTTGATAATTCTCTCATGTTGATGAGATGTATTGCAATTTATGGATAGGGATCATGAATTTTAGGTGTCAGGAGATGTGAAAATGAGAGGATGAAGTCTCCTTTTATAGTGATTTCAAACTTCAAATTGGAAAAGGTTGACTGTGCTAGGAGGGAAAATAAAAATGCGTTGCATCAAGCCCAAAACCCATCAAAATGAAACTCCTAAGGTATATGTTGAAATTAGTTCGACCTATACTCGGAAGGTGTAAATTTTGAGGTAAAGTTGCGGGATTTGAGAAGTGTTAAGTGATTCAAGGAAAAATGGAAAGATAAGTGGGAAAATCAAGCATAAATGCATCCAAATCTTTAATTTACCAAAGATGGGGCCTAATAGTTCTTAGAAGGAAAGTTAATTATGTGAATGGATGGATATTTGGGAAATATGCATAGAAATTAGATCCATTCTTGAGTTTTAAAAAATAATATTGATTTGGAGGATTCAAAAGGGCTAGAAAAATGTGAAATCAATGTGGGAACCCATAAATGCTAAAACGAGGGTAAAAATGAGAACCTAAGAAGGGTGGTTACTTCTTAAAATGATACACCATGAAATACGAAGATTGGGTGTTATCCTCAGGCATAGAACTCTACCATCTGATTTTTCATGGGTAACTTTACTTGTGGTCCTCTGATTTATATTACTCCATCAACATGAGTGACATACCCTCTAGATAAGAAATTCTTATCCTCATCTTTTGAATTTACGAATCATACATAATGCAGTGTGATTTTACTTGATATAAAGGAAACATATCTAGAACCTATGTATTATAGGGACACAAAAATAATAGTAGATGCTTTGAGAGATTGAATTAAGTTGTCTTTCATACCTGTGTTGTGTTGTTATGTGGATCGAGTTGTCTAAAGTTATTATGTTGGTCTTTGCAAATACAATATCAATATTACTTGGGCAGAGAGGTTCTTTCCGTAGCATTATTTTTTTCTTCAGCCTAAGGAAGTTGAGGCAGTAGATAGCACAAGATTATTATATTACAGTGGTGTATAACTTCGTCAATACATTATGTTCAAGATCGCTATGCATAAATCTACTTCATATTCTTCATATTTTAAAGGAGGTATAGTATGAATGTTTGTCTTCACTTTGTCAGAAACATTGGCTATGGTGTTGAAGGAATGAATAGTTTTATTGGTGATGGCATGAATGATTTTGTTGGAGAAGTTATTTTTGGTTAGTATCTTCTATTGAATGATAAAATTCTAAATAGGTACATAAAGGTTTTTGTTAATTATATTGGTGGCTCATATATTGTTGTTATAGCCATATTTGATACAATTCAACTCTATTAAATAAAAAATTTCACTTCAAGTTTAGGAATATGTAGGGAAGACCAAATTTCCATTCCACACATTCAGATTATGTTGCATCTACCAAGGGGTGGTAGCATTCTATTATTATGAACTTGTGATATCATGGAAACATTGAATTCTCCAATTGCATTTTCAATAATGGGATATTTATGAATTCTATCAGGATATATTCTAGCAGCTAAATATAAGGGAAAGTTTTATACAATGCTCACATTTGGATTTGTTTATTGTACCTACTACCTCTCTACTAGAGATTATAGTATTTCTTCCAGTGCTATTTTTGGAGGTTAAGGAATGAAAGGGTCATACGAGAGGATGGAGGCATCAAAGAATAGAGGAACTTCCATCATCTCAAGTCAACTTCTTTCTTTGGGATGGTGTTCTGGATGAGAGGAAATTTTTCACATTTTTTTTAATTTTGTTTTGCTTTCCACTACTGACAAATTTGAAGAATACATGCCCTGCGAAGACTCTTCTTGGAGAAAGGTTTGGAATTTGGTATTGCGCTCAATATGGATTGTTTTCCAATGAGCTTTAGAGCATATGATAAATAATTATACCCTTTCACGGTAACTAGACATTGATAGAGACTTTTCGCATCTCTTAGGGATCATTGTTGAATAATTCAACTCTGTGATTTGAGAGTTTGAGACTGAGAGATTAAGAACACAGCTCAAAACTACACCTTTCCGACGGTCAAGAGACAACTTGATGGAGCCTTTCTTGGTTCTAGATTATCTACTTAAGAAGAATATTTTCTTAAAATATGTATTCATATTATGTAATAAGCATGTTTTGTTATGTAAGCTTTAAGGGGGTCCCTAAGGAAAATTGAATATGATCAATTAGGATTAATGTATTAAGGGGGGACGTTAGCTTAATTACATTAATAGAGTTACTGTAACTATTTTTAGTTACTTCTATCTATTTTCTCAAAATGTATAAGATTTTTCCAGTTACTATAACTATTGTTCAGTTACTTCCAATGTTTTTTTATCAAAATGTATAAAATTGTTCCTCGTCACGTCAATAAGATATTGAAACATTTAATCTTCTCTTCCAACTCCAACATAATACAACGTGATATTGCTTCAATTTTTATTTTGTTAGATATATTTTCTAAAATGGCTCAGTTTACACCATGTAATAAATGTAGTGTTCTTTCCATATAGCTTCTTTTTTTTTTAAAGAGAGTTTGGTTGTATGACATGCCAAAGAGTATTATTTTAGATCATAATAAAACAAATTTAGCCATTTTTGGTTCACTTTGTTGAAGAAGATTTGAACCCAATTGAGATTTAACTCATTCTCTTTCACCACCCCAACATCCTCCTTATCCTCATCTTTATCATTTGCAACCTTCATCTTTGCCTCCTTTCTTGTCTTATCTACCTTGATATCTTCAAGCTTTTCTATCCACTCATGTTCTATTATAGAAATTTTTCTTCACAAATCTTCCTCTTCTACTACCTCAGCTTCTGAGGTATTTTCTCTTTCAACGCATTCCTTGCCTTCATCCACCATGCACCGATTCACCATAATCAAGTTCCTCTCTCTTCTTTCTTTATTAAACCCTTTAGTTACTATTGTTACAACTTCCTTCACTACTACATTGTATAAGTGTTTTGTTGCAAAGATTGTTGGAAAGCTACAATGGAAACAATTGTTATTTTGTCATTGATGTCAAACCTTAACTGGTGAGACTATTGCTATCTGTTTGAGTGCCATATCTATTGATTGATGTAGAAGATTTAACAATAAGACCAAGTGGAATGGTTGAGTTATGGGAAATCACAAGGGTACTTGATCAGTTGGCACATTGGCAAAGTAATGTGTTGTTTATCTTTTGATGACAGTTTACTTAGAATAGTTTATGCCGAGTGAAGTCTCTGATGATCGAGCGCCAATAAATTGTCAAGGAAACCCATGATGACCAAGCGGAAGAACATAGTGTTGGCCGAGCAACAGTATTTTGGTAATTTTTAAGACTTGAGATCTTTGGCTGACATAATTGATTTTATTGGGATATGTAAAGTTAATTAAGGATAAGCACGATTGGTCCACACTATCTGAATGCACGGGTAATCATAATTAATGCATGGATCAAAGATTTAATTAGTGATTTCTTTGGAGAAGCAAATTAAATGTAAATATGGAAAGATCCATTGGATCTTACCTAACCTAAGATCTACGATCTTGATTAAGCGGCAAAAGATTTATCTGACCTAGATGAAGAGGTATATGATAACCTCAAGGCTTTATTCTAGCAATGTGTATGTATGTGCTAAGGTTATGCAAGAGGATTGCATAGTTAATTGACTGATTGGCATGATCTAGCAGAGAAGGATGAACAAAGAAGCAGAGAGCTGCGAGAGTGATTGCTTGACGGATTTCCAAGAAGATCTGAAGATTGAAATGAGAATGGAGGCCACTTAGTGAATTAGCATTAGAGCTGAATTGGATCTGGATTTGTAAAGTAAGTTGTATGTATCAGATCACACTTGCTAATTACTTTTTAACCATTGTATCAATAAAAATCCTTTAACCAGGTTGACTTAACAGTCATTGTATAAATCCTTTGAGCAAGGTGACATTCAGGTGGAATGTTCTAAGTCCTCTAACAAGGCCACTCCTGACAAGATGATTAAATCCTTTAACTAGGTCACATTTAGCAATGTTTTTTATAACCTTTAACGGGGTTGGCTCCTAACAGAGCTCACTTCAGAAGCGTGAAAACTTGATAGCATGTTATTGGTGGTTTTTCCCAAATTAGGTTTCCACGTTAAATACTGGTGTCAACTTGTGTGAATGTTTATGTTGTGTTTTACTGTTAAGTTTCTGCAAGCTAATTACATTTGAACAGTAAAATTGCATATGTATGTTGTTGATTTATGCTATTGCTGCCGAGCAGATCTGAGTTGCTCAAAGTGGTATAAAGTTTAATTTGGTACATCTAGACCTGAGGATAATTGATTCAGCCCCCTCTCAATTATTCTGAATTTATTCTAACATGTTCAATCTTCTCAATCTATTTTTTAGGCAACTCTTCATTTTCAACAAGTTCCTCATCGAACACTGGTCCATTATCAACCACTTTATGGTCTCTCTCAAATTTATGGTCATATTCCATATCTACATCGTCCAAAGGACATTGTTCAACTGTTGCCAATCTTCCTACTATGTTTTCCTTCTTTATCACTTCCAAGGCCTCTCATACCTTTTGTTGCAACTTTTACACTTCCCTTTCTAACACAACCGTCCATGTTTTCTTTCTCCCTTTGTCAAAGAAAGTGATCATCAAAATCTATACAATCACAAATACTTGCTTCTTTGTCCTTCTTATTTCCATCAATCACTTTGAGTCTTCCAACTCGCACTGTTTTACCTTCTTTTCCACAACTTTCACTACTATCCTCTAACTAACAAGATTATGGAAAATGTACCTCTCCAAGATCTCTTCTGCCCACTTCCTCTTAGTGGAATAAATTTGCACACCTTCTACCTACCTTCATCTCTCCTAGAGGACAGCCAACACGATCAATTTATTCTCACAAATTCTTCACTCTTCACCATTCTCCACTCATAGGTCCGAGTACAAACTACCTCCCTCTGGTGAATCTACCTGCACACTTAACACCGTTGGCTCTAATACCAATTGATAAAAACAAAATGCATACTCACAAACCAGTCACCACCTTTTCTCTGTACTCTTGTACAATTAGTCTCTCATTCCTAGTGTGTCTACCATGCTGTTTCCTCAAGCAATGCGCAACAAGCAAAGAGGTGTTGCTTCACCTTGTCCCCTTGATGTTGCCTCTTTCTTCTCTACATAGCCATTTCTCTCATATCGTTCTCTTTCTTCCCCAAACGCTTCTTTTTCCTAGCAATGGTTTCAACAATTACAATAAAGAAACATTTCTAGCAAGACAAATGACATTTGTCAATTTGTCCATGTAGAAAGGACATTTTAATTTTATTACATTTTTTTATGCTTTCACTGAAGTTCAACCTTTATTCCAAAGATTCCATTTCCATATAGGCTGGGTGGACATCGACATAAGCTCTGAGGTTCAATTTGACACTTGCGAGCTGAAGTTTCAAAGAATTTATGCAAGATCCATGTTTAAATTATATCAAACATTCTTTGTTATGCTTCTCTTATTGGTACTCCCTTTTTTATATCTTATTATATAATTTCTTGGTCGAGTCATGGAAATAGCAAACACTGAAAGAGGGATGATAAAACCAAACCAAGATTTAAATAAACAAAAATTTTAGAACAATCAATTTGAGATCATTTTTGGTCGATATGGATCGCGAATTTGCCCGGGATGCTCTTGCATCATCAATGAGTTGGTTTACACACTAGTGAAAAAGAAAAAGAAGTTGAAGAAGTTGATAGGTAGCATGCGAAAGAAATTTTAAATCTGATCCATGACTCAGCTTTCCGGATTGTGTTTATCCTCCTATGTGATGATCACTATTTGTTTTATCGTGCACATCTCTTTCCTTGCCTTGCTGTCCTTGACATTACAATTGCCGCTGTAATAATTCCTGCATATAACTAAAGAAATTAATCATGCTCGTCACTTGTGTGGGCAACTTGACTACCCCCAAGCGTAGCAGATGACGTCATTACAAGTTGCGTCAGAAATGTACACCCTAATCTATTTGAATGATCACACAATCACATTCCTAGACAAACTGGTTTGCTGTAAATGCGAATGAAGATTTATTCAACTGAATAATGACCGCGCATCAATCGACATTTCTTATCTCGATTTCGACCGAGGGATGGTGTGACTTTTCGTGCCCTATGCTTTACTATATACTTTGACCATCTCGCTTGATTGAACAGGGATTTTAATGACCCGTCGCTATCTAGCCAACTAAACCTCGTATGTATAAGTTCATTTTAAAAATTACCTAAGGTGCCCTTGGTAAACCATGCTTTTTAGTTGGCTGTTTAGACGTTTCCGATTTCGAGTTGTATAGATGTGGTATATCATCTCTTTCTTTCACATACTTGTGATAATATCATGTATAAATGTGCTCTTCATTTGTATATTTTCTTAGTGCTTTTCTAAGGTTGTAAGAGTTAGTGGTGGTATCCAATTTTTAGTTCCCGCCTACGGTATGATACTATAGATTAGATGCAATATATTTTTAAATCAGTCAATCATTGTTGACTATTTAAAAAATTTGTGTGCACTTTATATAATTCATTTATTTATACATATTTAAATGATTAAAGCAAAATTAATTATTTGCTTTCTGATTGGCTGCTAAAGGCAATGGTAAGGAGAAAAATCTATTTTTTCAACAAATAAATAAATAAATTTGCGGCTCGTTTACAAGTGCGCATTTCCTGGTAGGCACCAACAGGTACATTGCATGATTAAAGCCCAATAAATGCATTTTAATATTACTACGACCTCTCTTTATTTCACATTTGTGCCTAGATGTTTCTTGTTGTTCAAATTTTCTTCAGGAGAGAGAAGAGTGTCTACCAGCCATTCGAGTCATTCTGCAAGTGAGAGGAGAGTGTCTACCAGCCATTCCAGCCATTCTGCAGGTCTAATGCTTAGACTTGTGCATTTTGTTCTTAGTATTTATTCATACCCATTACGTGCATCTTTGAAATTGTGCATACCCAGAAGCTCAAATGCTGAATTTTCAGGTTTTCCCTGTGATTTGTGAAGAACATATCAAACTTTAAAGAGCCCCTCATTTTCGACTGTGTTTTATTTTGAAAGATACGTTAGAATAAGCTAGGGCTTTTGTCATAGGGAAACAGATAGTGCTAGCAGCGTCCAAAAAAAGGTGAGAAAGGTTCCATTTAGATTTTATGCATATTTTTACTTGGGATTTTGAAGGGACCATAGAGTCTTAGAAGTTTGAAATTGAATTGAACCGTATACATGACCATGCCACTTTATTTTGCAGTTTTGTTATCAATTCTTTCCCTGTCAAACCCATGATAGGTCGGTAATGTCTGACTTACAATTTCTATAGAATCATCATCTGGGTTTCCATTACTAGACACTGTACATGTAGCAGTCATTGTTTGATTTAAATCCCTTGAAGAAACATTTCAAGAATTTCCATTAATTACAGGACATGTTTTCAATGTTTGATTTGTAGCTTTAGTTCCTCCACTACTTGACACAGCATGTTGTGAAGGTTTTAAATACTTTCAACAAATGCAAATGGCAGGAGAAGCCAAATGTCATGACCTAGGCACGTGATTAATGTGAATATAGAGACTTTAAAAGAAAAATTTCACAGGTCATTCAGAGGGATTTTCATTTTCTCAAGTAACTAAGAAGGATACATTTAAGTTCCAAGAAAAAATTCTACCCACAAACATCTTTTGTTGTTGTCTTTAAAGGTTGCAATGTCATAGAGCTTCATTTTTAATATATTTATGTGTAGTTTATGCACATAACCATCCCCTATTCTTTGTATATTTTAATTTTTTTTCTTTTTAAAGAATATGAAAAGTCTCATAGCCAAAAGACAAGTACTTCTTTCCGATATAAGAATTATGCAGGTCCAGCTAACCAAAATCTATTGATGCCTATGCTAAGTCTGGAAGCAGGACAACTACTTTACTTAATTTGTTGAAGCACCTGGACATAATGTTTTCTTTAATCTGTTGAAGCTGACCTTAAGCTATTGAAGGAGGGCAAAATGACAAGACTAGTAATGGGCTACTTGCTAAACACTCTTTTGTTTGTGTCTTTGAAGGTTGAAATGTCAAAGGGCTTCATTTTAAATATATTTTTGTGTAGTTTATGCACATAACCATCCCTTATTTTTTGTAGATATTATGTTTTTTTTCTTTATCTGGCACCTACCTAGTGCACTAGTACTAGAATAGTTTCTTCAATTTTCCATTCATCATTTCAGTGTCAAGTACATAAATGAAATATCAGAAAAGAAGACCTATATGATGCATATATGCTTGAATGGTCCAATGAAGGTATCTGATGCATTTCAAAAAAAAGGAGGTAATATCACCCATAAACTAAAAATTGGGATATGCATCTCCCATTAAAATTGTTATTTCTTTCATTCCATTTGAAATCCTAGAAGGCATGATTGCACCTCGCAAAACCTCATTAGCAAATATCACAACCTATTTAATGCTAGCAATTAAATTCATGCTCACTAGAAAAAGCAACCCAAAGCATTTCCAATTATAATATCTAAAAAAAATTTCCTCTTAAGTTATGCTTTGATGGATGTAAACACCCTATTCTAATCCTCCATTTGGGTACAGGAAGGAAGAATGCTAGCAAAGGATCTGACTTTACCCCTGCCAATTGCATTTGCTTGAAAGTTTCTAAAGCCTTTTCAACTAATTCATTCGCTGCATATTCGACATTATTGCATTCCATGGAAGGGTATGTGCAAGATCATGAGGGGCCAAAAAGTGGTGATGTGAAAAAAATCCACTTTTCACTCGTCCAAAAGTGCATGAAAGTACTTGTTGACTTTTTAGTAGGCCTAGGTGTTAGTATACCTCGGCAAACCTGACACCAAAGCACAAGCCTAATCAGGTACGTGACTTTTTTGGGTACGTACTAGGAACCCTAGGAAGACCCCATGACCCCTTTCAACCCATTTGAATGCTCAACTATGTCCCAAGGGGTCGTACGACCCCTTAGGACACACTTGAGTGTTCTAATGGGTCAAAAGAGGTCATGGGGACTTCCTAGGGTTCTTAGTACACCTTATCACACACTAGGACCCCTAGGAAATCACCATGACCCCTTTTGACACATTAGAATGCTCAAGTGTGTCTTAAGGGATCATATGACCCCTTAGGAAACACTTGAGTGTTCTAATGTGTCAAAAGGGGTCATGGTGTCTTCCTAGGGGTCCTAGTACGCCTTATCACACACTAGGACCCCTAGAAAGTCACCATGACCCCTTTTGACACATTAGAACACTTAAGTGTGTCTTAAGGGGTCATATAACCCCTTA
>MU227936.1:4782641-4801428 GCA_018584345.1 Thuja plicata | reverse complement strand
TGTGATATATTGTTAAATACATATTAATATATATAATACATATAAAATAATATATAATATATGATTTATAATGTAACATTTAATATTAATATATATTATATAATATTTAATGTAAAATGTATGTTATTTAATATTTAATATATATATATATAATCTATAATATTTATAATATATAATATAATATATAATCTATTATATAATCTAATATATAATCTAATCTAATATTATATATCTAAAATATAATATCAAAAAATGAGAGGGAGAAAGGGGGCGAAAACAAATTGAGAGGGAGAAAGGGGGCGAAAAAAAATTGAGAGGGAGAAAGGGGAGGGAAACTTCATAATTCAAAATTCTGTCAGGATTTTCAGGTACCCGATTAGGCTTGGTATTTCTTTGTGCACCAAACCTACCTGGTCAACTCTTCAAATGTCCCAAAAATGTGTTTTTTCCCTGTTTCTCTGAGCTTCAGATTTCGACCATGTAGCTGACGACTTTTTCTTCACTCAAAATTGAAGAAATGAATAGGGTATTTTAAGGAGATTATCATCTTTCTATCGATATAATTGCTGTCAAATTTCAAATTCGGTAAGTAATTATTAGTTATTTTCTAATTGGGTTATCTCTAAAGTGCTGATTTACATACTGATTGAAAAAGGACTATAAGTTTCAGACGGTATAACATTTTTGAAATCTGAAAAATGCGTCACATTCTATGCTTCGCCTACTATAAGGAAATTTTTTTTTTTTTTAATTTGCTAAAGTTTTCAATGAGTTAAGGTGGTCAGACACGGGAATTTTTTTATTCTGAAAACGTTGTAGCAAAAAATTCATAATTTATTATTATTTTTGAATAAAATTACACAAAAATATGTGTCACATATGGGCATGAGTCTACTATGTATATCTAAAATCTTATAAAAAAATATTATCATTTGATCATCATTAAGGTGGTCAAACATACACCTACTTCTTAATTTCTTCCTGAAATTTTTGTAATACTGCATTGAAATCTATACTTATCACCAGTTATATTAATCTTTTTTCAGAAAAGGCCTAGTAGTTTAGAAACTAGATTCAATTTCCTACAGATTCTATTCTTACAACTTTTTGGTATTAGGTTGATAGCTAGTTCAAATTTTCACGTCAAATTGACTAACCCTGATTTGTTGATTTTTCATTGCCACTGAAGGGCATAGTCTGGCCCCTCATGATCTTGCACATACCCGGAATGAAGTCTCTTTGAGGCATTATGTCAAAGAGTACACATGCCTTGTCTTTGTTTCCACATTTTTCATAGATGTATACAAGAGCATTTCCAAGTATACCTAACAAAAATCCACTTTCCATATTGCTCTAATGGATATCCTTACCCTGTCCCAAAGCTCCCATTTATCACTGCCAGGAATCTTTCTTTGCACCTGCCAATTGTATTTGCTTGGAAGTCTTTAAAGATTTTTCAAAAGGTCCATTTTGTGCATATCCTACATTAATTCCAGTCCTTGAGATCACATTTCTTTCAAGGATATTGTTGTGCGTTATTTGCTTCCACATTTTCCATACATGTCTACCAGGGCAGTTATAGCTACAACATTTGACAAAAAGCCTCTACTCTTTATGATTTGACAGATGTCCATACTGATTTCAAAGCTCCCATTTTGGCATAAACAGGGAGGATGGATGCTAGCAAATAAAATTTCTAAAGTAAAAGCTTTCTCTACAAATGACCTTCAAGTATTGCATAACTGGAGCCAATGTCAAATCTATGGTATGAAGACTTACCATTACATCAAACTGGTCAGCTTTGGAACACAGTAACTGGAATGTATTTTAAATGCATCTTCTTGAATGGTTATCATCAACTATGAATTGGAATCAGAGAAGACAAGTGCACTTGTTATTAGTTGTAATTTTTTAATGATATTTGGGTTAATATGAGATATTTTCTTACTTTTATCTATATTTAAAGTTTGGTTGCCTAACAAATTTGTCTTATCTATATTGATTGAAAAATTTGGTTGTTGAGAAGTTATATATTTTCTAGAGATATCAAAGTTTTATTAGGTATGAATAACAATAGATTTTTGATTCATTAAAAGAAACTTTGGCTATTAAATTTTATTTTGATCAAATCATAATTCCATCCATTATTTTAAGTTTGAAATAATTAGATTTGGGTCATCTAGTTGTATCTATTCCTTGTAAAATTCAAGTCAAATCTTCGCATAAGGTTAATATAGTTGGTAAAATGTCTTTTCTCACATTAGGTATTTTCACAAAGAATGTTGATGGTTGTGATATTTTTATTAGGATTCAACTATGTAGTTTTTGAGTCAATCTCATTGACCCATATTTCACGAGTAGTGGTTAACAAGAACACATCTCACATGGAAATTAATAGAACACTTAGCACTCATTGCATCTAGGTAATTCACATAGAGGTGAAGCACCAGGCCTTCTCAAGAGGTCACCCATCCTAATACTACTCTACTTCAAGCACACATAAAAATGGAGTTTCCTTCGAGGTTAAACACACTTAGCTTGCAACCCCATTTGTAAAACCTTCAGCAAATGTTGTACCTTATGAACCACTCTTTATAGAGCCCCTTAAGCTCATAAATTGATAAGTGAGAGATATTTTATGTAGAAAATCAAATTGTGATATTGTAATCAACATTCAGCTATGTAGTTTTTGAGTCAAACTCATTGACCTGTATTTCACGAGTAGTGGTTCACAATAACACATCTCTCATGAGAATGAATGGAACACTTCAAACTCATTGCATCTAGGTGATGCTCATATAAGGGAAACACCAAGCCTTCCCAGAAGGTTACTCATCCAAATGCTACTTCGGCTCAAGCAAGCGCAACTATGGAGTTTCTTCTAAGGATAAGCCCACTTAAATTACAGCCCCATTTTAAAAGCCTTTATCAAATTTTGTGCCTTGTGGACCACTCATCATAGACCCCCTTAATCTCATCAATTGATAATAAGGAAATATTTTCCACAACAAGTCAAATTGTGATATTCCTATAAGGATTCAACTATTTAGTTTTTTAGTCAAACTCATTGACCCATATTTCACGAGTAGTGGTTCACAAGAACCCATCTCCAATGAGAATGAATGGAACACTTAAAACTCATTGCATCTAGATGATTCTTACAAAGGTGAAGCATTAGACCTTCCCATAAGGTCACCCATTCCAATACTACTCGATCTCAAGGACCTTAACTATGGAGTTTCCTTTAAGGTTATGCACACTTAGCTTGTAACCCCATTTGCAAAACCTTCAAAAAGTGTTGTGCCTTATAAACCACTCATTATAGAGCCCCTTAATCTCATTAAAATCCTAAGAGAAATATTACAATTTGACTTGTTTTAGAAAATCCTTTCATTCTCATGAGAGATGGGTTCATATGAACCATTACTCATGAAATATGGGTCAATGAATTTGACTAAAAAAATAGATAGTTGAACCCTGATAGAAAAATCACAACTTGAATTTCTATAGAATATATCCCCTACTTATCAATTTGTGAGCATAAGGGGCTTTATATTTAGTGGTTCATAAGGCACACCACTTACTAGAGGTTTTGCAAATGGGCTTGCAAGCTAAGTGAACTTAACCTTAGAGGAAAATCCATATTCAATAAGGCTTGAGTTAGAGTAGTAGTAGGATGGGCAACCTCCTAGGAAGGCCTGGTGTTTCACCTCTTTGAGCATCACCTAGATGAAATGAGTGTTAAGTATTATATTCATTCTCATGAGAGATGTGTTAGGAATAATAGTGCACTATCACAATGGAGAGGGGGGTGTGAATCAATTGTGTTCCAAAGTCTTTAACTCTAAATATTTTAAACCAATTATTTAATGAAAATCTGAATCAATACTAAAACCACAAGAACAAGATAAATCCGAACACCATAACACAAATATTTCTTGTTGATGAAAACCCTGTTAAGGGAAAAACCTTGATGGGAATGATACCCAAACATTAATGTACTAGAAATATTGTGTCCATGTTAGGAGACCTAACACTGTTAAGAATTCATTATTACATCCAATACAAAGTTCATGCTAAAGGACAGACCTTGTTAGGATTAGATTCTCAACCATGTTAGGATTTGAATGAAATGTTGAGCTCACTACCCAAGCACACTGCCCAAAGTGAAGGTTAAATCTACCTTATGAAGGTTAAACACACCTTCTAGATCTACTGTCCAAGTATAGATATAATAACAATAAATGAACTGACTGATAGCAACTTGTCTTGCCTATATACAGTTCCTCTGAACTACATTACTTACATAAGCTCTACTCTACATCAAGCAGATCTCGCATCCATAGACTTGCAACATCTTTTTCATTTTCTTTCTTCGCACACTAATTACATCAAGGAATGACTTTCCTTTATACAAGTTACAAAAATAAATTAGGTCGGCCTGTTAGGAGTTTCTCTATGTAGAAACAATAACATAGAGCCTTGCTACGATACACACGGTATCTTACAACAAGTAAAAATTATTAAATACACACCAAGATCCTCAATCCATGCTTATCATTCACTGAACACGTTGCTTTCCTTTGGCCAACCTAAAATAGGTCTTTGCCTGTCCACATACCACAACTGACTTCAAAACGATCCTAGTGAACCATGAATGTCACAGAATTTTCTCCCATGTCTCATCTATTATACCTTAAGCTCGCATATCATAACTCATGGTCGCATTAAAAGTTATTCTAAAAACTTGGAGACCATCTCTGTCATCAATGCTCTATAACCAGTCCTTACCAGATCAGCTATAGCTCATGCAAAGAATAAGATAATGATCTGCGACCTTAGAGATAAGGTCTATACTCCTTCTACACAAATGTAAGCTCGTGCACTCTGACATGTCATACACTATTTGCACACACTTGTCAGTCAAGTGTGTTCCTGTCATAACAAGTCTCTCTGAGACTCATGAAGCATCCAACTGAGACATATGTTGACATCAATGAAAAAATATGAATGTCAACACCTCAAACAGAAACAATTCCAACAATCTCCTGCTTTGGTATTGATAACAACATATGAAAAAACCATCAAATCAAAAGTAGCCTTTGTATTACAATCTTCTCAATATCCTCTTCATAGCTCCCCCTAAATCAGTAAGGTTTTTTCACCTATATCTCTCCCCCTTTGACATCAATGGAAAAGGGTGACACAGTTCTTTTCTTTCTTTGCACATCCCACCTCTACAAGGTGTAGCTTTTTCAAATCTTCATACCTGAAACAAACCAAGTGCTTGATCACCCAAACATGATCTGTTGAGTTTCTTCCATCACTCCTGCCAAGGAGTTGATCCAAGTATTAAGTCCAAAGAATAATATATCTCTAATAAATACTGGACTAATGCATTCCTACATCATTTAGTTCTTACAAGGAAGGGTTCTCACCTCAAGCATACCTCTCAGATACTCAAAGGAATCTTTTGGAAAAGGTTTTTTGAATATATCTTCTATTTGTTCCTTTGTACTAATGTAATCTAATCTGACTTTCTTCTCTACAACCTTGTCTCTCAAAAATGATATTTTATTGAAATGTGTTTGGCCTTTGAATGCATAACAAGATTATTCAACATGTTTACTCTACTTGTATTATCACAATAAATAAAAACTGGCTCTTCAAATCTTACCCCAATATCCCTCAGCATCAAATTCATCCAGAAAATCTATGTATAATTTATAGTAGCATCTACATACTCTGACTCAGGAGTAGATTGAGCTATACAATCTTGGTTTTTACTCAAACAAGAAACTAACTTTTTCCCAAGGAAAACTGATCCACCACTGGTACTCTTTCTGTCATCAACACTTCCTTCCCAACATGCATCAGTATAAGCTAGTAATGTACAATAATATGACATGCCATACCATAAACCATATTCCAATGTCCCTTTCAAATATCTAAATATCCTCTTGACTGCAATAAGGTGAGTCTCCTTTGGATCATCTTGGAACCTTGCAACAATTCCAACTACACTAGCCATGTCTGGCCTAGTGTGAGTTAGCTATTGTAGACCTCCAATCATGGACATGTCTAACCAAGCATACCAAGCTCTAGGAGATTGTTTTAGTCCATACGATGCCTTCTTCAACCTAAAAACCATGTCCATATCATCTATCAAAGGAAAACCACCAGGCTGCTCAATGTATATGTCTACCTCTAGATCACTATTCAAGAATGCTAACTTCACATCAATCTGATACACCTTGAAATCTGTATGTGCTGCACAAGAAAGGAAAAACATTACTACCTCTAACCTAGCAATAGGATAAAATGTTTCTTCAAAATCTATTCCTTCCTGTTGTGAATAGTCTTTGCAGACTAGTCTTGCCTTATTTCTTACAACCACACCTTTTTCATTCATTTTGTTTTTGAAAACCAATTTAGTTCCAATTACATTCTAATTCTTAGGTCTAGGAACCAATTCCAAACTTTTTTTCTTCTCTATCTGATAGATTTCCTCGTACATTTCCTTAATCCAAGATTCATCTTTACATGCTTCATCAGTAGTCTTAGGTTCTACTTATGAAACCAAACAAACCTCATTTCTAACTTTAGACCTTGTCATCATGCCCTTATTAACATCACCAATAATTTGATTCTCAGGATGATTCATCATAACATACCTTGGTGTATTTGAGGTTTCTATAGGCTCATCCAAGCATACCTAAATTTCATTATCAATCTCAAAAAAAAATTGCCTCTTGATTTTTCAGTTTTCTTCTCATTCTCTGTGATATGAATTTGAAACCTCTCATCAATTTTTACATTAGCACTTTCAACTATTTTTCTCAATCTTAGATTGAAACATTTATAAGCCTTAATTTTAGTAGAATAGCTAAGAAAAATTCCTCCATCACTTCTATCATCAAACTTTCCAATTTCATTGTATCTTTTGATATAACACTTGTTACCAAATATTCTGAAGTAATTTAGAGTACGAGCATAACCAAACAAAAGTTCATAGCATTTCTTATCAGTACCTTCTCTGGTTTGAATTCTGTTCAGAGTTAAATAGTAGTATTGATTTATTTTCTCCAATGCATATGAAATACATTACCTTAAAGCAACATTGTCCTGGCCACATCCAGTATGGTTCTATTTCTTCTTTTTGTTATCCCATTCTACTTCGGTGTCCTAGGAGAAAAAGTTTGTCTATATATCTCATATTCTTCATAGTAAGTATTGAACAAATCTGATGTAAGCTCTCCACCTCTGTCAGACCTTAAACATTTTATCTTCAGACCTGATTCATTCTCAAATTTTTCTTTGTATATTTTGAACTTGTCAAATTCTTCAGACTTTTCTATGATAAATGCAACCCACATCATCCTAGAATAGTTATCAACAAAATGTATAAAGTACATTTCACCATGGTAGGATCTAGTCCTTGTACTACCACATAGATCTGTATGTACCAGATCCAACTTTCATTTTGCATAAAAGGATTTTCTTTAAAATTTTCTCTTAGTTTGTTTTCCCATCACACATTCTCTACACATAGTGTTAGTAGGATTCACAACTTTTGGAAAATCTTTGACTGCATTAGTGTTTCTGGCCTTCACATGTTATGAAAATTTATATGATAGAACCTTCTATGCCATATCCATATGTCATCTATATTCACAATAAAGTAGCTTGCCTCTATTATATTCAACTGAAACAGATTACCTCTTGTATGTGTACCTGATGCAATCAAATATCTTGTCTGACTTTTGATAGTACATTTACCATCCTTGAATTGCAAGTGATATCCCTTGTCTACAATTTTTCCAACACTCAACAGGTTGTACTTAAGTACATCAACAAGTAAGACATCATTAGTGTTGGTTTTTCCATCAAGAGAGATTGACCCTACTCCAATAATCAACTTAGGATTGTTATCACCAAACCTGTCTACACCACCATCATATTTATCCAGTTCAAAAAACTTATCTTTATCACCAGTCATATGATGTGAACAACAACTGTCAATGATCCATTCTGATTTCTTTTCAAAATGTGAGACTAGGGATTTTTCTTAATGAAAAAGTTCATCATCTTCAGTAGAAATAAATCCAATTTCATTCTCATCATTCACAGAATCATCATCAGATACACCTTCACTAGAATAGTAGCAATCTTCAACCTTGGATTTTTTAGACTTATACAAATTAGGCTTATGTTTAGAAACCCTTGTAGGACATCTAGATGCAAAATGACCAGTCTTATTGTATATGCTAAATATGGGCCTCTAACTTAGCCATACACTTCAACATAGTCATTTTTCATCAGTCACACACAAGAATGAATATTGATTTATTCATCCTACATGCCTGAATGAGTTGACCTGTTTCCTCCAATGTAGATGGGGTTTTTGAATAGCTCTCAAAATATGAGAATCCAACAACCTAGACCAATCTAAGAATGCAGGGTTTAATCTAGAAATATAAATGCAAGATTAGTCTAGAAATAAGATTAAGCTTAGTCTAGAAATGAACATGAGATATTAAGCTAGAAATGAATATCATATTAAACTAAGAATGCTTGAAATAAACTAAGCTATGCATGAATTTTTTTGTCATTGGTAAGAATTCCTCTATCACTTACACTTTAGTCTTGTAGGAATGTGTCAAGGATCTAATAATCTTTGTGATCACGTTATCTTCACTATATGTGCCTCCTAAGTTTCTGATTTCAGTAACAACCTCTGTAATCCCTTGTACATATACTCTGACATTCTCCTCATCTCACATCCTTAGATTCTCCATTTTAGCCTTCCAATTCTATAATTTTTCCTGCTTACTATACTCATCTCCTTTATGTTAGAATCTGTTAAAACAAATATAACCCAAAATCCAATAGAAAGTGTTAGATCAATAACTGGAAAAAAATAAGCAAAATAAAAATATTAGATAAAATTGATGTAAATTCTCAGAGGCATAAAAACATCAAGGAAAATCTCTATTATGCTATCCTAACATATCCAATATATCTCCAAATATCAAAATACAAGTAAGGAAGCCTGTTTATATAGGCAAAGGAGAGGTGGAGGAACCTTCATGTAGTAGATGTAGGCACCTAAATTTAGTAAATGGAGTCACCTACATTTAGTAAATGAAGCCATCTAAATTTAGTAAATGGAGGCACCTACATTTGGTAGGTAGAGGCACCTACATTCTCACCTAAGAAAGAATAAAAGACATGTTGAGGAAATCCTAGAAATAAAGGGAAATATAATTAACCCATCTAGGAAATAAAATCCTACACTAACACCCCCCTTAATAACAACTTAGATGGATGTAGAGAAGAAGGATCCTGTCATAAGATCCATGTTAGGTATGCTTGTACAACTATAATGCAACCTCTCATAACCGGAGAAAAGGAGAAAATCCAGTGGGAAAAAAAATCCTCTCCAAAAGAGAGTCAACAAGAAGCTAAAAAGATCTAGTAGAAGTAGACACCGGTCACACCCTAAGAAAAGAACGTAGATGAATGAACTTTCTCTTAGTGAAGGGTTTGGTGAAGATGTAGGCATTCTAAATGGATGTTTGACAGTACTAAAGATCAAGAACCTTCTCATGAATCAACTCCTGAATTTAGTGCATATGAATCTCAATGTGCTTGGTCCGCTGGTGATGGACCATATTGCAAGAAATTTGAATGGCACTTTGATTATCGCAAAATAGGAATGTGGGCTTGCAGAAAGGAATTCCAAACTCAGTGAGGATGTTCTGAAGCCAAATGGCCCAAGTAGTGGAATTAATTGCTCCTCGGTACTCAGCCTTAGTGGATGAAAGAGCAATAGCAAAATTCTTCTTGCTCGACCAAGAAACTAGACCTGAACCAAGAGAGAAGCAATACCCCGAAGTAGACTTGTAATCCTAAGAATCGCCTGCCCAATCTAAATCTGTGTATCTTATCAAGTCAATATCCACACCTGCTATACAATGGATCCCATAACTGTGAGTACCCTAGATATATTGAAGAATCCTCTTAGATAATTTCTAATGTAGGTCATGGGGCTCCTGCATAAATCTAGAGATTATGCCCACAACATATGAAATATCAAGTCCCGTGTGAGTCAAATATATGAGGCTAGCAACCAATTGACGATACAAGGTAGCATCGAGCAAGGGTGAAGAACAAGAAGCCTCAAGTTTGACTCCTGACACAAATGGAGTCGGTGCATACTTACAGTCAGCCATGTGAGATCTACAGAGAATTTCAAGAGCACACTTGAGTTGTCTAATGAAGATACTAGAAGGTGACTAAGTGATCTCAATCCCTAAGAAGTAGTGGAGAAGGCCTAAGTCATACATCAAGAAGAAATCATGAAGGGCAGTTTTGACTGCCATGATGTGGGATGAGTGGCTCCCCATGATAAAAAATTCATCAACATAGAGGACAAGGAAAGTGAGAGTATCATCCTACTGCAAAATATAGACATTCAAATAAGAATGGCACTGAGCGAACCCAACTGACAGAAGGAATGAGTCCATCTTGGCATATCAGGCCCAAGGGGCCTATTTAAGTCCATAGAGAGACTTCTGTAAGTGGAAAATGATTGAAGGATCCTAGATGAATCCATGTGGTTGCTCCATATATATCTCCTCCTAAAGGTCACCGTGAAGAAAAGCACTCTTCACATCCCTCTGATGAACTTCCCAATGATGGGATGCAGCAATGGAAAGGACAAGTTGGATAGAATTCATTCTAGAAACTAGTGTAAAGGTCTCAGAGTAATCAATCCTAGGAACCTGGGAGAATCCTTTGGCAACTAGACGAGCCTTGTACTTATCAACCAACCCATTTGTAGCAATTGGTTTTTTATAGATCCACTTGCACCGAACATGTTTCAATGGATAAAGGTCTTACATTGATTTTGTGGAAGGGTAATTGGGGTGGTTCCATTCTTAAGGTAGGAATAAATTGCTTGGTACCATGGAGAATTAGGATCAGAAATTTCACATACCATCTCTATCTTTAGTTGTTAATAGGAAGGGACAATAAGATTATCAAATAAAAACTCACACTGTGAACTATGTTTAGGCATAGAGATCAAATACCCAATGGTTTCCACAACGTCAGATGCTTTTTTATTTCTTCTTGGAATCTAATGGAAGAAAATATTTATAAAATGTTGTTTGAGGTTTTCAACCATTCAACAGTAGGGTAGTAATTTTTCATCCTTCATTTTGTATCCATCATTAAATTTCTTGATAACCAACTGGGAGTCTCCAAGGACCAGTAAGTTGAAGATTTTCCAATGGATGGCTTAACGGAGTCCTATTAGGAAGGGCTCATATTCCTCTATATTTTTTGTGCATACAAATTGTAATTTATAAGATTTAGGTATGAGATCCCCTTGAGGTGTGACGAACAAAACACATTCTCCTGATCCTTTCTTTGTGAAAGATCCATTAAAATAAATTTTCCATTGCATGCTCGGGGTGATAGTAAAAAAGGATTCATCTAGAAAATCTGCAATGATAGGATGATCCCCTTGAACATGAGCTTCATATAGGTGATCTACAATCACTTGTACCTTAATATATTTCTAGTACACATAGATAATGTCAAATTCACTGAGTATCATAGCCCATTTAGTAGTGCATCTAGTAAGAGAAACTTTAGACAACATATATTTTAGTGAATCGATCTTTGTAACAAGTTGTATCTTATAATTAAGCATGTAGTGGCATAACTTCTATGTACAAAAGAAAATAGCCAAAAATTATTTTTCAATAGGTGAATAATTCAATTCATATCCCACTAGACTTCTACTAAGATAATAGATTTCTTGCTCTTTTACCTTGTCATGTAGCTGTGCCAAAATAGCACCAAGTTAAACTTCAGTAGTGGATATGTACAAAATTAGAGGTCGGCCTAGGATAGGTGGAACCAACACTGGAGGATTAGCTAGATATTATTTTAGTCATTCAAATTATTTCTGACATAGGAAATCCCATTGAAACTTGATATTGTTGTGTAGTAGGTGAGAAAAGGGATACACTTTATCAACCAGTTGTGACATGAGTCTTCTGATAGACTAGAGTTTTCCTTGTAGAATACATAGTTGTTTTAATGTCCTAGAGGGAATCATCTCCAAGATGGATTTTAATTTCTTGTTATCTACTTCTATTCCCCTGTATGACACAATATAGCCTAACAATTTCCCAGATTGGACACCAAAGACACATTTCTTGGGATTGAGATGAAGCTTGTACTCCTCCAATTTTTCAAAGATTGTTGTGAGGACAGAATTATGAGAGTCACTTGTCTTAGATTTTCCCATAATTTCATCCACATAATCTTCCATAATAACATGCTAAAGGTGATGAAATATTGTGGTCATTGCTTGCTGATAGGTTGCACCTACAATTTTTAGACCAAATGGAATGACCTGATAATAGAATGTACCCCAAGGAATCGTGAATGCAGTCTTGTGTTGATCTTCTGGTGCTATTCTGATCTGATTATACCTAGATAATCCATCCATGAGGGACATTATCTCATTTCCAACAGTGAAATCTATTATGATATCAATATTTGGTAGCAGAAAATCATCCTTAGGACATGCTAAGTTCAAGTCTCTAAAGTTTGTACAAATTTGGATGCCCCAGCAAATTTACCTACTGGTACAACATTGGAGATCCACTCAGGGTAATGAAGAGGTCTGCTAATCTCTGCATCAAGCATCTTTTGGAGTTTGAATTTGACTAACAAAGCAGCTTATGGATGCACCTTGCGTAGCTTCTGCTTAACATGTTTAACCTTTGTATCAACTGTGAGGTTGTGTAATACTAAATTTGTGTCCAGTCGGGACATATCTTTGTATTTCCAGGAAAATTTGGTTTGTTGTTTCTTGAGGAACTCAGTCATATATTTTTTTCTTGATCATTGAGTGATACTGTAATATATGTAATCTTTGGATTTTCTTCTGTACCAAGATTGAATATTATTGTATCTTCTATTAGGATGGAGGATTTTTCTGGCTGTAAAGATATAAATGACAGGTCAACTTCTCCCTCCTCTAACACCTCAGAGAGGTTTTCACTAGAGGACACATCCTTTATTTTATCTTTTTCTTTATCTGAAGGTTCCTGCAAGAGGTTTTCACGAGGAGATGTTTTATTCTTTTTTATATTTTATGTTTTTTTTTCATTTTTTTGACTATGAGTGTTGACCTGGATACCAAAGTAGGTTTTCTTATTATAGTGAATTTGATGCTCATATTCTTAGAGGTTCTTAATTCCAAAGAGTGCCAATATTGCCTCACCTGAATCGCATATCTCCAAATATGGTAGTGAATCATGTCGATCCCAGCCAATTAACTCAGGTTTTTTGAGGAGAAAGTTAGGGGATGAAAGGTCAGATTCTATAATGGTAAGGACATAGGAAAACTCATAAAGTTCATCTTCAATGTATTGGAAAGGTACTTCAAAGAACTCTTCCTCGATGTCTGAGTTAGATTCAACTAAGCAATAGTACTTAGAAAATTTTGTCTTTGTTTCTAAGGAGCCCAATCCTTTACCACATGGATAACCTTTTTCTTCAATGAGGGTATTCCTTCCCATTGCATTTTCTGCAAGACCCATACCATGATATCCCATTCTTTCAACAATGGGAGTATCTTTTATATATTTGTCCTTAGGGAAGGTTACCGGTTTCTCTTCATCCTCCTTGTAAAGCCAATCAAGGACATTAGATGCCATGTGTTCATCTGATAAAGATCCCCAATGTTGAAAAGTAGTCTTTTTTGCATTTCATGATGCCTTTTTCTCCTGAAGGAACCAATTGTGAAGGTTTTCGTTAAGACTTTGAGGACAAGGGGATTTTCCCAATGCACATAGTACTTTCAAACATATATTCTCCCATGCCTTGATCTATGAATATGATTTTCTTCTCTGACTCAGGATTGTTTTCTTCAATGGCTATTCCCTTTCCTTTAGATTTGTCTGAGGAAATTTATGATGTTTCTTTAGCGGAATTTTTTTGTGTTATAGGCGGGGTAGGATTCTTCCTTTAAATAGATTGACCAAATTCATTCAAATGACAATAATTTGATTATTTACCTTCCAATCTTTTACAATATTGAAAGGGCTCTGGATCTCCATAAATAGTTATTTCTCTACCATGATGTGGGAGCTTTAGAAATTGATGGTATGTAGAAGGTACACATTTTCTAGCGTGTATCCATGGTCATCCCAATAAGATGTTATATGGAAAATCAGGGTCAAGCACATGACAAACTGTTTCGATTAAAGTTGGGCCCACTTGCAGAGGGAGTGTTATCGGGCCTTTACTCTCCCTTTCCCTATCATCATAGGCCTTTCTTGTGATTCTTTTATTTACATCAAGAAGGTCTTTAGAAAGACCAATGTTTCAGATCATTTTTAATGTACACAAATTATGACTATATCCACTATCTATAAGGACCCGATTTATTTTAGTGAAATGAATTTTGGCTTCAATATGGAGTGATTTATTGTTGTGTAGGTTTGGGCCATGTAAATATTTATTAGCAAAGACTAAATGCTCTTTTGAAGCTAAATTACCAATCATATCTTGGAACTGGGATATGTTGATGTTTTCAAGAGCACGTGACTCATTAAGGGCATTTTCAAGAACTTCTTTATGGATAGGAGATGTGCAAAGAATCTCAAGAATAGATATTTGTACAGGCATCCTTCCTGATTGGGCCAAGAAATCATAGCGCAAAATAGGATGAGTGGTTGTGGATGCTAAAGACAGTGGATTTGAAGAGGTTGATGAGTTGTTAGCAACTTGAACAATGAATCTTTCTCTTCGAGTAGTAGCATTACAATTTTCTCCTTTAAGTGTCAGTGTGTTTACATGATTTTTAGATTCTTTAACACATCCATAGAGTGTATGAAAATCAAAGATTCCATTTTATTCTAAACCTCCACATGTTTGATTGTCACCTGTGATGGTGTTTGTAGAATAATCATACATAATGACATTGGATGTGTTATTCTGATTATGTTCTAGAAAAGGCTCATTATAGAGTTTCACTTTTGCATTAGAGGATAACGAGGTTTGTCCTTCAACCTCAATTTTTCCATCCTCTATAAGGTCTTGGAAAAATTTCTCAGTTTCATGCATTTCTTGGTGTCATGTCCTTTGATGTGATGGTATTTGCAATATTGATTATGTTTATACCAAGTTGGCTTAGGTTTATTTTCATCAAACGACTGAGTATTAGGATATACCATCATCTCTTGATCCACTAATAGTCAAAACACCACATGAAGTGATTCTATGAGAGAAGTGAATTGTTGGTGTTGTCTTGGACCAGTGTTGTTGTTATTATTACTGTTGTTGTTATTTCAAGGAAACCGATAGGACTGATTGCAGGGTTTTTGTTGAGATTGTTGTTGTGATGAATTTTTCTGGTTATTTTTGTTTTTATGATTGTTGTGATTATTCTAATTTCCCTGATTAGATGCTTGGACATTTTGAGCATGCTTGGTATTTGTCACTCCATCATTAATGACCCCTTTGTTTTTTCTTCAGAATTTAGGTTTTTCATTGTTAGAAGAAGGGGTATAATGTTTAATGGCACCTTTTTGAAAAAGTCCATCTTCAATGTTTTTCCCCTTTTAAACAAGATACTCAAAAGTGTCAGGCAAAGCCATTTTCACTTGGAATGTCATTTCAGATACCAAGTTTCTAGTGAAGATGTCGATCAAGTGATTATTGGGTATCTTCCAAGGCATATGATTTGCAATGTGTCTCCATATTTGTAGAAACTTGGAAAAGGTTTCTCTGTTCCTTTCCTTGGTATAACACAAATCACTTAATGATGCTTGATGTTCAATGTTGTATGAATATTGTGCAACAAATTTCTTTGCGAGGTCGGAGAAGGTAGATATGGATCCATGAGGGAGGGCCATGAATCAGTCCAGAGAGAGACTACAAAGAATCCTAGTGAAGAGTCTCTTTAGGTAATTTTTGTTGTAGGTGACTTCTAGGAATGCAATATAAAATTATTTGATATGTCAGACAGGGCATGTATCTCCCTTGTATTTCTCAAGTTTAGGTATCTCAAATTTCAGAGGAAATAGTTGCATGGTTATAAACTTGTTGAATGGATAAGGACATATCTCATCAAAGGAGAATTATTTCTTTCCCCCATTTTTCATGCTATGCACAAGATTCTTAAGCTCATTAACTTATTGAGCTAGGTCAGGAGCATTGTGAGGTATGGACTACGGTCCAAAATATTGTCCACCTCTGAATTGTGAGACTGAAAGGCCTATCGATGGTATACCAATTGTAGGAGGAGGTGTATAATGATAAGCTTAGGATGTTTGTTGAATGAATTCCTTCATTGTAGATGAAAAAAATGTGAATTGTGATGATGGAATTGGTTGTGTTGATAAGGGGATGGAACTCTACACTATGTTGAAAACACTAGCACCAACACTGGTAGAGGTGTTCATTGTGGTATGAGTGCTATTATGCAAGGTTATGTTGGGAAAAACACTAAGGACCTATTGAATTTTCTCCCCTGTCAATTGAAATATTGGTTAGAAAGTAGATGCGGGATTGATGTAGAAGGTCCACTAGAATTGGCCTCGCCTCTGTCTTGGGATGATGTTGTATTAGAGGTTGAGGTTGTAACCATGTTGGTAGTAGTTGTAGCCTTGATGATATTTTTTACAAGGAGAGATTCATCGCAGTCGGCAGGTGTTGTGACACTATTATTGATAAGGTTTAGGAAAATCTCTCTACTATTCTGATTAATGTCCTTCTCAACCATCTCTAAATTGTGTGGATCACTGAGTAAATTATTCACTTGAGTAGGTATTTCATCTTGTTCTACCAATTCATTTTCTTCAGGGACATGGGTAATGTCCTCAACGTGTACTTCATGGGCTTGAAAGAATGGATGAGAAAAAGGATTCTCATAGTTATGGTTTTTGTTTTCTAGTGTACGCCTCATGTTTTTAGCTTGGGATCAAGTAAATAGCATACAATGATGACCTCCAACAGATGAAACATGAAAGGTGAAAGATGAAGGATGAAGTATGAATATTGGAAGATTTTATGATGATGAAAGATGAACCTTGGAGCAAGGATTTGAACTTGATTTGATTTGATTTGGATTTAGATTGATTAGATTGGATTATTTTATTTTATTTGATTGAGATTTATTGATTGGATTAGATTGGATAGGAGTTAAAGGTTTTGAGATAAAAACCTCGATGATGCAAGACCTTATGATGATACAAACTCAAAGCATTTATTTGGATGATATATTCTTCTACTTAGAGATAGACTTATGATCCCAAGAAAAATAGATTAGGATTAAGGGAATTAATTACTTGAGATAGACTAATAGTCTACAAGTAATAACTTGATTAAATGTGTTTGCTAGAAGTGAAGGTCTGTAACACTTTGATCAAAATCTTTCAACCTAAGAAGGATAAAGGAATGAAAGATTGGATTTGATTTGATTGTAGTCCAAAGATGGTGTATTTTTTCTCCAAGATGGAATGATGATCTTGAAAAGATAAGGAGGTAATGAATTTATTTGAGGGTCAAAGGTCAAAAATGAGGCTCATATAGTCATATCTCTCAAAATGGATAAAGGGGTGATTCACATGATTCTTGGCCATGATACTAGAAACCTTGTTGTTGAAGATGATGGGATAAAATTTCTCAATGTCCTTGAATTATTTTTGAATTGATTCAATTATATGTTGGTATTCTTTGGGTTTCTTATCAGCTTCTTTCTTTTCTCTATAGACACGGGGAACCATGAGTTTCACTTTCTTAGGCTTTCCTGAATCGGTCATTTCCCATACAGAGAATGTTGGTTTTGACTGGGTAAACATATGTTTCATGATGAATACTTTTGAGAGCCTCGAGGAAAGTGAATTTATGATGTTTTTGCAAGGACTGAATGCTCTCTATTTTTAAGAGGAGATGAAAATTCTAAAATATAGAAGATGATCTACAAAGATGACCATTCCAGGTCGAAGATGACAGTCCCAGGTGGGAGATGACAATTTCAATTCGGAGATGATAGTCTCATAGTGGAGACAAAAATCTTAGAGCTGAGATGACAGTCTTAGAGTGAAGATGACAGTCTCAGAATGGAGATAGAATTCTTGGGGTAGAGACAAAATTCTCAGGTCGTAGATGATAGTTTGATTCTAGAGAAATTTTTGACTGATTTGATGAATTCTGATCAATTGGGTTTTTTTGGTCTGAATCGATTTTCAAGCATCTAAACCATAGAAATACCAATCATATGTTAGAAAATAGTCCAGCAAGGGACAAATAAACCTTGCAGGATTCAAGCAGTAGTGACAATGAAATTTTTTTATCTCTGAGGTATGTATGTTCTTGGTTAAATCTCAATGAGAGAGTCAAGCAGTTCCTACCCTAAAGAATCAGTAGATCATAAAATCCTTACTCGCAAACTTATGCACACTTTAATTGCTAAATAGAATATGACCACTGCTAAGCATGTAATGGGTTAACAATTTTGTATTACATGACTTTAAATGCTCGGGAAGGAAAAATATGGTGAGTGTCTTGGTGAGGTTACTATCCTCCTTGCACTTATATTATCACACTTTCAAAGGTGAATTGGGTAGTGTTGTCTGACTTTAAGTCACTCATTTTTTTTGGCAATATTGGTCAGTCTGGTCAGTCATGAGTCTAGGTCTAAGTCACTATAGGTAAGTGATCTTTGCCAGATTTCCCTTCATCTGCTTTTTTC
>MU227936.1:4718270-4772697 GCA_018584345.1 Thuja plicata | reverse complement strand
GATAAAAACAAATTCATTGAACATCATAAACAATCAGGGAGCTGTACCTGTCAATTCAGAGGGCAGTGATTGAAGATATACACTGACCCATTTGTTGGTGACATCCTTTTGTTCTCTCACCTTGGGTTCTAAAAGATTCAGAGATCATAAATCTAACGGGAGGACAAACTGTCAACCAACAGGTAGATTCTACACTAAGGTGTTTATTGAGTGCATATGTTCGCAACTACCCCTTGCAATCCTATAAATAGGATTGAGTCCTACAACCCTACAAGTACTTAGATAATGTAGTCCCTAATGCATGATTGAGGCCTTGTAGTCCTACAACTCAGGAATAATAATAAATTCTTAGAATCACTACGTCCTCCAAGACTTTAATCTCAAGGATAATTTTGATTAGAGTGGGTTAGAAGAGGCTTTCCTATGACCGATTTCCTGCTTGAGCCATCCTGGGAGAATTTTTCATCAATCGACAGGCTCACTAAAGGTAGTACACTAAAAGAAATGGATTTTCAACTTAGGAGTCTTGATTTCTGATTTTCCACTTGGTAAAAGAGCATAATCTCCTATTCATGTTGTTTTCTCCCAAACACATCAAACAAGTTGTTCATTCCCAAGGTTTCTATCTAAGTGATATATTAAATGAGTCTAGGTTTTTGATGGCCTTGTAAAGGAAAGAGAATACTCCTCTATCACTTAACAAAACGCTACAGTGAACCTTTGTTAAAATGTCTAAGAAATTATTTAATGAAGACACAATGTTTATTCATATCTCCTAGGAAACCTATAAAGCATAAAGTGAGTAGTCTAATTTTTTGAATGTATTCTAATAAAATCTTGCAAGGCCAAGTATTACTACTTTTAAAAGTTAATCTTCAGATTTGAGGTGCTGAAAATAACAAGATAAAT
The DNA here is from genome assembly GCA_018584345.1 of Thuja plicata. Lineage (NCBI taxonomy): Eukaryota > Viridiplantae > Streptophyta > Pinopsida > Cupressales > Cupressaceae > Thuja > Thuja plicata. Next base: position 4,771,788 of record MU227936.1, on the reverse strand, counting down.
CAGTAACACAAAGTCCTACAAGAAACTAAAGATTGCATAGATGATAGTTCCATGTCGCAGATGATGATCTTCACAGATGATAGTCAACGAGCACAAATGGAAATCAAAGAGCATAGACATTAGTCAAACTGTGAAAACAACAGTCAATGGTCGCATATGATAGTAAAACTATGCATATGACAACAACGATTGAAAATGATAGTCAAAATTTGCAAACAACTGTGAGTAAAAATGTCAAAAAACAATATACCAGACACGTAACAACGTGGATTTTTGAGGAGCGTAGATAAGAAAACGTAGGCACAGATGACAATATGTGGAGACGACAGTCAACCTAAATAGATGATAGTTTAAAAATCAAATTCACCCAACTGTGATTAAATAAATTTTTGAAATTTTTGCTAGCATTAACTCTATAAAAGTATCTCTCTGACAGAAACCCGAGAACTAAAAATATGAAATATCCCAAAAAATAGTTTAAATCATTAAAAAATTAATGTCCTTTTTATCCAAAGCAGAGATGACAATCTCTTGGTAGAGAAGATGAACTGCACAGGTGACAATTTGCATAGACAACCATTCCAGGTCAGAGACGACTCTGTGTAGATCGCAAATGGCGAAACGTGACAGACATAGGAGAATGGCTGAAATTTTTCAAAAAAATTAAACTTTCAGGGATGTGGCTCACATCAGGCATGCCCAAATGTATATTATGAAAACCTACTTGTGTGGAACACGCTCATACATACAAATGTTAGGTAAATAAATCATTTATTTCTAATATAATATTCTCATAAACTTGCAACTACACAAAGCTTACAACATAACCTTCGATGAGCCAAATAAGTGCACCCAAGACTTTTTTATTTTCTCTTAGAGAGGAATGTGGGGGTGATCTCCCAACACAAGATATAAATCCCACTTTGATTAAATGATAAAGAAATGATACTAAATGCAAACTAGATGGAAGTGATATTGAATAAGCTCAAGAAACAGTTATGGAGAACTAGTCTCAAGCATTCAATGCAAGAAATAGAAGTAGGTATGAAAACTAAATGCAAGATCCTAGTATTGAATGCAAAACTAAGAATGCAAATACTATAATAAATGCAAAAAACTACCAAACAATGTTAGTAAAAGAAAAATAACTCTAAGCACAAACTAGCATGATAACTCTAGTGCAACATGATGGATGATTTACTCTTGGAAAGGCTCCTATTTATAGGATTTTTAGATGACATGGGTGAGGTGTCCATCTCATGTGGCATCCACATAGGTGCCACATTAAGGACACATAAGCCATGAAAGAGTCTAACTTTTCTCACACATGTGCAAGAAACTTTAGAAGTGATGGATCAATGTGTACTTGAAGTACACATGTAAGAGATCTTGTCATAGATGTCATAGACCTGGTCCAATGAGACATTTTTGGAAAGTGTAAGAAGTTTTCATTAAGGTTGTAAGAAACCTTGTTTAAGAATTTTTTGTAATCTTTGAAAAGGTGAATTTTGGAAATTTTCTCACACATGTGTGAGCAAATAATTAGGAATAATGGGTGTAGGAATCCAAAAATTTGCATAATTAACCTTATTTAATCAGTTGATAGGTCTATTTGTTGAAAGTGATGTGGGTAGAGTAGGATCTAGGTCTAGATTTAGGATTAATCTAAATTAAATTTAGACTAGTCATAGCTTAATAGAACATTAGAATGTGGAGGCAATAAATCAATTAAAAAAATTATTTAAAAGGGGAATTTAATGGAGGAAAGGTAATAAATAAAATTTAATGCACTTAGGGAGTAGGTATTGAAATTAAATTTAAATACTATAGAAGATGAACCTAATTTAATTAAATAAATTTAATTAAATAGGTGGAAGTGTATAACAAATATAATTAAATGACTATAATGTTAAGGGATGAGTTTAGGTGTCTAAAGATAGTTAGGAACCATTGGGAAGATTGTTTGAACTCATTATAGGCTTTTCGTGATCGAAAGCAAGGGTTGGGTTAAAGAATTGAGAAAGATAAGCAATAAAAACTTACTATTTTCCTCATTTTTCTCCGATTTCTATAATTATATAGCTCTGTACGGATGAACACAAGAGTGAGATGATCATGGATGAATAATGTAGTTAACTATCCTTTGAATACAATTTATTTTTGGTTGATATCATCTCTCTATCAAAAATTCTATTTTTTTCTATAACAGACCAGGAAACCCTCAAACACTTGCAGTTTGGAGTTAAAATGTGATTTGTGCCACTTGCCACCATGGGAAAAGCATGAACTTTGGTTGAAATTGAGGTCCCTATATTTATTATAATATTAGATTGGTTTGGGACCTGGGAGAGAAGGGAGTTGGGAGAATGAGGAAGCCCTAGCCAGCCATCTTTATTTGACTAGTTGGTTGTTAAGGGAAAATGGGTGTAACAAAGACATCAAAAGGTGAGTTGGTTAGATTTTGATGGTTGATTTTGTGTTTTTGCATAGGGAAAAACGTTTTCAAGGTGGAGGGGGAGTTTGGAGACACCATAAACTAAGGGTTTCTTAAGATACCAAGCCTATTAGGCCTAATTAAGTCTACAAAAAAACATTCATCTGTTGTCGTACTTGTAGATTCAGAAATTCCAATTGGTACATGTTGTGAGGGAGCCAAAAGGGTAATCAAATATGTGCTTAGGTTTATGGGGTGTTTGGGAAGTTTGGGAGTTGAAGAGCCAAAACCAAGAAAGGAGACCTACTAGGAAACTGGGTCTAATTGGGTGGAAACAGACCCAAGTAGAAAGATAGATTTGTTGGGGTCATGTGGTTGACTCAAATCCTGGTTCTTATGCCAAGATGAGTTGTAAGAGGATTATAACTCATCTTTGAAATAATTTTGGAAGGACATCTTGTTCAACCTAAATTAGGGGCATTTCTTTCAAGGGAAGGTTTGAAGAAAACAAGAGGGAAGTTGTGTTTTGGATCAAGGGGTGATCCAAACTGAATAGTGCCTCTAAGGAGGGGAAATATATGAGTCTTTAAGTCAACAAGGTGGCTCGATGGACTAGGAGGAGTACTAAGGGGATCCTTTTTCAAGGATAGGGATGTCTAGGAGAAGAGATTGATAGGTGAAAGGGAAAGTTTAAGTCCTTTAAGCCACCTCTGTAGCATAGTAGTATCAGAGTGGGATTAGGATCACATGGGTGTTGTGATCTTGGTGTATGTTAGAGGAAGTTTCAAGAGAATAGGCTAACACCATGCCTACTAAAAACATGTCACAGGACATAGTCAAGAATATGTTTTCAAAGAAATGTTTGAGGCCAGATTAGCAAAGATGAACAAGACTACAAGTAAGGTAGCGGAGGATGAATTTGAATTTGATAAGGAAGGGGAGGAAAGGGAGGAGGAGACCCAAAGGAAGGAAGTGGAGTTGCCTACATATCAAAGAGCATTTGTTGAAGCCCTAAATTTTTTTGGGAGGGATATGACAAATAATGTGCCTAAATTTGGAGGAAGCGTGAATCTAGAGGAGGTAATGGATTGGGTGGAGGCCTTGAACAATTTATTTGAGTGTAATAAAGTTCCTGAAAACAAAAGAGTGAACATGGAAAATGCCAAACTAAGGGGATCTGCCCTATCATGGTGGAACTTTATGTAGGGAGAAAGAGTCAAAGAGGGAAGGAACATGATCTCATCATGGGACATAATTAAAGAAAGGATTAAGTCATAATTTTTACCACCTGATTATGAGGTGAAAATATATAGAAAACTATAGAATCTAAGGCAAATGGACTTAGATTTCAATGCGTATATAAATGAATTCAATAGGATAAGTATCATATCTAAGAGACATGAGAAGGAAGGAGAAAAAGTAGTAAGATACTTGAATGGCTTGAGGGTAAGCATACAAGATGAAATAAGTATCTTGGCACCTGACACTATGAATAAATGCATACAATTGGCCTTAAGAGTGGAGGAAAAACTAAAGAGAAAAGGGGAAAAAACAATAGAGGAAGAGGAGGAAGTAATTTTTGGGGAAGATGAAACTTTGGGGGAAGAAGTCAACCTCATAGATCACAAGGAGAGACCAGTCAAGGGGAGTCATCTAGAAACTCCAACTCTAAGGGTAATTGGAGAGGGGGGAGACCTAATTATAGAGGTAGGAGTGGAGAAGTAGGAAGGGGGTTAAATTATTTTCTATGACCAGGGTCTACTGAAAATTTAGTATGTATTAAAATGGTTGAGAAGTTGCAGTTAAATAGAATTCCTCATCCTTTTCCTTCTAAATTTTCTTGGTTGACAAAGGGACAACATTATTTTGTAGTTGAGCAAGTATGGGTGGATTTTCAAATAGTTGAATACATGGATAGCTTGTTGTCTGATATTGTCCAAATGGATGGATGCCATCTTTTACTCGGCAGGTCATGGTAGTATGATGTCAATGATCAACATGATGGTAAGAGGAAAACCTATAGGATCATAATAGAGGGAATCAAGTATACAATAAAGAAACTGCTTGATGGAGGAGAAGAAAAATTTGAACCAGGAGTCCTTTTAGTAGGAGAAAAGGAGATGATATGAGCCTTGAAGGAAGAAAAGGTGGGACATGCCTTGGTATTTAGACCCAAGGATCAGTCTGATCAGTCAAAGAACAAGGATGAAGATCTTCCAAAAAAGGTGAAGGATTTATTGTAGAATTATGATTGGGTAGTAAAGGAGGAGATCCCTAACTCTTTGTCACCAATTAGAGATGTTAGTCACCGCATTGACTTGATTTAGGAGCCACCCTACGAAACACAACTTCCTACAAAATTACACCATCTCAAAATGAGGAGATTGCTAAATAGATCCAAGATTTGTTGTATAAGGAATTCATCAAGAAGAGCCTTAGCCCATGTGCAGTACCAACTGTACTTGAACCCAAGAAAGGGGGAAAATGGAGGCTTTTCATAGACTCAAGGTCCATCTATAAAATTACAATCATGTACATATTTTCCATGCCTACAATAGAGGATTCAATAGATTACTTAATATATTCTTACTATTTTTCTAAGGTGTATTTGAAGAGTGGTTACAACCAAATAAGGATTAGGGAGGGGAATGAATGGAAAACAAAATTCAAAAGAAATAAAGGTTTGTATGAATGGATGGTCATGCCTTTTGGTTTGAGTAATGCCCCAATGCCCCAAGTACCTTCATGAGATTCATGAATGAAGTGTTGAAGCCATTTATAGGGAAATTTTTTTTGGTGTACTTGGATGACATCCTTTGTTTTAGTAAAACTAGGGAGGAACACCTAGAACACTTGGATTTCATGTTGAAGAAATTACAGGATAAGAGCCTGCTCATAAACTTGGAGAAGTGTGAATTTTTGAAATAGGAAGTGGTATATTTGGGCTTTGTCATCTCAATGGGGAGTCTTAAGATGGATCCTGAAAAGATAGAAGCCATAGTGAGTTGATGTACACCTAGGAGTATGGGGGAAGTAAGGAGATTTCATGGAATCTCAACCTTTTATAGGAAATTTATAAGGAACTTTAGTCAAGTGTGTGCACCCATATTGGACACAATCAAAGGAGGGCAGAAATGCTAATTTGCATGGATAGAAGAAACAAATAAGGATTTTGATACCTTTAAGGCAAAAGTATCTCAAAAATTTGTACTTGTTTTACCATATTTTAATAAGCTATTCATGATATAATGTGATGCAAGCAATGTGGGAATGTGGGCAGTACTAAGTTAGGAGGGAAGGCCAGTTGCATTCTTTAGTGAAATATTGAATGAGTCTAAGAGGAAATACTCATCTTATGATTCAAAGATGTATGATTTAGTATAGGCCTTTAAGAAATGGAGACACTATCTCCTTCCTAAGGAATTTATTGTGTACACTAATAACTAGACATTGATTTTCCTGAGCCATAGGAAAATGAAGGGGGTGGATTCTACATAAGAAGACACTTTCACTATTAAGCACAAGAAGGGGGTAAGTAATCAAGTTACAGATGCCTTGAGTAAGAGGACCATGAAATTCTAAGAGATACAACTACAGAGTGTGGTGGTAGAAACCTTAAATTCCATGTTTGAGGGGGGATGAAGATTTCAAAGATATTTATGGGGTTTGTGTTGATTTTTATAACACTTGTAATGTGGAGTATTCAAAATATTTGGTGCAGGAAGGATTTATTTTTAAAGGGAGTCAATTGTGTGTCCCAAGATGTTCAAGGAGGGAGAACATCATCAAGGAGAAACATTGTGGAATTTTAGGGGGTCACTTTGGGTTGGATAAGACTCTTGAATAGGTTAGGAGGTACTACTTTTGGCCAAAGATGCAATCAGATATTAGGAGATATGTGAAGACATGAATGATCTGTTAGAAGGGTAAGAGAACAACAAAAAATGCAGGACTGTACCAACCATTTCCTATTCCTTCTAGGCCTTGGGATAGTGTAAGTATGGATTTTGTAATAAGACTCCCTAGGACACAAAAGGGGTATGACAATTTTTTTATGGTTGTGGATAGGTTCAGTAAAATGGCTCACTTTTTGCCATGCAAGAGCACTCATGATGTTTCTCATGTAGCATGCATTTTCTTCAGGAACATGGTTAGAATTCATGGATTTGCATAAAGCATAATATCTGACAAGGATATGAATTTTGTAGGTCACGTTTGGAGGACCTTATGGAGGAATTTGGGAACCAATTTGTCTTTTATCTTTTCCTACCATCCAAAAAAATATGGGCATGCTGAAGTGGTCAAGGGTCTTTAGAATATTTACTAAGATACCTGACCAAACAACATAATCAAGCATGAGGTGTCATTCTTCCACAGGAAGAGTTTTCTTATACTGACTCCATTAATAGGAGTACTAGGAAAAGTCCATTTCAGATTGTTTATGGGTTGAATCCAAAGGGGATCTTGGAACTTAGAAAGTTTCCACATGATTTCAAGGTCAGTGCACATGGAGAGAACTTTGCAGAGGCTATGAAGGAATTTCATGATCAGGTTAGGGAAACCTTACAACAAATTTCTCTCAAATACAAGGAATAGACAGATAAGAAAATAAGGGATGCAAAATATCAAATAGGCTACTTAGTGTGGGCACACTTAAAGAAGGAGAGACTACCAAATGGGAGGAACACTAAACTTATGATGAAAAAGATATGACCTTGCAGAATCAACAGAAAAAATTCCCCTAATGCATATGAATAGAACTACCTCATGATCTAGGAATCTCCCCAATATTTAATGTATCTAATCTCTTTCATTTTAAAGGTGTTGTCATTTTCGGTGAGGAAGATGGATGGGGAACATCGGATGAGGAGGATTGGAAGTAGACATTACCACTAACTGAACTTGAGAAATTAGACAACATAATGGACACTAAAGTTTTCAAGAATACTTGAAGGAATGAATACAAGAAAAACCTGGTAAAATGGAAGGGTTTACCAGCATCAGAAGTTGTTTGGATGGATGAAAAGAAATCAAGACACATGGAGTCACTTTACAAGACCTCATCTCAAGAGGGACTTCAGATCTTTTGAATAGGGAATATGGTGTAGGGGCACCTTTGATGTAATAAGGATCCAATGATCATCCAATGTTTGATTTTCACATGTTGTGGGTAAGGGGGTCTTTAGGATCATTTTGGTAATCAATTGTAATAATTTAACCCAATTTATAAGACCACTGACCCAATAAGGTATTGATAAGCCTATTGGTCTAGTTTGGTCAAAGGGTTATTTCGAGTATGGGAGGGGGTAGGAAAGGAATGTCATGATGTTTTGAATCAATCATGGACATTAAAATGACTTCATACCATAGGGTAGATATGAGGGTGTTTTATGTCCTAAAGTTGTCAATGTAGTCATAATGGTCATATTGGTTCAAATGATAGTTAGGAACTATTGGGAATAATGTTTTAACTCATTATATTCCTTTCACTATTGAAGGCAAGGGTTGGGTTGAATAATTTAGAAAGATAAGCAATAAAAACTTAGTATTTTCTTAGTTTTTCTCTACTTTTTATAGTTGTATGGATCTGTACGGAAAACCGTGAGGGTGAGATGTTCATGGATGAATAATTTAGTTAAATATCTTGTGAATCCAATTGATTTTGGGTTTATATCATCTCTCTATCAAAATTCATATCTATGTTTTTGTATCAGGCTAGGAAACCCTCAAACACTTGGGGTTTGGAGTTGAAATGTGATTTGTCCCACTTTCCACTCTGAGAAAAGAAAGGAATTTGGTGTAAAGTAAGGTCCTTGTATGTACTATAATATCCAATTGGTTTGGAACCAGGGAGAGAAGGGAGTTTGGAGGATGAGGAAGCACTAGCAAGGCCTCTCTATGTGATTAGTTTATTGTTAAGGACAAATGTGTGTAATAGATACATAAACAGGTGCATTGGTCAAAGTTTGATGGTGGATTTATAATTTTGGCATAGGGAGAGAAGTTTTCAAGGTGGAGGGGGAGTTTTGAGGCACTTTAAACTAAGGGTTCCTTAAGAAACCAATCCTATTAGGCCTAATTAGGTCTACATAAATAACATTCATCTGGTGTCATACTTGTGGATTTAGAAACCCTAATTGGTAAATGTAGTGAGGGAGACAAAAGGTTACTCAAATCTATGCTTAGGTTTGTTGGTTGTTTGGGAATTTTGGGAGTTGAGCCAAAATTGAGAAAGAAGACCTTTTAGGAAACTAGGCCTAATTGAGTGCAAACAGACCCAAGTGACAAGCCAAAATTGTTGGGTTCTTGGGGTTGATTCAAATCCTATTTCTTATGCTAGAAATATTTTTAAGGGGATTCTAACTCATCTTTGAAATCATTTGGGAAGGACATCTTTTTAAACCCAGATTACGGACATTTCTTTCAAGGACGTGTTTGAAGAAAATAAGAGGGAAGTTGTATTTTGGATCAAGGGGTGATCCATACTGAATAGTGCCTCCAACAAGGGGACATATATGAGTCTTTGAGTCATCAAGGTGGCTCTAGGGACTAGGAGTACTAAGGGGATCCTTTGTCAAGGATAGGGTTGTCTGGTTGAAGAGAATGATAGGTGAAAGGGAAAGTTTAAGTCCTTTGAGCCACCTCTGCATGAATTTTCTGAAGAATTTGTAGGTGTCCCCTCTGAGTTTTGGTGCTCTTAATGGTGAATTATAAATTCAATTCTTTATCCTTTAATTTTCCAAAATTTCACACTTTTCTATGTACTCTTTTCAAAGGTTTCCATCAAGTTAATCACCTTATTGCTTGGCATAATGGATTTTTCTTCTCTGACTGGAGACACTTGATTTTTGGCAACCTTAGAGTATTTTATTTATTTTTATAGATTTTTTGTTCCATTTTTTTTTTCTCCCTAGGATTGCAACATTTTTAATTCCGCTCATTTCAAGCTATCCTAAGCCTCAAACGGAGTTGTCTAGCCAAAGTTATTAAGGAATTAAGCATTCTACAGGTGGGGTATTTGTGCCTGACTGCATATCCTTGTTATTTAATTAAAATATCTCATTAGTGGTCTTTTTATTCATAATTATATGGAATAAAAAGTGTGAGATACGTATAAAATGAATCTAGATCTCCATTTTTAAATTTCACGTGATTTTGATGAGATTTAGATATAGTTTTTAATGAATTTCTAATGTAATGGTGAACTTTTTAAGACCCATTACATATCTTTAAATTACATGTAAATACATGTATTAAGAAAAAATTTATTATATGTTAATAGGTCATGTAATCCTATTATGTATGTTTAGACATGTATTTGAAGTTCAAAAGCCCATTTTGGGCATTTTTACTTTAAAATTTTATTATTTTGCATATGTAATATAAGTCAAAATACCTATTTTTGTTCTCCAACATAAAAAACATGATCTGATGGAAAAAATATGATATAATTGCATATGTAATTAAATGTAAGAAACATGGAAAGATTGGTCTACAAAGGTTACTCAAAGATTGAAAGAATTGATTGTAGGGAGCATTATGCTTCTGTTTCTCAGATATCTAAGATATTAGGATGTTCTTTGCATTTGTAGCATTCAAGAATTTCAAATTTTATTAGATGGACGTCAAGTCTGCATTCCTAAATGGAGAACTAAATGAAGAATTATACATTGAACAACATGAAGGTTTTAGGCCAAAAGAGGATCCTGGTGCTATTTTTATATTGAAGAGTGAATTCTATAGGTTGAAGTAGGCACCTAGAGCCTAGTATGGTAAACTGGACAAATATTTTATCAGTCAAGGATTTAGAAAAGGATGGTCCAACAAAAAACTATGGCACATATCTTATTAGGCTTGGTTTCAACAAAGTTAATGTCCATAGTAATTTATACATCAAGGTTGATAATGAGAAAATTCTTATTGTTGAAGTCTTTGTTGATGACATTATCTCTGGAGGTAATGACAAGCTAAGTCAAGAGTTTTCTTTGGAAATGCAAAATAAGGTTAGATGTCCATGATAGGAGAAATCAAATTCCTATTGGGATTGAAAATTATCCAATAAAATGAAGGAATGTTTATATCATAGGCTAAATATGTGAAGGAGTTACTAAAGAAATTTGGTTTTGATGACTCAAAACTAGTAGGCACACCCATGGTGACTTGATGTAAAATTAAAAAGGACGACGAGACTCCAAAGGTAAATCAATCCAGGAATAGATCAATGGTTGGTGGCTTATTATATCTAACTCATACTAGACAAGATGTCATGAATGCAATATATTTAGTTGTGAGATTTCAATTAGAGCCTAAGAAGAATCATGCAAGTGCAGTCAAAAGGATCTTTAGGTACTTGAAAGGGACAATTTACTTTGGGATATGGTATACTAAAGATAAATATTTTACTCTCTGTGCCTATACATATGCGGATTGGGTAGGAGATATTGATTATAGAAAATGCACAAGAAGTTGAGAATTCTTTTTGCGAAGTAGATTGGTCTCTTGGATGAGAAAGAAATAAAGATGAACTTCACAATATATGACTGAAGCAGAATCTGTTGTTGCTTTTGTAAATTTCACTCAGGTAGAATGGATGAAAAAAATGCTATCTGATATTAGAATTATCTTTGATGTACCTATTACTATCTATTGTGATAACTCAATTTCTATAAATATCTCAAATAATCTAGATCAAAACTCAAAGAAAAAGCATATTTCAATCAATTTTCATTTCTTGAGGGAGAAGGTAAATGAGAAGGATGTAATTCTAGAATACATACCTACCAAAGAAAAAATTGTTGATATCTTTACTAAACCTTTTCCTAAGGAGACATTTGAATATCTCAGAGGAAAGTTAGAGGTAATTACCCCTCCTATTAAAAACTAAGATGTAGAAGAATGCATGAGTCTAGAATAGCTTCATGAAGATATCATTAAAGTTGGATTGATGTATGGAGGCTACTACTTAGGAGAAGTAGTAAGCATAATAAGGAAAATTTATCTGATCTGAAGTTGAATATTTGTAGGGAGATCCAAGGAAGTGCAAGAATCAGTGAGTTAAGCATTTTTATCATTGTGTGGATGTCTTAGAGGCATGTGCTTGCAAGAGAGTAAGATGAGCTTGAAAAAATAGTAGAAATAGAGAATGAAAAGGAATCACACATTGATATGACAAAGAAATTTTTATAAGAATATATGATACACATTTGTCATTGATGTCAAAGGGTAAGAGAAATGGATGTGAGAACATATCAGGTATTAAGAGAAAGTGTAAAAGAGAATAATAGATACAAGAGAAGAGGATACAACAAATTTGAGAAATGCAAGTTTATGTATACTTGCACATAAGAAAGAAACTAGCCAAGATGTGTGGTGTGTATCTAAGGGGAATAAATTGATGGAGAGAAGTGTATGTAATCACAATGGAGCAAAGGCTCAAGTGTGTTCCTAGTGGGAGTAGAACCAAAGTAGAGAATTGTTAGAGAGACTTTGAAAGGCAATGTTGGATATTGTTGATTGTATTGTTGATTATTATTCTAGAAGTGATATTGTTAGTTTTTTATTCCATTACTTATTTTTCACATCACATGTTGCCATCAATGCCAAAGAGCGAGATTGTTGGCATATTGGCAAAAATGGAAGATGATTGTGTTGGCAATGATGTCAACATAGTAGAAGGATTGATTAGAGGAAGTGATTAGAAGAGTTATTTTCTTATTGCTAACTTAACTGTTGAAAGTTGGCCAGTGGATCAAAATGCTAAAAGATGTGATAGGAGGCAGATATTGTAGAGATGAAATTGAGAAAATAGAGGAAGGATAATCAAGGTATTTACTCTCTTCACCCAAAATTGTAGAAGGTTTCATGCTGATTTGGAGATGTAACCAGGCTACAAAAGGTGACTGGCGGATAGGGTAATAGACTATGTCAATAGGAAGACAAGAAGAGGTTAGGTGTGCACAATAAAGTTAGAATTTCATGGTGAAAAACTAGGAGTTTTTTGGAGACATAATCATGTTTCTTCAACTCAGAGGGTTTATACTTTAGAGGTATGCAAGGCATAATCTTATTGTCTGAGAGACTTGGTGACAATGTTCTTCAGGTTCAGTAAAAAAGAGCTAGCAAATATAGTGTTTGTGGTGGATTTGAATATTTGAGTGTTTATAATGATGCTATAGGATGTTCTTGAAGTATGTGCTTGATGAGTTTGCAATACACTTGGATTAGAAGGATCATATTGGTGGATTTTTCAGTCAATAATAATACTTTATTATAATTCATGTTCTTGGCCAAATTAGTTGGTAAATTGTGTTGCACAAGTGCTAAACCATGAAATCGGTGAGATTTATGATCTTGAGGTGGTAGTTATAGGTTGTGGCTATGATTTGATGGTCATAAATGGATTTGAGAATGAGATTTTGTGCAATAATTTGAAGAGATGGTGAATTAGGGTTGGTGACCTTGTTCTTGGTATAAGGATGAGTTAAGTAAAAAATTAGTACGTGGGGAAATAGAAGATTGGTTGTGAATGCCAAAGATTTCTTGTAGATAAATTTTGAAGATTATTTGAAGGCTAATTTGCTTGTGTGAAGGACTTGGAGAAAATAGATTGGAGATCTTGGTTGTGCTTCAATGGAACTAACATTGACATAAGGTAGATGTTGTTATCCAGTTCACAAACACTTGTAGATCATTATAGTGATTAGATTTTAAGGTAGTGAGCCTTCCTAGGGTTTTATCTTGAGGCTTTTCTTTTGAGAAATGAGCCTGAATACATGTGCATTCCCCATACATTGTAATAAGGTTATACTTCTAATAGTGTATTTTCTTATTGTGGGTAAACAACCCCACCATAGTATTTCCTCTAAGAAATTTTCCACGATAAAAAATCCCATGTCAAATTGTGTGAATGAGGTTCTCATTTGTATATGCATGCATGTTTCAAATTTCACTTGATCAAATCAGAATTAAGGTTGTTCAAGGTAAGGGTTTTAAAGACTAAGGGTTTAAAGAGTAGATCTTTGAGAGAAACTAATTCACTACCCCCTTTGGTTGTTCATTGTCATATTATCAACAACATTATAGACGTCATTGATTCGATCGAAAGATTTGATGATAACACGATCATGATCTTTGAAGAATCTAAGACATGTATCCTAATGATCTCTTACCATTGGTACACCCCGTGCTTATTGATTGGACCCAAATTGAACCCATTAAGTTACCAACCTTTCCTAATGATTATGTCATTTCTTGTTACCTCAATGCTTTTGAATCCATGAAAACTTCTACTAGTGAGCCTAGCACAGAGATGACAGCGTGAGATGCCAAGTTTCTAATGTTATCTCTACAATATATTTTGTTGTGATTAGTTTAGTTAAAGTCATTGAGTCAAAGAGAATCAGTCGGTAAAAGGAGATAGTCAAGTATAAGGTTAGTCAGTAAAGCACACTAAGCCAGTTGGTAAAGTAATAGAGCACTGATCACCTATAATTACCGAGAAAAGAACTATAATGAGTTGATAGTACACCAAGTGATGAAGATAATTTAACTGATTATTGTGGAGTTACTCAACCGAGTTAGACAATTAATTCAAAATGTGATCAGATCACTTTTAATGATTGTCAAAGCATTAATTAAGAGTCTACAAGCATGTATAATGGTTTGTTACATGACCAACGATTTAAATAATTAAGAGTGAAGATCTAAGGCATAGATCAAATGGAAAAAATAAATTTTGTTATTTCCTATAAAAACAACAAGTACCAAGGTAAAAGTGACATGGTCACTGAGCTAGAAAGAAGATCTAACAGTCAAGAAAAATTCACAGTGTACCTAACACATAAGATTAAGAGGCATAATATCATCTATATATTGGATGAATTTTTATGTAAGATACATGAGAGAGAGAGAGAGAGAGAGAGAGAGAGAGAGATTATTGTTGTTTTGTTGCTGAATAAGTTAAAGGAGTTATTGAAGAACAAGAGAAGAGAAGAAAGCACTGAGCATAAATTTAGTTATAGTAGAGAAGAACATAATAGTCTTACAATTTGAGATTGAGGTAACACAAATAAAATCACATGGAATCTAATCAACATTTACATTTGATACACTTATTGAAAACATTGTTAAGTTATTTGATACTATTTTATTGAGAGCTTTAAATCCCAATACTAGGCAGATCTTAACCAATCTTATATTTGTAAATCCTTTAATAGAGTACATCTCTAAGTGTAGAGTTTGTAAAAATCCTTTAATCGGGTAGACTAAAAGGTCTTATATATACTCTTAACTGGGTAAGCTATCAAAAATATATAAACTTTGTAGCTCTAACTAAGCATCCTTTATACTGCAGTTAGTGAAGGTTGTGGGTGTCATCCCCACCATAGTTTTTTCCTCTAACCATAGATTTTTGCATTACAAAAATCATGGTGTTATGAGTTCTATTGTTTAATGTTAAATGATGTTATGGTTTTATAAGCATTATATTACTTTTATTTCAAATTTATGAACTTGATAATCTGTAAGCAACAATATATGCTTTAATCAGTGAATGTGGTTAGAAATGTTTTAGTAGTACTGATTCACCCCTCCCCTCTCAGTCCCAACTTTCCATAGTTATTCCAACAATTGGTATCAGAGCTTGTACTCTCGAATTAAAGGTTTGACCACCTGAGAGTTAAATATCATAGTCATGGAAAGTTATAGGTAATCTAAAAGGATTGATAGTCTTGAATTTGAGTTGGAGAGTGCACAAGAGTTAATCATGGATCTAAGAAAGAAAACTTGAGAAGTCACTAAGGATAAGAAGGAAACTATATGATGAACTGAAAGTTACACAAGAAAAAATTGATACACTTGAGACAACATCTAAAGGAAGCATGACTGATGAATTTGAAACTGCTATAAGAGAACTAATTGAAAATAATTGCTCACTTACCGAACTATTGGATTTGATGAAGAAATATCTTTAAACTAATAGCATAAGAATGACTGAATTCATTGAAGGTAAAGGACAGTTGATAATGCATAGATGAAAGAAAGAAGTGTGGACTTGGTCCTTTCTCTTCCTTGAGACACCCAACCTAACTTATGCTCTCCTTGGATCCTTGATCCTTCTTTAAACAATACCTTCTACCTATTCAAGGTGGTAGAACTACTTACTAACCTTTCCCAATTGAATACCATTCAATTTAAGATCTTACAATTTTGGGCTTTAGGGACACTAGCCCTATTTCAAGCCACAAACTAGAAGTCTTCACCAATGTCTCCACCAACCCCAATTTTCTATTGGGACACCATCCTTATGTCATAGGGACTAATAATCACCCTTTGGTTTGGTCCTCCAACTATCGTACAGTACCTATCTTGGACTGTCCTAGAATTCCTTGCAGGTCTGTCGAGGTGGTTTTTTTGAATTTAACTTTTCCTCCTGGTCACCTTTTAGAAAAATGAGGATATATCTAGATACCATTTTGGAAGTTATGTCAAACCCCAAAGCCCTAGGTTCCAACTCCACTCCAGCAACACCTAACGCTCACCAAGTTTGCAAACCTAATTGGCCAAATTACGCTTAGATATCAAAGCAAGTACTAGAAATTGGGTGCATGGAATTGATACAGTGCTTCAAAACTCTTAAAATAGCTCCACACAACTCAAATCCACCCTTATTTCACTCAAATAGACTATCTATTTAACACAACGCTTCATTCATCTTCATTCTAGGATGAATACATTGAGATATTCAACCTAGGGTTTGATGCATGAGGGCTTTACCCTTCGAGCCATCTTCTGATATTTTATAATCCTTAAATATACCATCCTAACTTGAATTTTCCAAGATCTTAGTTAATTCCACTAGATAGAATGCAAGTTAGGACTCCATTAGTGAAATATGCTTCTAACAGGCCTCTTTTTGGACTGTTTTTGGAAAACTGAATCAAAAACACCTCAAACCAAAACTAAACAACTGCAAACCAATTGGGAAGTAACGCTAACATAGAGGGCCATCAAAAAATTAACTTATTTTTCAAAGATCACACCAAACACGGTCGTACAACTCAGAAATGCTTAGAGAAACTCTTCATCTTCCATTCCAAATGCATCAAAACTCTAATACAGAACTTCTAAGCATCTTGGTTTGAAGTGAGAACTTTAAAACAGTTAATATGTGAAGTCAAATCGATCCAAAATGCCTTATGACTATTGGGCTTCCATCTTGCAACTCTCGAGCAACTTTTGGAAGTTACATGAGCAACATTTTGACAACTTTTGCAACATTTGGCAAAATCTTGTCTTTTTGCACTCGAAGACTTTTGGATTGGATCCAAACATTTAAAATTGACCTAATATTACCAAAATGAGATGGATCCAAATAATTTAACACTTACGACTCCTAAAACATAAAAATCATACTTAAAGCAAATTAAGCCTAAGCAGATGATCCAAATGGACTAAGGCATCTGTAGACTCATAAGATTGCCTAAGAGATCCTTGACCAAACACATGGATCCACAACCAAAATAGGATGATCCTCTAAGATCAATCCATTTATTACAAACTCAAATCTTGCAAATTTACAGTCAATCAATGACAGTCATGGGTGCACTGCACCATACTCCCCAAGACAATTTATTAATTCAAGTCCCTTGAGTTGGGAGATCTTCTAGATTGAAACTAGTCTTCTTGATATCTTCAAGTGTCAACCAAGTAGCATCCTCCACTAAATGGTGTTTCCATTTGACTAGATATTCAGATAAAGTAGACCTCCTAGTTTGTTTGGCTATCCTCTTGTCCAGTATACAGTCAATCTCTTGTGTGGGTGGTTTAGGTAGATCTTGTAGCTCCTTGTCCTATGGAAGATCTTAAGCATCTGCAATGGAGACATCAGTAATAGGACCTTTGTATGGATATAGGTCAGCTACATTGAAAATGGGGTATAAATCAATGGTTGAAGGTAATTCAATTCTATATGCATTATTTCCATATTTCTTCAAGATTCTGAAGGGGCTAATCTTTTTCATCATCATCTTGGTGTACTTTTCCTTGGATAGTCTTTCTTTCTTTAGGTTAATCATAACCATGTCTCCAACCTTGAATTGGAAATCTCTCCTCTTGACATCTACTGCTTGATTATATTTATCAGAGGTTTCTTGCAGTCTGTCTTTCACTTGTTGATGAATGTTCTTCATTACCTCTGCAAAATCCTCAACTTGGGCACTACTTTGGCCAAAATTCTGGATGTTTCTTAGTTTCAAGACACCCCTAGGGTGGGATCCATAGACAATTTGGAAAGGACTGAGTCCTGAACTTCTGTTGACAGAATCATTATAGGAGAACTCAGCTTGTGGAAGGATTGAGTCCCATGCCATGCCATACTCCTTTGTCAGACATCTTAGCAATTTTCCCAAAGATCCATTGATGACTTCAGTATGTCCATTTGATTGAGGGTGGTAAGCAGATGACATAGCTAGGTTTATTCCAAGTCTTTTCCATAAGGTATGATCCGGGAGGATCCTCCATAATCGATCTAAATTGATGGTGACAAAAAGAATGGTTTCAAATACTGATCAAAGGTACTTCATATTATAGATCTCGTCAAGATCTTTCCAACGCATTTTGAATGGATTCAAATGGACATCGTATGTAAAAGTTATAGCCTTCGGAAGTTGAATGCATAACAGAGGTACATTCACACGTGGCATACTGGCATATTGACATCTTGAATGATGTGGATGACACATGGCATGTTAAAATAATGACATGTTGACAAAAGGTAATTCAATTTAATAACCTATTAAGTGGGATTTGAAATCACAAATTACTAAAGGTAATTTATTATTTTCACCATTACTCCACATGCTTTAACGTGCATGCATATGGGCTCATTTAAATTTAAAGTTTGAACTCACAACTTACTCAAGGTAATTTATTGTTTTCACCATTACTCCACATGATATAAGGTGCATGCATATGGGCTCATTTAAATTTAAAGTTGATGATAGATTTGTATTTAATGAAAAAGTGCATTGGGTGGGATTTGATCCCGCAACCTACCCCACGCCTAACAAACACCTTTACCAATACACCACATATGTGGAGATTGGAATTAAATGGGAGAAATTTATCTTTATTACGTGGCCCAATGCTAGAGGAAAAAGTCAATAAAGGATGCTCACTTGTGGATTTGAACCAACAACCTCATAAATATGAGGATAAGCTTTATCCGTTGCACCAAACATGCAGATGTATTTGAATCTGGGCGAAACTATATTTAAATTATATATTTTTAAAAAGGTAAATTTAAATGCAATGAGAAGACTTGAACTTGTGACCTTGCCCATAAAAGGGCTAGGTATTGCCATTGTAATACACACCTATTTCTGGTAGAGAAGTGCCCAAAATTGATTTGTATAAGCAATTTTGGAGAAGTAAAGGTTTTTAATAGCCTTTTTATTTGTAGGGAGATTTTTTTATAAACTCTAAGTGAGTTTATATCTTCCTAGAAGAATCGAGAAGACTATTTACAGGTTGTTATTGTATGAAGGAAATTCGATGTATTTTTCCATCAATTATTAATGGATCAGTTGCACCTTTGAAGCGGACCCTGAGACGTAGCCCTTAAGGGGTGAACTTCGTTATCAACTTGCAGTGTATGGTCTATTTGTTATTATGATTCTTGCTCAATTTTAGATATTTAAATTACTTATTGAATGTTATTTATTCAATAAAGTAGATATAAAAAATTGAAGAAATGTTGAAATTCAAATTAGTGTAAAAGAAGAGTTTTAGCACTAATTTTGGATCAAGTTCGTATCAGAGCAGATGATCAAGGATTTTCAAGCACTTTTTTTGAATGCTAACTAGGTCTAAGATCAAGCATGGAGAAGGATCACTTGAAGAGTATAATCCTGAGATTAGTACAAGATGCACAATTCCATGACAAGTAATGGCAGGTGTAGGAGAAGAAAGCCTTGATTCTGATATGCCATTTGGGAAAGCTTTTCTCGACATGAAGGCCATGGTGGAAGAGTTGTACAAAGAACGAAGGAAAGATGGAGAAGGCACTAGTAAAGTTAAGGATGAAGGAGTTGGTGGAGACTCTCTTCCAAGTCCTCTTCTTCCTTCTACATCTTCTTCTCCACTCCATCTCCATCTCAGAACAGGGATCTAGAAAGGGCCGATTTTGAATTACCTTTGTTAAATTAAGATGTAAAATTTGATTTGCCAATGTATAATGGTGAGCTTAATGCAGAAAAGCTGGATAATTAGATTAAGCAGATTGAGTCTACTACAGGGTTCAAAGAATTAACGATGAAGGATCCAAGATTCAGTTGGCTACTCTCTGACTAGGAGGTACTACATTGATATGGTGGGAGAGTAAGATTCAAGAAGATCTTCGCATGAAAGGTAAAATGTAGTCTTCTTGGCATGAATTTACATATGCATTAAAGAAACAATTTTATCCATTAGGATACATGCAGAAAACATTAATGGATTGGAAAAATATAAGACAAGGTAAAGGACAAAGTGTGCAAGATTATACACAAGAGTTTAGAAAGAGGGCATTAACATTGAGAATTCCTCTATATACACAAGAAAATCTTTTGAAGTATATTGGTGGGTTACATAATTATTTGAGACATACTATTCTTATGTTTAACCCAACTAATTTTGATGAATTTTGTGTCCAAGCTACTCACATTGAGTCAAGAGGAAAGAATGTCCATGAGAACTTCTCCAAGAAGCCAAATCCAATAGTCATAAGCAAGCACAAAGGAAAGGGAAAGGTCAAAAGAGTAACTATGATGAAGAAAGAAAGTGAGAAGCCCACATGCTCACATTGCAAAAAGGAAGGACATGAGGAGGCCAAGTGTTGGAGGCTTCATCCAGAACTTAGACCAAAAAGGTTTGGGAACAAGAGGGGTGATAAGAAGACCACTACTACAATCCAACAAGATCTTGGATCAGATTCAGGTGATGAAACCAAGATCACGGCCATGGGTTTACAAATTATTTCTTCTTTTGCTAGTTCTTTCTCTAGTACTCATTCTTCAAAATCTGAAACTATGCATGATGAAAGGAAACAAAGTGAGCTATTTCATATCAAAGTCATCTCAAAACATACAAAAATTGATACACTTTTTGATAGTGGTTCACAAGCTAATCTTATTTTTGAGGAAGTTGTTAAGATATTGGGACTTGAAACTAAGCCTCATCCAAAACCATAGCCTTTAGGATGTGTATGTGAAAATGCTAAGTTGTAGGTGTCTAAACAACGTAAGCTTATATTTACAATTACATCTAAATTCACCGATGAGGCAGAGTTGGATGTTGTGCCACTAGATATTTGTGGGATTATTTTGGGAAGTCCATATTTGTATGATAGAAAAGCTATCTTCTATAGAGAGGAGAACAAGTATCATATAGTAAAAGATGGGATTGAGTATATTGTGAGATCCCATCGTGTGAAGACTAATTTGTCTCTTGTTACTATAGGACAAATGAAGAGACTTGTAAATGGTAGCAAAATTTTTGTACTCGTGATTGTAAAAGCAAAGGACGAGGATAAATCTAATGCTTTCAAAGGATGTGATCCTAAACATAAATATGAGTTGGTTAAGATTGTTTCTAACTATGATGAGTTGTTTCAAGAACCTCAAGGATTACCTCCCAAGAGAGAGATACAACATGAGATTCAAATGCAGCAAGATGCCCCTCTTCCTAACATTAGTATATATAGGTTTTAGTTATTGAGAATGAAGAAATAAAGAAGCAAGTGCAAGAGTTACTTGAGAAAGGAGTCATTTGACCAAGTACTTATCCATGTGGATCACCTATTGTGCTAGTACCAAAGAAAGATGGTACATGGAGAATGTGTGTAGATTTTTGGGCATTGAACAAAATCATGGTGAAGAATCGTTACCCTCTTCCATGTATTGATGATTTGTTAGATCAATTAAGGGATGCAATCTATTTCACTAAGTTAGACTTAAGAAGTGGTTATCATCAAATTAGTATTTCTGAAGGTGATATTTGGAAAACTACTTTTAAAACAAAACAAGGTTTGTTTGAATGTCTAGTTATGCCCTTTGGATTTTGCAATGCTCCTGCCACATTCATGCGAGTTATGAATGATGTATTCAGGCCATTCATAGAGGATTTTGTAATAATTTACTTAGATGATATACTGAGTTTTAGTAAAAACTGGGAAGATCATGTAATGCATGTTAGGAAAGTCTTAGATTTTTTGAAAAAGGAGAAATTATACCTAAAGATGTCCAAGTGTGAATTTGGAAAAACATCTTTAGTTTATTTAGGCTATATTGTACGGGGTGGTGAATTGAAAATTGATCCCTCTAAAGTTGAAGCCATCAGTAAATGGCCTAAGCCTAATAATGTTACCGAAGTTAGGAGCTTCCTAGGAGGAGTTCAATATTGGAGAAAGTTCATTTCTAACTTTTCATTTATTGCATCTCCTTTACATACTTTGACAAGTACTAAGCAGGTCTTTCAATGGGGAGGAAAAGAACAAAAAGCCTTTGAAACTTTAAAAGAGAAGATCATTACAGCCCCAGTTTTGGCATTGATAGATTTACAACAACCATTTGATATTGAAACTGATGCAAGTGACTATGCCATGGGAGCAGTGTTAATACAATGAAGGAAGCCAATTTGTTACCATTCAGAGACTTTCAGTGGTGCAGTGAGAAACTATCCTACTTATGACAAAGAATTGTATGCTTTGGTTAAAAGTGTGAAGAGGTGGAAAAATTATTTGATGGGAAAAGAGACAATCATCCATATAGATCATCAACCTTTGCAATATCTTCAATCACAATCCAAGCTACAATAGTCATGACATTTTCGGTGGATGGGATTCTTGCAGCAATTCCACTTGGTCATCAAGTATAAGAAAGGTACACAAAATAAAGTTGTTGATACGTTATCAAGACCTTCTAGTAATGCATCCATAATTCTACAGAATATTTCTTTATCTCATGAAAGTTATATTGAACAATATGCTAGAGATGAAGATTTCAACGATGTATATGAAACACTAATCCATGGTAATCAAGTAGAATAATTAGATTATCATGTTCATCATAAACTGCTTTATCATCTTGGTAAATTGTGTATTCCAAGGGATGAAAGAGCACATGTAATCAAAGAAGCACATACTTCTCTCATTTATTTTCATTTTAGTGTAGGTAAAATAGTAGCTCAGTTGCAACATTATTGTTATTGGCCTCGGATGAATGAAACTGTGTCCAAATATGTAAAGGGATGTGTCATGTGTGCAACTAGCAAGCCCATTAATAGAAAATTAGGTTTGTACATGCCACTTCTAGTAGCTTCTCATCCATGGGAAAGTATATCTATGGATTTTTTAGGGGGACTACCTATGTCTAAAAAAGGGCATGACTTCTTGTATGTGGTAGTGGATAGATTTAGCAAAATGTATGTCTTGGTGCCTTGTACAAAGAAGAATACAAGAGAGAAGACTGCACATATATTATTTTAGAATGTTTGGGTTCATTTTGGTTTGCCAACATCCATTGCATCTGATCAAGACTCTTGATTCCTTGGGGAGTTTTGGTCAACTTTGTGGATATTAATGGATACCAAGCTTCAGAAAAGTACTACTTTTCATCGATAAATTGATGGACAGACATAAGTGGTCAACAAGATAGTAGTACATCTACTCCGAGGATATTGTAGAAATTATCCTAAGATTTGGGATGAAAATTTTCATTATGTACAACATGCCTACAATCGTGCCATACATTCTTAAACACAAAGGTCTCCTTTTGAGACATGCTTTGGTTATTTTCCTAAATCTCCTTTGGATTTTGTTTTTGGGAAAGATTCAATAGCAGATGGACATAGTGATGCAGACAAAGCCGCAAAGTTCATCCAGAAGATCCAATTGGTTGACCAAGCTGTGCAGGAACAATTGGAGAAGATCCAAGACAAGTATAAGGCTAGGTATGAAAAGCATCGAGTTGATCATCATTTCCAAGTTGGTGATCAAGTTTGGTTATACATCAGCAAAGAACATCTTAAGGGTGAAGGTAAAAATCTCAAACCAATCAGGTATGGTCCATTTACAATCATGGAAAAGATTGGTAATAATGATTTCTGACTAGATTTACCTCCATATATGTAGATGTATTCAATAGTGAATGTTAAAAACTTGAAGCTATATGAGCCTCCTATGATAATGGATCAAGTCGAGAATGTTTCAGTTCCTTCTGTTGATGATTTTTCTCCTGAATATCTTTGCTCCTGAATATCTTGATAAGTTACATGAAGATGTTATTCTTGATAGAAGGTTTAGAACTACACAAAGAGGTGATGTGGAATATCTTTAAGTAGGACTGAAAGGAATACATCCAAGTAAAGCACAATTTATGGAAATCAAAATAATGAGGGAGCTATACCCTCACTTTCTTGCTGAATAAAATCAAACTTTTGGTGGTCCAAAAGCTTCTTAGTGGGGAGGATTGATCCAGGAGGATCCTCCATAATCGATCTAATTGATGGAGAAAAAAATAATGGTTTCAACTACTGATCAAAGTTACTTCATATTATAGATCTCATCAAGAGATTTCCAATGCTTTTTGAATGGATTCAAATGAACATCGTATGCAAAAGTTATGGCCTTTGGAAGTTGAATGCATAACAGAGGTACATTCACACGTGGCACACTAACATATTGACATGTGAAATGATGTGGATGACACATGGCATGGTAAAATAATGACATGTGGACAAAAGGTAATTCAATTTAAGAACCTAGTAAGTGGGATTTGAACTCACAACTTACTCAAGGTAATTTATTGTTTTCACCATTACTCCACATGCATGTATATTGGCTCATTTAAATTTAAAGTTGATGATAAAGTTGTTATAATGAAAAAGTGCATTGGGTGGGATTTGATCCCACAATATACCCCACACTGAACAAACACCTTTACCAATGCACCACACATGTGAAGATTGGAATTAAATGGGAAAACTTTATCTTTATTGCGTGGCCCAATGCTGAAGGAAAAAGTCAATAAAGGATGCTCAGTTGTGGATTTGAACCAACAACCTCATAAATATGAGGATAAGATTTATCTATTGCACCAAACATGCAGACATGTTTGAATCTAGGTGAAATTATATCTTTTTAGAAAGGTAAAATTAATGCAATGAGAAGACTTAAACTTGTGATCTTGCCTATAAAAGGGTTGGGTATTGCCATTGTAATAAACGCCTATTTCTGGTAGAGAAGTGCCTAGAATTGATTTGTATAAGAAATTTTGGAGAAGTAAAGGTTTTTAATAGCCTTTTTATTTGTAGGGATATTTTTTTTATAAACTCTAAGTGAGTTTATATCTTCCTAGAAGAATCTAGAAGACTTTTTGCAGGTTGTTATTGTATGAAGGAAATTTGATATATTTTTCCATCAATTATTAATGGATCGGTTGCGCCTTTGAAGCAGACCCAGAGATGTATCCCTTAAGGGATGAACTCCATTATCAACTTGCAGTGTATGGTCTATTAGTTATTATGATTCTTGCTCAATTTTAGATATTTAAATTACTTATTGAATGTTATTTATTAAATAAAGTAGATATAAAAAATTGAAATGTTGAAATTCAAATTAGTGTAAAAAAAGAGTTTTAGCACTAATTTTGGATCAAGGAACACCAAAAATGTCCCAAAAACTTGGGGTCTCTATCTGAAACAATGGTGAGTGGTAAACCATGGATTCTTACAATCTCCTTGAAGAATAGCCCTGCAATACTTGAGGCATCATGTGTACTTACAAGGTAGGAAGTGTGCCATCTTGGAGAACCTGTCTACAACCACATAAACACTATCATAGCCTACCTTTGTCCTTGGAAGACCCAATACAAAATCTATGTTGATGGGGTCCCAAGGTTTGCTAGGAATGGGTAATAGTGTGTACAATCCTGCATTTTAACTGGTGCCTTTGGTTTTTTGACAAATTAGACAACACTCCACAAATCTCCTTATCTCAATCTGCATCTTGGGCCAGAAGTAGAATATTCTTACTATCTCAAGTGTCTTTTCAAGAACAAAGTGGCCTAATAGACATCCACAATGTTTCCCTTTTATGATTTTCTCCCTCATGGAGCAATAAGGGATGCACAATTGACTTCCTTTAAACAACAATCCTTCTTGAATCATATATTCTGCAAACTCAGTGTGATATCTATCTCCTAGTTCCAAACAAACTTTATAAATTTCTTTGGAGTCTTCATCATTGGGATACATGTCCTTGAGGACAGAGATACCTACACTTTCTAGGGTCACTTCTTGTATATCTAAATTCCTTTTACTCAATACATTAGTGACCTTATTAGCTACCCCCTTCTTGTGCTTTATGGTGAAAGTGATGGCTTGCAAGTACTCCATTCACTTGAGGTTTCTATGGTTTAGTTTCTCCTACCTGTTAAGAAAACTCAATGCATGATTGCCAGTATATATAATAAATTCTTTTGGTAATAAGTAATGCCTCCATTTCCTTAGTGATTGGACCATAGCATACATCTCCAAATCATATCTTGAGTATTTTTTCTTAGCTTCATTAATCTTTTCACTAATGAATGCCATAGGTCTCCCTTCTTGACTGAGAACACCCCCAATAGCTCTCTTACTAGCATCACATTCAATGGTGAACACCTTATGAAAATTAGGGAGTGTTAAGATAGGCTATTGAGAGACTCTTGTCTTCAGATATTCAAAGGAATTTTCTACAGCATCAGTCCATACAAACTTGCATTTCCTTCCCCCTTTGATAGTATCTATCATTGGCGCACTCATCCCACTGAAATTCTTTACAAATGTCCTATAGAAACTAGCTAGCCCATGGAAACTTTTGACCTCACTGAAAGATTTTGGAGTGGGCCAATTCAGTATGGCTTCAACCTTGGAAGGATCCATTCTCAAGTTACCCTTGGAGATGACAAAGCCAAGAAATATCAATTCTTCTTGCATAAACACACATTTTTCCAAATTTATCCTCAACCTTTCTTTATGTAGTCTCTTCATTACGATATCCAGATGTATCAAATGCTCATCTTTATCTTTGCTAAAGATAAATATGTCATTTAAATAAACAACAACAAAGTGATTTATGAAAGGCTTAAGGACGTCATTCATTAACCTCATAAAGGTAATAGTAGAATTTGACAGACCAAAGGGCATCACTACCCATTCAAACAACCCCTCTTTAGTTTTGAAATTTTTCTTCCACTCATCCCCTTCTCTGATCCTAACTTGATGATACCCACTCTTTAAATCAATTTTTGAGTAATATTTTTCTCCTCCTAGACAGTCCATGAGATCTTCTATCCTTGGCATAGGAAACCTATATCTGATGGTTATCCTATTAATGGCTCTAGAGTCCATACATACCCTCCATGTACCCTCCTTCTTAGGTTCTAGGACTACAGGGACTGCACAAGGGCTTATGCTCTTCCTAATGAAGCCTTTATCCATCAACTCTTGAATCTGTCTTGCAACTTCTGCATTTTGGTCAGGGGTCAATTTGTAAGCAGCCTTATTTGGCAAGGGGTATGAGGTCTATACAATGTCTAATATATCTCTATGGTGGCAAAACATTAGTACTCTTGTCTGCAACTATTCCTTTGTATTTGTTCAACAAATCTTGTACTTCTTTGGGGCCAACACTTCTCTAAGGTTCTTGACCTTTTGGTATCCTCTTGGACTCTATTTTTGGCTTTAATATGATGGAAAAACAAGGTTTTTCACTTTCCTTAAGGACTTTCAAAAATTCCTTCTCTCCCACTAAGGTAACATTGTTTGTTAAAGCTTTATCTTTCTTTGAATTAGGGAGGGGTGTCATAGTGTAACTAATCCCATTCTTAGTTAAGGTATACACATTTTTCTTACCCCCATGTTGAGAATAAACATCATATTTCCAAGGTATTCCTAGGAGAAGGTGGCATGCATCCATATTCAGAACTTCACACAAGAATTTATCTTTGTATTCTTCTACTTGAAATTCTACCCACCATTGCTCATCTACCAAAGTTTGTTTATCTTTATTAAGCCAAGATACTTTATAAGGGCTTGGGTGGGGTATTTTATTCAAACCAATATTATATATCATTACATTAGAAAATAAATTATCTATAGAACCAGAATAAACAATAACTTTGCAAATCTTACCAAGTACCTTGTAGTGGGTTCTGAATAGACTCTTCCTTTGTGGGGGCTCCTTGGGAGTTGGCACCTTCAAGAGTGTTCTATTTAACATTATGCACTCTCCTTTCTCAAGGTCTACAGGTCTATATGTAGTGGTGTGATAGGAAGTCATGCTTTGACATTCCTCATCTTGGGTGAGTTGGACTCTCCTATCTCCTCCTGATGTACTGGCCTTGTTTGGGCATCTAAAATATTGGTGACCAATCTGATTGCAGGAGAAAAAATTTCAGGTGAACATAGAGGTACTTCTACCTCTTGACCTTCCTCTATTATTGCCTCTACCCCCTCTAAAACTACTTCTGTGATTTTTCTCTTTTTCATACTCTTGGTGATTGGATTCTCCCTGTGGTCTTGGAGATGATCCTCTTCCTTGAAACCTTCCTCTACCTATGAAACCATTTCCCCTTCCTCTATTGTTCTATTCTCCTCTCCTCTTTTTTTTCTCTTCAATCTTCATAGCCATTTGATAGCACTGGTGTACAAACTGGGGACAAAACAATCTTAGTTCATCCTAAATACTATACTTAAGCCCATTCATGTATCTAGCAAGTTTTTTTGTTTCTCACTCTTAGTGGTCTTTGTCTTCATTGAGACCTTGTGGAATTCACCAGTGTAAGATCCCACCTCAAGATCCTTTTGCTTCATATTTTGTAACTTCTTATGTAGAGTTACCTCATAATCTTCAGGAACAAATTGTTTCTTGATTTCTCTCAACATCTTCTTCCATGTGGTTATAGGGCATTTTTCTTTCTCTACCCTCTCCCTTTGTAGGAAGTTCCACCAACTTAGTGCAGGTCCTTTCATTTTTTACTTGGAAATCTTTTTTCTCTATGAGATAGGGATATCTTCACACTTAAAATAATTTTCTAGGGCCTCTACCCAATCCATGCATTCCTCAGGGTCCATCTTGCCCATAAATATTGGTAGGTCTGGTTTATTATCTCTCCTACCCACTCTCTCCAAAGCTTCTAAGATCCTTTTCTCTTCTGGCACCCTTCTCCTCTCTATTTCAGTCTCATCATCTTCTTCTTCTTCTTGGTCTGAATCTACATCATCACCAATAGTTCTACTTGTCTGAGAACTCTTCATTTTTTCTATTTTTTCTTCCATCTTCTTGTTCTTAGCTTCCTGCTCCCTCACAATCTTGGCTAGCTCCATGTTGGTGACCCTCAAAGGGATCTCTCCATCAGTATCATCAACTTTCTCTGCCATTCTTTTTCCCAAGAGCTTTTCTAGGCTTTGATACCACCTAATGCAGAGATGACAACAAGAAGTGTGGACTCGGTCCTTTCTCTTCCTTGAGACACCCAACCTAACTTATTATCTCCTTGGATCCTTGATCCTTCTTTACACAATACCTTCTACCTATTCAAGGTGGTAGAACTACATACCAACCTTTACCAATTGAATACCATTCAATTAAAGATCTTGCAATTTTGGGCTTTAGGGAAACTAGCCCTATTTCCAGCCACAAACTAGAAGTCTTCACCAGTGACTCCACCAACCCCAATTTTATATTGGGATGACTTCCTTATGTCATAGGGACTAAGAATAACCCTTTTTTTTTGTCCTCCAACTTCCATACAGTACCTATCTAGGACTGCCCTAGAATTCCTTGTAGATCTGTCCAGGTGGTTTTTTGAATTTAACTTTTCCTCCTGGTCACCTTTTAGAAAAATGAGGATATATCTAGATACCCTTTTGGAATTTATGTCAAACACCAAAGCCCTAGGTTCCAACTCCACTCCAGCAACACCTAACACTCACCAAGTTCGCAGACCTAATTGGCTAAATTGGGCTTGGATATCAAAGAAAGTACTAGAAATTGTGTGCATGGAATTGATATAGTGCTTCAGACCTCTTCAAATAACTCCCTAAAACTCAAATCCAACCTTAGTTCACTCAATTAGAATATCTATTTAACACAACACTTCATTCATCTTCATTTTAGGATGAATACATTGAGATATTTAGCCTAGGGCTTGATGCTTGAGGGCTTTACCCTTTGAGACATCTTCTGATATTTTAGAATCCTTAAATATACCATCCTAACTTACATTTTCTACGATCTTAGTGAATTCCACTGGACAGAATGCAATTTAGGACTCCATTCGTGAAATGTGCTTCTAACAAGCCTATTTCTAGACTATTTTTGGAAAACTAAATAAAAAACACCTCAAACCAAAACTAAATAAAAAACACCTCAAACCAAAACTAAACAAATTCAAACCAAATGGGAAGTAACACTAACATAGAGGGCCTTCAAAAAATCAACTTATTTTTCAAAGATCACACCAGAAATGACCATATAACTCAGAAATGCTCAGAAAAACTCTTCATCTTCCATTCCAAATGCATCAAAATTCTAATACAGAACTTCTAACCATCTTGGTTTGAACTAATACTTAAAAACAATTCATATGTGAATTCAAATCGATCCAAAAATCCCTATGACTATTGGGCTTCCATCTTGCAACTCTTGATCAAATCTTGGAAGTTGCATGAGCAACATTTTGATAACTTTTGCAACATTTAGCAAAATCTTGTCTTTTTGCACTCGAAGACTTTTGGATTGGATCCAAACCTACCAAATTGAAATAATATGACCAAAATGACATGGATCCAAATAATTTAACACTTAGGACTCCTAGAACATAAAAAACATACTTAAAGCAACTTAAGCCTAAACAGATGATCCAAATGGACTAAGGAATCTCTAGGCTCATAAGATTGCCTAAGAGATCCTTGACCAAACACATGGATCCACAACCAAAATAGGATGATACTCTAAGACCAATCCATTTATTAAAACTCAAATCTTGCAAATTGACAGTCAATCAGTGACAGTCATGGGTGCACTGCACCAGTTGAGGATGAAAATAAAATGGAAGAAGATGAAAAAGACAAGTTAAAATCAAGTTAATTGAGAAAGATAATAAAATATTAAGGATGGCCCAAGCTCACTATAATATGACTGACCAACTTCTGAATGCAAATCAAGACTATACATGAAAGGAATTTCATAACCAAACACTAAAAGCTTAGATTGAAATAGTGGACAAAAGATTGAAAGCTGAGAAGGATGAAAATAAAATACTGAGAAGAAATGAAGAAGTATTGAAATCACTGGACAAATAGGTTCAGAATCAAAAGAAATTGAATGAAAAATAAAGAATTGGATTCAATGAGAACAACACTACCAAGAAAGGAGAATCTTCTAATGAATAGAAAGATCAAGGTATCGTACCCCCACCAAAACTAAAGAAGCCAAGCTGTAATTATTGTGGGAAGCATGGATACACTACTAATGTTTGCAGAAGAAGGAAAGGTAAAGCATTGAGTACACCTAAATTTGATGGTATTGCTTTAGATGTACTAAGTATGGACATCAAGCTTTTGAGTTTAGAACCAAATTTTCTAAAAACATAAGGAAACCTAAATTTGATGGTTACTGCAAGAATTGCAACAAGTATGGTCACAAGACTAAAGGGTGTAGAATAAAGAAAAGAAATGATAAGTGGATGCATAACCAAGAAAATGAAAATACTAACTGAGTAGGCACATCTATACCATGGGATTATAATACAAGAATTTCATATTTATCTTGTGGAAGATACAAACACATTGTTGCAAATTACATATTGATGCACGTAAGGAATAATAGAAGATCATGGAGGAGCCCTTGCATGACATGTTTCCACTGTCATAGGGTAGGAAACCTAGTGAGAAATTGCAGATACTAAGGAGATGCACCAACCGAAGATGAATATACAAAGAGTGCACTATATACTGTTGAAGAAATCATAGAACAAATAAAAAAAAGCTGGAGGAGAAAGACTCAGAAAGATGAAACATCACTTGGAACTATAGACAACACCATCTCTACCAATTATGGTGCACCAAGCTCCACCTAAATGGTGAGATGTATGTAGGAACTACATGCTTATTATAAATCTTACTGTAGTTCCTAAGCATTAGAGTTAAGATCCATATCAGCATATCAAGATGCATTTGGATTAGTTGTGAAATTTTGGTTGAACATTGTAATGTATGGTTATTTTGTTTATTCAGTTAATCAAATTAACTATGTTATCGGTATAAAGGTAGAAGGGACTCAAAAAAGTGCATTTAATATAAATAGCTAAAGCTGTTGGAAACCCTAATCAAGGAAAATCTATATATAGGTTAGTTTGTTATTCATTTAAACCTAAAATTTTCAAAGAGAATTTGAGCACACTAGAGAGTGACCATTATGTCCAGCAATCAAAGTGAATTTGAGGTATTTATAAATCTTTGTAAGAGAATTATGAGACAATTCTATGATAATTGGTTTTACCAAGTTGTATTTGCAAAGCCGTGTTTTATCAAGCGTGTCCTAGTTTGTTCAAATGATACATTTGGAGGTAATCGTGGCACCAAGGATGCAGAGACCAGTACTAGTGAACAATGTTGAACTGGTGAATCCTAAATACAAGTTCCCCTAGCTATAGCCACATAGATAGATATGATAGTAGTATTATCTTCAATCCCACTGTGAGTACTTTTGATCAAAGATGTCCGCACATTTGTTCATTGCAAGATCAAAGATTTGTGTGAAGCAGATATTAATGATTGATTAAATAAGTTGTGCGTGAATGAAAAAGTCAAGGATGAGAATACACATCTAGAAACAAAAGGATTAATTCATACAATACATTTATCGAGGGTATTCAAGCCTGAATGGGCAAGGATGGTACTCAGCCGAGTACATGACTAGTTTATGTGGTTGGATAAATCTATTAAGATAACGAAGGATGTATTGCACATCATTATTGGATTCCCTATTAGAGATAGACCCAAGGAAACAAATAAAATTGACAATGGTAAGCTCAGCAAGATAACCAAGGCACAATGGGACAGAAGAGAAATGAGCATATTTATTATTAAGGATCCTGAGTTAAGGTATGCATGCAATATCATATCTTACCAAGTATTTCAATCATCCCAAGTTGACAGTGTACCATAAGGAGCAGTAGACCTTGAATTTAAGATAGTGAAGAAAGGACTTCAGATAGATCTTTGTGAAGTTATGTTGAAGGAAATAGATGACAACATAAATACAATAAGAAAGGAAAATACCAACACTTTGAAATTTGGTCCATTATTGGTATGTATTTTCTTCTACTATCAGAATTCATTTCCATCTATTGGAGATATATTATGGAAAAATGATAGGCCAGTCATCTATAAAATAAATGGAAATATACAGAGTCTAGGAGACAACTTTGATGAAAGATATCCAGACCCCAGAGTTTTTATTTATCTATACATTCTGACGATCGCCTTGCCTTGTAGGTTACTGGAACAACATACTTTCAAACATGTCTGAGGCTTCCACATCTTCACCACCCGGGAGTCTAGAACTTCCTTCTACAACGGTTACCAGAGAAGTTGTTAGGTCCAAAATGGAGAAAGCTCTGGAGAAAATTCCCATGAGCATGAAATATGTAAAGGACAACATTATCATGGGCTCAAAGATTGAGTCCAAAATCCAACTCATTACCAACACCAGTGTCAGGACATGGCCCAAGATGTAGGCCTTGGTAAAAATGATGTACATTCAATGACAGGTTGGAGATCCATTGGCCATTAGTATCGGGAACTCTAGGATTCTTAAGGCAGCTTGCTTCCCGTGTTTGGCGCAATCTCCAGAGCTTATTCTTACACTTGTAGCTCACTACAATACATCCATCCGGGCAATTATGCTCGCAGCCCCAGAGCCAACCAGGTATCCCACCCCTATGGTGTCTCTCGATGCCACAAATTTTTAGATGGGTTTGGGGACTCCTCAAGTTGATAGGCCAAGTGTAGTTAGTAGATCAGATGCCTTGGCATAGTTTAAGAAGTTAGAGGAGGCAACCCATATATATATGAACAATCATTAGCTCAAGGTCCCGAAGAGGGATGCCAAGAGGATGAAGATAGAGATCCCCAGGTCTGAATTTAAAGAAAGCATCCAGATGGGGATGATAGAATTATGCCTAGTCTTCGGGCAATAGCATGCCAAAGAATTCTCCGGGTCGATGTATTACTTCTTGCTCGGTATCAAGGGAACATTTTGACTGGGCCACCATAATTTCAAACCATGTGGATTCCCAGTTCCTTTAGATAGTCCAGAAGAAGAAGTTTTATATGACTTCTTATGTTCTCTGGGCCCTAGCACAACAGTGACCCTGCACCAATGGGATACTCACCAACGACATACTCAGGATAGCTCCTGGTCAAAAGGCCCCTTGGGACCATTTTCCATAGATTCAATGGGAGGCCAACTTCCCCAATTTTTGCTAGGTAAACGATGCCTTCATTTACTACAACCTGCTCACACCCACACGGGATGTAGGATATCACCTGTCTACAGAGGCGATGGATTTGTTCTGAAGCTACGACCATTATTATATACAGTTTCAACAACATACATACATAAGGGTAACTGACTTCTCTAGGAAACCCTACTTGTTACCCAAATATTGTGGGAACAAGATAATTCTTTCAGAATATTGTAGATAGATAATGGAGCTGCATGCATTCTATGCCTTGAAGAAGGTAACAAATATTCCATTTCCAATCACTTGTGAGAATTATTCATGCAGTCTGGCCACCGCCAAAGAAGAAGATAATGAGCTTAAAAGCTATAACTTGGCAAAATTTTACTTAGCATGAAAGAATTTTGATCCGCATGGAAAAATTGTGACGACACTTCCCTGGGCATCAGAAGCCCACCAATACCATATGGAAGACTTCTGGGAAGATTTCCACGATGACATGGAAGTCTGGGGCCGGTACTACATTAGGATGAACACAGGGATGATGGAAAGATTGAAGCTCTGGAGATTTCTGGAAGACTTCTCAGACACCAGCTCCACAGTAGATCCCTAGTACAAAGCAAAGGGGATTGACAAGTTGGCCCTCCCACTAGTGGACTGGGATGCCTAGGAGGGGCCCACTATTTAAGAGTTCACCCACAATGTGGTCAAACGTAGCCATACCTATTTTAAGGTGTGCCCCGGGAGTGTCCGTTGGGCTGCCTAGCCGATAAAAAAGTTAACCCTTGGGGCTGGGAATTATTCACAAGGAGGAGATAAAGGAAAAGGAATAATGGAGACTCCCGTTGTTCAAGAAATCCCCACAAAAGAGAAAATAAAGCAATTAGTAGTAGCCTCCCAGAAAATGAGGGAGAATTTAATCACACGCCTAGCTACTCTGGTACTCATGACCAGACCAATTCATCCTCCCTCCTCCCCTTCACTAGTGGCCTTGATGGTTAAGGCAACGGGGGTGGATCCAGAAGAGAAAGTAGTACTAAGGGATGTGGGGCCACCCTTAGTCACTAGGAGAAAGAAGAGGCTTAACCAAAAGCCCAAGGTAGAGTCAGAGCTGGGGATGCCCCAGATCCCACAAATTGAGATCCTTTCCTCTAACTCCCTAGAGCTGGAGAGGGAACCAGAGCCTTCTCATGTCCCATCCAATCCTCCCCCATAGGATGAATTTGATGATGTTTTTGCAACTGACGAGTTTGGGAATCTACAGGGGGACATCGAGCAGATAGAAGTTGAAATCCCCAAACAGGAAAAAGCTTCAGAACAAGAACCTACATAGGAGCAGGAAGAGCAGATGGAAGAAGAAAAAGAAACAAAACAAGAGATTTCCTCTGAGGTCTCAGAGATACAGAAAATAGGAGTGGACCAACAAAACCAAAGTGAACAAATGGTATCCGCTGAGGGAATCGGACCTACGGGAGCAACCATAACCTCAGCCGCCGTGTTGCAAATGCCACTCCCAAAGGTTACATCTGGGGAGGTAATCACTGTGGCTGAAATGCTAAATATTGGGCCAATACCTCCCCCATTGCCAAAAGATATACCAAGGGAAGAGGAAACCCCAGCAACAGAGGCTTAGGAAGAAGAGAAAAAACAAGAGGAAGAAACCCCTGGGACAGCCAACGAAGACCCAGACATAGCCAAAGATACCGATGACAAGGAAAAAGAAATAAATGTCACTGGGGAAAATGTTTCTGATGAGCCAAAGGATACAGGGAGGGAGCCAAGCGAGACCCATACCACTGAAGAGGAGCAACAGAAAGATGTTAGGGAAGAACCCAAAGAGCAAACTTTGGCTAATAAACCACCCCTATCGCCATAGTGGTTAGTCAAAACCAATAAAAGGAAAGCTCCACCGACTCCCAGAGCTCATCTCTCCTTGGCTGAGATGATGGCTCAGGCCTAGGACCCAAAAAAGGCCAAGAAAGCCCGGATAGTTCATACTCTTCAAACTGGGCCGGGTAGAGAAACAGTTGCAACGATAGCAACACCTTCCCCAGATGCTAACAAAGCAACCATCAAGGCCAAAGATTACAATATCATGGAGATATCACTAGGAAAGAGGGGAAAATAGGGTGAGGTAGACCTATTGAAAGAGGCAGCTAAGGCAGTAGAGGCCTGTTATGAAAAAGAGGCCCAAAGGCTCAAGGCCAAAAAGGAGAAAATTGCATAACTCATGGGATTGATAACTGAGCTTGCCCAGCCTATCAGTGCTATTCCTCTGGAGGCCTCCAAATATGATGCACCACTACCATAAAGTGACATAGATTCACTACGGGCGATGAAGAAGAAAGCCCAGGCGGTCGATGAGTGGGTTTCTCTACAAGTAGGAAATGTCTGGCATTTCCTAGTGTCCACCCTCCCAGACTTATATGTGGCCCGACACATCCTGCATCAAGCCAAAACCACTATCAACATATGGGAGGGTGACATCAAAAATTATGAAGCATGGAAAGTAGAATTTGAAGAACTCCTCGGCCTTGGGGAGGAAGTGGTTTCTGAGTCCAGAATTTTGGGGGAGGAATCATTCGATT
Organism: Thuja plicata; assembly: GCA_018584345.1. NCBI lineage: Eukaryota > Viridiplantae > Streptophyta > Pinopsida > Cupressales > Cupressaceae > Thuja > Thuja plicata. The sequence goes on along the minus strand of MU227936.1, from coordinate 4,735,219 downwards.
TTGTGAGGACCCAACACTCTAGACTTGACCTCACATTGGGGATAATCAAGAAAATGGTGGGGACTCTGTGAGAGAAAATCAACATGGTACAATATTCTTTTAATTTGTATAAGTCTTTTGTTACAAAGGTCTCCGGAGCTGACCTGTTCAACACTAATACTTGCACACCGGAGGAATATGTCCTAGGGAAGATTGATGAGCTAATGGAATCTAGGTATCAATTCTTGGAGGGAGTAGATGGTGCCCAAATGATGAGGATAACTCGTATGGTACTCAGTGGTCACGATGCAGCGAAAATGGCCGATGAGTTTAAAGGAAATTTTTTTGACCTGGGGGAATAGATTAAAGTGCCTAAGTACCAATAGGGTGGTCTTAAGGAAGTTGATGATGATAGAATCTCCTATCTCCTCCAGATCTTCAACAATAATAAGAAACAATAAGGATTCTTTGGAGACCGAAGAGAACGCAAGTATTTTTTTAGTCTTTATTTTTTTTTTTTTTTGCAACGTAAGTTCTCAGATCATGTAGTCCCAGATCATGTGTTTTGTATTCTTTAAGTGACCCGTGTCTCGGTCCCCAAGGCCGACCAATCACTTTCAAGCAGTTAATAAAGGTTTTTGAAGGTTGTCAGAAGGCAGATAGCTACATCAAGGCATGTCAGATCAACAAAGGGCTTTCTGACAAATGATCATCTTGAGGCGCCACTTCAGATGTACACCTGGCACATTAGAAATAGGGCACCCCATTTCCCATTTATGAGGCATGTAGCCTCGATCCCTAGGGGATTAGATTTCTTCCTTCTCTTTCTCAGCTCTCTTCTTGAGGCCGATTCTTCTGCTCCATCTTCTTTTCTTATTCCTCTGACATGTCAGACCTTCTCCGTCTCGAGGTCTTTTGTAAAGTGGTGCAGGTAGTACCGGCCACTGAATAATATATTTTATAGCAAGATGTAAAATAGGGTTAGGGTTAGATGAAAAATGTGTATAAATAGCAAGTCAGCCTTTTTCCAAGGGTCGGAGAAATTGATGATTTTGCAGTCCATAAGTAATAGACAAGCAATATTTTCATTTCAGTTGCAGAGCTCAATGCTCCTTGGTCTTTAAGCTTTCAGTAATTAGATGCTCCCTTGGAGCCGCCATTGTACCATGCACCAGTGCTTGCTGGAAGGAATGTTAATGAAGAAGAAAGAGTTCTTGCAATGACATTTTTGGCACTTTGTCTTCTGAGTTAATGGTATTTTATATTTAATATTCTTCATGTCTTCTGCTCTGATACTTTAAGTAGATTAATGACCTCCTTTCCCTTGCTACCGATAAAATATGAACTGATGGTTGTGTATTTCTTCAGTATTTAGTGTAGTATATCAGAGCATTATTGATTTATTAAATGTTTAAACATAACTATAAGTAGATGAAATACTTCTAACCCTGCAGGATCTTTTTCAATTTATTTGCTAAGTGTAAAATGCTTGGAGAAACCCCACCTTCCTAAATCCCTGAAGAGAACGAGTTGAAGAAACTAGCTATCCCCCTCAAAAATAGTCACATTTCCCAACTAAGCCCCGCATCGTCGAGACCTGACCCTCAGGTGCTTGGAGGCTCGGGGAATCTCATTTCCCCAGATAACCTTTGCAGGCAAAGTTGGCTGGTACTCCGGTACCCGGTGACAACTTACAACTGTTGGCGGACCCGGTCACCAAAGGCCTGTCAATAGAAACTGGTGCTAAAGGGAGGGCATGAACTTGTCCCCCTCTCAAGATTCTAATTTTACACACCCCAAGGGTTCCCCAAGCCATAGTTTTAGGAGTCAAGCCTTCAATGGGATTGGGTCTTTCTCCCCAGCAAAATTTGAAAGAATCCTTAGGCCAGCCCCAAACCCTAGAAGGTTTGTCAAACTTGAGCCTCCTGCTCGAAAGAAATAGACCCCAAAAACCACACTAGCCACTATCGTCTGGGGGTCTAGTACACCGCAGAATATCCAAACTCCTTTGATAGTCCTGGGAACCAGTGTTCAACTTGCTCAAAATTTAGTTCCCCAAATGGCTGCATATTTCGGTAACATTGGGTCCCCTATGGGAAATTTTTCGGGCACAGTCAATGACTTACCCTCGCACCCAGAGAATATTTGCCCATGATATGAGCACTTAGGCTCACAAACTATAGAAGAACACTTACAGGCATACAAGGATTCCATGAACCGACACCAGATTCAACATGAAGATGTTGTGACCTGGATGTTTCCCCTATCCTTGGGACAGGGTGAGTTGAACTGGTACCTAAACCTCCCTTCCAACTCCATCAACAGCTGGTAGGACATGGAGGACACCTTCTCAACTACCTTTCACATACATGTGGACCCAGCTTGGTCCCATAGCTAGTTCATCTCCATCAAAAAGAAACCCAATGAACCCCTTGAAGCATTCAATCATCGATTCCAGCGCGCCTTGAAGTGGTGCATGGGCCCTTTCATTCCATCCCCAAAAGTAACCATACAGACCTATCTCAACACGATGTACCCCTTTATTTTCACTCTCCTCTGGAGAACAACCGCTGCGGGCGACCGGGACACTTTGGCAAAAGTTTACAACCTAGCCTTAGAACTGTCCCGCGGCATCAACAAGTCCCCGGGTAGGATTGGGCAGAGCATGCCCTTCAACATGAGCCCTGGAAAAAAAATGTACACTGGGGGATATAATCCCAATCTTGCAATGGGTGCCCCTGTGATGGTAATGAATCCCCCACCACCGTCGATAGACTAGCAAGCTTGGTACATTTACCCATCACAGACTTAGGCAATACCGGGTCTAGAAGTCTTCCCTTGGAATCAGCCACAGCAAGCACAGCAACCTTAGACACAATCACCCAAAGTGCCCTTCTTTTAGTCATCCATGGCTGGAGGATTGTCACCCTTGACTCTGGTGAATATCGCTGCCTTCCTAGGAAACCAACAATAATAATCTTCACATTGTGACGTAAACACCCAATTGACCACCGAGGTTGAATCCCTCCGGATAATGTTATCCACCCTGACCATGGACATGGGTCAGCTAAAGGTGGGGTCCTATGTACCCCAAAATTCTAATTCCCAGAGAGGGAATATTTTCTCTGGCCAACGAAACAATAATGCCAGGGGAAGAAACTTCAACAATGGGCCTCAGCCCAATCAACAACAATGGAACAATAATGCAAACACCAGAGGCCCACCTCCGAATCAAAATGCCAATTAAAGTGGTGCTGGACCATCACATTTCACACTGGTCGCAAACTTCCAGCCCATGACCAATTGGTGTAGATTGCACGACATAGGCTCCCACAACGAGGTAAACTGTGCCATGCTGGAGAAAGTCATCATGATCTCCCAGCTGGATAGAAAACAATCGTATGATGCTACTCCCCTAGAACCCCCTATGCAAGATTCAACTCATAGTGCATTCACCTATGAGACCATCTTCTTTGGATCCTCTAGAGAAGATGAAGGAGAATCTGAGTTGCAGGGATTCTTTGATGAATCAATTTCAGTCTTTGAGGCTAATACCTTCACCAACCCGCAGACTCCATACAATACTCAAACCTAGGCTAGTAAAGGACCAGTTTATAAACCAACACCTCCTACCAAGGACACTCCTCCCTAGTGTAATACAACTGATTGGCCCACCCCTCTAAAAGGTTCTAGCTCTAACCAAGCAAAAGACCTAGCCGAGGGAAGCCACCAATTCCCAGGAGGAAGATTTGACATTACAAAGGCATTAGAACAAACCACCACCTCCATGGCCTTGATGGAGGTTTTGCTAAACTATCTTGAGTAGAAGAAGGCTCTTTAGAAGCTCTTGGGAAACCTAGAAGTTGTCAGTCGCCCACCCAAGACTATCTCTTTTGACGACGCCAACGCGGCTATCTTTCGGGGAAACAATGAAGATCCTCGCTTCCTACTAGGCCTGAATATCTAAGGAAAAAACATAGATAACTACCTAGTAGACTCTGGAGCTTCGGGAAACATCATGCCCCTTTCCATATGCCAGAAGCTTGAATTCTGTCCCACCCCATCTAATGGCACAGTGATTCAATTGGACAAAACTACTATGAAAATGGTGGGAGAATTGAAGAACATTCGGATACAACTTATCCAGGACCCCAGGATAGCGAGCATAATCAACATTCAAGTGGTGGACATCCCAGAGACTTATGGGATGTTATTAAGTTAGAATTGGTCTAAGTCCTTGAACGGATACTTTTTGACCGACTTCTCCCACTTATGGCTCCCCTGGGAAGGAGAATCAAACAAGATCTGGGTTGAGAGTGAGCCCCGGATGAAGTAGGCCCTTATCGAAGTCGGCAGGGTTAGTGAGGTCTTCTTCTCTAAGACTTCCCTAGGGGTGTACCAACCCTTTGAAATCTTAACATTTGATTTCACCCCCGGGGAAGACCCCATAGTTCTGTAGAGAACCCAAGACCTGGAAGAAAAGTTGAGGGTTGAGGTTGACTCTCAAGGTGCCGCAGCGACCCCCGCCACACTCTTGTCTAGCACTTGGTGCTGAGTACACTATCAGAAACTTCAGAGCTAGAGTGTGAACTTTTCCTTTCTGTTGCTACCCAACACATCGACGCCTTTCAGAATAGAGAACACACAATTGATTCCCCAGAACCCAGATTTCCTACAGGAAGCACTTCTTCAATGTAATTTCCCCGGGAACCTCAATTCCAAACCCCTCCGGAGGTAAGCCTCACCCATACGCCAACAGTGCAGGAGGAAGCTCCTCCCAAGTCTCCCAAAAGAAATCCAAAGACTACTCCCTCTCCCCAGCTCTAGAATACAAGTAACGATCTGTGGACCCTTAAGTTTGATGGGTCCCAGTCCAAACAAGGCTGTGGGGCTAGAGTGGAATTAATCAACCCGCGAGGGAAATCCTTCCTCGCATCCTACAGACTGTAGTTCAACTGCACCAATAATGTTACAGAGTATGAGGCTTTGGTCCTTGGACTCTTATTTGTGTTAAGGAAAGGAATCACCTACCTCTAGGCTTTGGGTGATTCAGAGTTGATTGTCAAACAGGTCCGGAGTCAGTACACATGTCATGACAAAAGGATGGATACATATCACAATTGAGCATGGAGCCTTATTGAATATTTTGATGCCTTTGGCATTGATCTTATTCTCTGGCAATGAAATTATGTCTCGGATGCCCTCACAGTTTCCGCTAGCATGCTCGAGCCCATGGCCGGCTCGCGACTCTGGAGATTTTCAATTGAGATGATCCCAGCCCCGTCCATTCATGATAATGTCACCCACATTCAGATTTTTGAGAACAATCAACACATGTTGGCCTTCATGGCCAATGTTGCTGTCTTTGAGGACCAGATAGTGGAGGAACGAGACCATGATGATACTGGACAGGGTGATGAAGATGATGGGATCATGGACCTACCCACTAACACCATCCCGAAGGGGATGGTTGCGCTTGAATGAATCTTTGACTCAGACCCTCGGGGTTGGGAGAAGATGTCATCCTCCTCTAAGGGAGGAAAATTTGAGAAAGTAAACATTAGCCAGCCCAGTGAAGAAAATATGATACACATTGGCACCTCCTGCTCCCCTAATGAGAAGGAGAAGATTCTTGTAGTTCTCTGAGAATACATAGATGTAGTTGCATGGGGATATGAGGATTTGAAAACATACGACACATCCATTATGACTCATACCATCCCCTTGAAACCTGATGCTAAGAATTTTTGGAAAAAGCAATGATCGGTCAACCCACTGATCGAGCCTTTGATTCGTCATGAGGTAGAGAAATTGTTGTTAGCCCGGATAATCTTTCGAATCTGACACACTACGTGGGTTGTGTTGGTGCTATTTCTTGTCCAATTTATGTCTTGTAATTTTCTTAGGGTCTCCTGTCATTATTGGTGTCAAGGGTTTTAGGATTGAGTTTCAAATTATTTTCATCTCTCTACAAAAGATCCCAAAACCCTCAGGCTAATTGCAAATGGTTAAAAATGACTAAAAAAAACCCTAAATGCCTCAGCCGGTTCTATTTTCATGTTACTTTTTTCGTCATTTAAGTCATTTTAAGTCAAGTGTTTTTGTTTAATGGGTTGCTTTTGTCAAAAGATTGTATCATCCTAAACGCTTTAATAATTCCTAAGTCTCACCATGTAGGTCCCTTTTACATCATCCCCTTATGTATCAACCAACTTATAAAAGATCGGACGATGTGCTTATTTTCTTATATCCAAGATGCTTGACATCTAACATATAAGAAAACAAGCGGAGGCGACGTGTGTCCTTGGTGGGGCCGAGCATGTTAAGAAAGTCCTCTATTAAAAGGAGAGCAACTCAGAAAAGAATAGACGGCGCACTTATTCGCTTATCTCCAAGATGCTCGACATCTAATGTATAAGAGAACAAGTGGAGGTGACATGTGTCCTTGGTGGGGCCGAGAATATCGTAAAGGTGTTCTATTAAATAGTACACATGTTTGGAAAGATTTGACGGCTCGCTTAATTTCTTTTATCCAAGATGCTCAACATCTAATGAATAAGTGAATAAGTGGTGATGGCATCTGGCAGTTGGTGGGCCTAAGAACTCAAAGCTGGTGAAGGTTTAAAGTTCAGTTAAGTTGTTTCATATCTAACAGATCGCTTAATCACTTATATCCAAGATGCTCGACATCTAGCGAATAAATGAATAAGCGGAGGTGACATGTGTCCTCAGTCGATAGTGATTTCTAGGAAAATAAGATAGCCGTTAGATGCAAAGAGTGATGTCCAGAATTGATGGCTCAAATTCAAAATTGACAAAACAAGTTATAGAGAGCCATTAAACCGTGAATTTGAAGCTATGGATTAATTGTAGAACGTGTGACACCTCTAGTGGAATTAAATTTGAAAGACTGATTTGATTGAGGCCATGAAACTGATTAAGCCAACTGCAGCCTCAATAATTCACCAAATTTATTTGAGCAAAGACGGAATTACGAAGAAAACCAGCTCCATGCGACTTCTGTGTAGAATGGGTAAGCTTATTGTTCACTTGCATTCAAAATTGGGGTAGAATTTGCAGTTCAGAGAAGGTTTTAGAGCTCTTGTTTCAGAATCTGGTTCTAGTATTGATAGAAAACCTTTAGAATGGCCCCCAGAGTTGAAATTTTGGGACAGGTCAATTACCAAAAATGGAACGTTAGGGAAGATTTGTTGCAGCAGTTACCATTATCTTCAGGGGATGCCACACAAGCTAAAAAAGCAGTTCCACAACATCCCCGCTTCAAAATTGGGGAAGGATTATCTGATTCAGGTAGGTGGGAAAATGATGATATTACTAGTTTTGATGGCCTTACTCTGTTCAAGATGGCCTATAGTCAAAGGAATGCCTCTACTCCGGACTGCAATATTTGGAAATTAGATGTGGGAAAATTGATAGCTCTCGGTGTGTTCATGGATACTGATTTATTCATATTGATCGCGAACACTTATGATAAGGTGACTAGGGTTGTTAGGATACTCGGGGAAACATAATATTAACTATATCAGTAGATGAAATCAGAAGGATTTTCAAGCTGACTGATCCCTCCCAAAATATGGATGATATTGATCTTGAGTATTTCAAACTAATATACAATAACCAAAGAGACTATTACAGGGGTGAAGTAGTGAAGGGGTATGCCAACAAAATAGGAGACATGGTAGTGATAGGGCCTAGAACCCCAAAACCCTTTAAATTGGATCTTTTCAATGGCAAAGCAAGACAAATGTACAGTGCCTTGTGCAATGTTTTGGGGATAAATGAAGAGGGGGAAATGCCTATCCGTATAATGTTGATGGTTGTTCAGATTCTGCGTCCCCACTTGTCACTGGTTTTTGATTATGCATCTTATATTGCTCAGGAAATGCATGATGGTTTGTTAGGGATCCAAGATGGAAATATATAGAAACCAATGGGTTGGTATTCCCTCATGATGCATATGTTCTTGTTCAACAGTGCTGACTTCTTTGAAGAAGAAATGGAATTGGAAAAATTCCAAGATGTGGAGTGTAGATTTGTCCTAGGACAGAAAGAATGCTAGCTATGTGTATTTTGACAAAGTTTTTGCAACCAGACTTAAGTCATTGCTAAGAAACCAAAATGCTCAAGTTCATAATGAAATAATGATGCTTTTAAGGCCTATGGAGTATGCCCTAGAGTTGAAAATTTCTCACAACTGGGGAGATTTAATCTTGTACCCTTTTGCCACAGTAACTAGGGTTTATGGTTTTAGAGGTACTCCTTATGTGTTACCCTATTGAGTCCCACTCAAGATTGGGATAGCAGAAATTATAAGACAATTAGGTGGGCTGTAGGAGGAAGCCTTGACCGAAAAGATGAAGGGAAATATCTTTCCTACCCTCACTAGAGCCCATCACTTTATCATAACAAAAGGGGGGTGGACACAGTTTGGCAAATACTTTGAGCCCTATCATTTACCCACTTCCATATCCAGGTGTGTAGATAATGAATATTTTATCATGGGCATGTTCAGGAAGATGACCAATTATATAATGCTAAAGCATCAATTCTACTATCCAGAGGATATTATCAGGAACATTTTTGACCTAGAGGTTCAAGAAGTCAGGAAGAAAAAATGGATGGCATATAAGAAATCCTTGGACTTTGTCCAGAATTTTTAAAAGACCTATGATCCTCTAAAGGATTTTTCCCATGGTCTTATAAAACTGATTCACTAATGAATCTTTTTGAGGGAATAATGCAAACCCTAAATGAGAAGAGGAAGAGAGCAGTTGATAGTGATCCAGAAAAGGCTCTTGCTATTTTGAATAGATTCCCACAAAGTAGAATAGTTCCACCTGGGAACTATGTAGTATACAAAAGAAGAGGATATACCATTGTTGCTCCCAGAGTTGATAAGCCCATTCAACATAAGGGAAAGAGGCCAATGGATACTGATTCTCAAGAAGCACCCTCTCCGAAGAGGCAAAGGGTGGAGACAAAAGAACAAGGAGGTGAATTGTATTCTCCTTCCCAATCCCCTATGCAATATGATGACCAGACCATTGTTGAGAAATTGCTCAAGACGAGAAATGCTGGTGAAGTAGTTGTTACAACTCAAGAAATACAAGAAGGGATGCCAGAAGAGCCTAAACATACATCATCTGACCTCATAGTGGCATAATTTCCTGGCAAGGAATTAGATCCTATGACCAAACAAGCTAGTGATGAATTATTTTCTGATGACAATTTCATCAAAACTAGGGCTTTTATTCAGTTTGTATGGAGATGCCATATTGGTGAATACAATGATAAGTGCCAGAAAATGATAGAAGTTCAACCCAATGCTACCAAGGAGGACATAGAGAAAGCAGTCAAGAAAGAATTGACATCAAAATTTGATAAGATTACTCCTGAAGAGGGTAGACAAATGATCAAAAGGCAAGGAGTTATCATATTGCCACAATGGGATTTATCTGATGCAGTGGTTTTTGATGCTATAAGGAAACAAGCTAAACCCATAAGCCCTACTGGGAGATCAATTGGTGCCTAGTTTAGTGAGGATCATGCAGCATTGGCAATCTGGTCACTAAAGAAAAAGGACAAGAGAAGAATTAAAGAAGATGATGAGACTGAAGACACAGGCAGCCTAATTGTGAAAAGGGTTGCAGATACCTTAGGAACTGAAGTGGCTAACCTTGTTGTACAGGTTTCCAATTTGAGTATGAAAGTGTCAGGGAAAGAAAGGGAAGCATATGCTAGTCTAAATGAAAGATATGAGTTTTTACTGAAAGCTTACAACGAAGAGAAGATGAAATCTTTGATTAAGGATAACACAATAGTAGAGTTGGAAGGTAAGCAGAAGATTCAACTAGTGCCCCAAAGGCTGATTGCTCAAGACCCATATTAGCCTTCCTCCTCAAGTCTTTTTATAACATATCCCCCATTTCTTGTACCTCTAAGTCTTACTACGCAGGAAGCCATCGATGCCAAGAGAGCAGAATTAGAAGCTGAGAAGAACAGGCTAATCAATGAAAGGAAAAGATTAGAAGAAGATGGTAAGAGGGACTTAGAAGATTCCCAGGCTTACAAAGAAGCTAAAGAATTGGTGAAGAAAAAGCACATAGATCAGATATTTTGAAATCTCAAAAGATGTGCTAGTGAAATTAACCTTGCTAACCTCTACTCACTGGGAAAAAAGATCACAAGCATCACCAGTTGGCATGAGGATGAAAAGGAGAAATGGGAGCTGATAGTAAATAAGTGGAAAGGGAAGGCATCCCATGTCAAATATTTCTATTCCCTCTCAAAAGAACAAAATAATATTGATTTTGTCCTAACAAGCACTCACAAGTGTCTCAAATTGATGATCAATTTAGACACCAAAAGGAACATGGTTATGAAGAAAATCATAACCCCAAGGGGAGAGTTTTCCAAGGATAGGTATGATATGTATCCTAACATGTTCAAAAAGGATGGGAGCATAAACAATGAAGCCCTATGGATGAGACAGTTAAACGAGGAAATGACTAGCAGGACAAAGAGTATTGTTACACTATCAAACACTGGCTGGTTTGTATTAACCATTGATATTTTGAGCAAATCCAAGGCATTTTTTGAATCTTGGAAATAACAGTGACTAGGAGGAGTTCAATAACCGCAAAGATGAAGTTCTCAACCTCGAGTGGCCAAGTGATGAGGTGTACACTGCTTGGGTCAACAGATATGGTATAGTTACCCCCATAGCATGAAATAGAAAATATGAAGGGGACAACTAGAATCAAGGAGGTTAAGATAATGGAGTAGATCAAATATTAAGACCTCTACATGAACAAGAGAACAAAATCCAGGTGACAAAGACCCAACTACCTCGGAGCAACTTCAAGCATTCAGTTGGTCACAAGATAAATGATTACATGGCTTATAGAAAATATTGTTATCTCATCCACCATAAGTTGTGTCTCTTTTTGAAATTATATTTTGTCCTTTAGCCCAGTCATCCATAGCTTGTTGCATCCTTATTTTCCAAAAGGATTCCAAGATTATTGTGGCTACCTATAAGTATCAAGTTGTAATATTGTAAGAAGGATGGTAAAAATAAGACTACAAGGTAGATTACTGAATTGTGTCTGACTATTGGTTTTGAGTCTTTGTGAATGTACTGGTATCCAAATCTACATTAATGAAATACAATGGAATCTCCTTTTTGATATCTATGATTTCTTCTTTCATTTACTATTAATTCTTGTATGTTTAGTTTGTAAGGCATTTTGAATATACTGGTTATAAGGTAGTCATGTTCTTGTCTGTGAGTTTCTTTCAAGGAAAGTTTTAAATCTTATAGATGATTGCAGAGGATTAGGATTTATGCAGGAGTTTGATACAGGGGTGTAAGGATGAGAGGATAGTTTTTAAGGCATTCTATCTAGGGTTCACTTTTATTTCCATTGATTGTTTTCAGTATATGTATGCTCTTTTTTTACTCTATCATCCATGATTAGGCACTGGTCATAAATGCTGGCAAGTGGTTGTTATCATCAAATTCAAATTCAATCAGTCTTCATACTCATGTTATTTCAAGTACAAGTGTAGCTAATTATATTAAGTACAATTCACCTTTGTGATTCCTTGAAGAGTGAATCAATAGGTTATCCTTCCTAGGCCTAAATGGCATAAAAAGAAGAAGGATCTCCAATCCTTAATCCACTATTAAAACTGCTAAAAGCTGATATTCTGTCAGAGGTGTACCTACCTAGGTGTGTGGAGCCCAAAGTGTAGAAGGATTTTCTATCCTTGTTAATTAGCCCTTTTTATTGTGAGAATCTAACTTGGGTATAGGAGAGTCTGGCATTTATTGTCATTATAATCAATTATGTGAGAAAAAGAGCTAACAAATTGGTGACTCTACTGGGGATTCTTGTAATGCTCTCAAAGTCATGATCATGAAATAATTTGTCCTTACAATATTGAGAATTAGTTTTTTCTTACTTATAACTATTAGAGCAAGTTTATTTTGCTTATCTGCTATGGTGCATTGTCTGAAGGTCCTGATTCTGAAGATGATAAAATTTTTGTCTCAGTTGGAATAGTTGATAACTCTGAAATATCTGATATGATCCCTTGTCTATTTTCAAGAGGAAATCCACTGAATGGAAAAGATTTGTAGTTACGGGCAGTGAAAGATCATTTTCTTCAAGCTACCAGGTGAAGAATCATCAGACTTAATATATCTGCAAAAATCCGCTAGTTGCTTATTCATTATAAGGCAATATATATTAATCCTCTGAAAAGAGGTGGTGACTCTAACTTCTGTGTAGTCCAGTATTGCATAGTGAAATATTTATTTGTTCTGTAAGATGAGAAAACAAAGAAATACCAGGTTGTATTCCAGATTGAATCTTGAAAAGGATCTTGGAGAAGAGCTCCATACACCTCAAAGGAAATAATGGTCCAAAAGAGAGCCATTTAAACATGATTCCCAACATGTCTCCAAAGGAAAAATGGATATTCCCATTCTAGAGAGGAAGTCGTCTTCATCTGAACTTGCAAAATCTATGGGACCAGTCGATGCTTATAGAGCTAATACCAATTTTGATCCCTTTAGAGATGGAGAAAATACTGACATAGGGTTTTTTCCTACAGAAGAAAATCCTGCTCCACTAGAAGAGACCTCTGCTGCTGAAACAACATCATATGATTCTGATAAATTTCAAGATGAGGTTTTGGATTTGAAAAGAAAAAAGAAGAAACAAGAAAAGGAAATAGTTGAAGCAAAGGGAAAACATGAGCAAAGGATATTTGATTTATTATTGGAAAGATAAGAACTCTTAGCTGAGACTAGAAGGAATGACCTTAAAACTAAAAGCCTGAATCAAGAAGTCAAAAGTTTGGATCCTGAATTGTTTGGTACCCTCAATGATGAGAGAAACAAAACCCTGAATAAAATCTCAAACCATGACAAGGAAAAATTTTAGGAGGGACCTATAATTAGGCATTTGTTCCCTTATGAGAAAGAGCGAAATGTGAAACTCAAAGCAACGGCTAAAGATGCCCCTGACAAAGGTAAGAAAAAAGTTATGGGTATCAGCATAAATGAGCCTATGTAGAAAGTTTCTAACCCTAAAGGAATACCTCAAATTGATTTGGATATTGAACAAGCTAGGAAGGCTAAAGATGACTTCAAAAAACAACTAGAAAAGTTGGAATTGGAGGCTGCCACAGCTGATATGAAGATGAAAATAGCCTTACTTCATGCTACTAATAATACAACTGCAAGTAGTTCTATGCATGTCAATCAAGGAGTACAACAATTGAATTCATCTACTGAGTTAAATGTGAACAGTCAAGGTAGTGCTCCTAAGGTCCAAAAATATGGAAACAACCAAAATTTTCAGAGCTCTGGTCCTAATGTAGCTTCTCAAATTAAGGGTCCTCACTCAAATTTTCAAACTGCCAAGCCCAAATAGAATGTTCCTCCACTTGTTCAACATCAAGGAGGAATTGCTAGATCAAGTGGTGATAACGAGCTGGGAAATTTTCAAAGAAGGCCTTTCCACATGAACAGATACAAAGCCCTCTTCTTTGAAGGCATCCTAGTCACCCTAATGTGATCCCCAATGAGGTAAGAGATAGAATCCCTAAGTTCACAGGAAATAATGTTGTTACTTGTGAAAAGCATTTAAAAGCTTTTGGTGATAAGATGACTGAATTTGAAATTGAAGATGAGGATGTCATCATGAAACTCTTTGTTCAATCTTTAATTGAAGATGCTAGGGATTGGTTCAGAAACTTACGTAATGACAGTATTGCCTCTTGGGATGAATTTGTAAAATCCTTTAGGGAACAGTATAGGGAGCATATTAATTCTAGATATATGTTAAATGAGTTTAATAACATGAAAAAGTTCCCAAATGAAAATATGGTTGATTTTAACAGTAGGTTTTAAAAGGCCATGAACAAATTGTTCCAAGTTTTGAGGTTAGATGAGGAGGTATACCTTACCACTTACATAAATGCTGCTGATGGAAAAATGTCTTATCTGCTTAGAGATAAAAACCCAACTACTTTAAGGGATGCTTACAAGATGGTAATTGACATTGAAAGTAATAGAAGAGCATCAGGGAAATTGGGGAAGAGAGAAGACAATAAACTTTGGAAAGAAAATGGATCAGCCAGTAAAAATGTCAAAGAAGGTGATACAGTGGATAAATTGGTGAGTGTAGTAAAATACCTTGCTACCAAGATGGATAAGAATGACAGAGGAGGGTACCGAGATAATAAGTATAATAACCAAAGATTTGATAGACAGCCCAATCTGAGAGATTATCCATACAATACCAATTGGAATAATGGAAAACCTATCCCTGAGGGACAAGACAACACAAAAGCAAAAGAAACTCTAGATCCCCTGAAAAAAAACAATGCCAACTATGTTGAGAATACTCCCTGGTGTGATGCTTGTAACATGCCACACTCTCCCTATCAATGTGTAGTAGATCAGGCTTTGTTTGACCAAACAGAAGAAGGAGAGCAGGAAGGCCCTGCTATCAACATGTTCACTGGAAAGAAACCTTATCCATGGCTCCCTGATATTGCCTCATCCTCTGATGATTCACATTCAGAGGATAATCATTGCTTTACAAATAAGTTACAACATTCAACATATCAAAATGATCAGGATGAATATGTTTCACAAGAAACTATAAACATTGTGGGTGATGATAGTTCACAATCTCATTTTAGAACTCCTACTAATGAAGAGAAAAGGTCTTTAACTATTGTGGAAATTAATCAAGCCAGAAATGCCTACAACTTAAGAAATAGGATAGTACAACCAGCTCAAGTCAAGTCTACCCCTGCTTATGTTAAGAAAGAATTGCCTCAAGTAAGTAAGGGTTTCCATCCTAAGAATGACGACCAAGGTGAATGTTGCAAGCAGGCATGATCTTCTCAGGATCATATCAGGGAAGGGATGTCAAAGGAGGAAGTGGTGCCGAATGAGAAACTCAAGAAAATGAAGAAAGTCAATGATATACCCCTTGAACTACCTCATTTTGATATGAAACATGCTTTGACCCAAATGAAAGTGTTAGTCCCACTTATGAAAATGTTGAAAATAAAAGAACATAAGGAAGTTGCTCTGGCATTATTAATAGGAATATATTATGTATCTATCCCTAATCATGAGGAAATACCTTTGACAACAAATAGTGCTAAAGAAGATTCTCCGTTAGTGAAAGAAAAAGGAAAGAGAAAGGAATTTTTTGACATTTGTATTAGAAATATAATAACCCAAGAACCATTGTCTGTTGATCCATTCTATGTCACCTTAATGGTAAATAATTTTTTGGTGAAAAATTGCATGATTGATTCTGGAGCAGTGGCAAATGTAATTTCCTATCATGTGATGAAAGAATTAGGCCTCCAAGTTACTACACCTGCTAGAAGTTGCTATGCCATGGATAACAGGGAAGTTCCTGTGATAGGGACATTGAAGGATATTGAAGTGAAAATTGTTGCCTTCCCTAAAGCAACATATAGGATGGACATAGTGGTAGTGGACACTAAACCATATTAAGGTATGCTTCTGTCAAGGCAATGGGTAGCAGTAGTAGGAGGAAAGATGCAGTTGGATTTATCTTATGCAACTATCCCTGTGAATGGGAATGAGGAAAAATTGTATAGAGAACCCTGGTCATATGTTATGGTTGAGGTGGTCTTACCTGATCAATTAAATTGTTGTGTGAATGTTGATATGGAAAATTTTATGGTTGAAGAAGTTAAGCCACAGTTGAAAAATACTGACCCAATTGTGAATGAATTACTGTTGCAACAAAATGGACTTTGGCAAATGTAATTTGATGGAGGATATTCAAAACAAGGATCTAGAGCAGGAATCTTTTTGATATCCTCATCAGGTATCACTTTCAAATATTCATTTATGTTAACTTTTCAATGCACAAACAATACTGCCGAATATGAGGCTTCAATCTTGGGAATGGATATTTCCATCAAGCATGGTATTAAATGTTTAAAAGTCCATGGAGATTCCTAGTTAATTATATCTTAGATTAGGGGACATTATGCTGCTAAAGATGACAAAGTAAAGTTGTATAACTATGATGTTTGGGATAGGATAGAATTCTTTGATGCTTTCAATATTTTATGGGTTGAAAGATCAAATAATATAATGGAAGATTTCTTGGCAAGTGTTTCCCTAAAAAAAAATGATACTACTCTTACTGGCATATCTGTAGTTGAAACAAAAAGTAGGCCAACATTTCCTGACAATATTCATAATTGGCAAGTTTTTGAGGATGATGATGATATCCTCAAGTTTATCCAATGTATGGGCCAGTATGATGGTCAAAAGATTGATTGTGAATCTCTAGTGTCAACTGTGGACAATAAGGAATATATTTTTGATCAATAAGTCATCCAATTGAATACTAATCACATTCCCAAGGGGCTAGTTGAATTGGAAGGCATGTTCAACATAAATGACAACTATATGACTCAGAAGTCCAATGCCAGAATGGAAGACTTAGAGGAAATCAATTTGGGATATGAAACATCTCCCCAATTAGTCTACATTGGCAAGAAATTGGACAGTAATGTGAGACAAAATTTAATAAATTTGCTTAAACGATACAAACATGTTTTTTCCTGGTCCTATGATGATTTGAAATCCTATAGAGAAGATTTACTCCAACATGATGTCCCTTTAAAAGAAGGCACTAAACCATTTAGACAAAAGCAAAGACCAATCAATCCAATACTAGCTACCAAGATGCAGACAAAACTGATGAAGTTAAGGGATGCAGGCATAATGAAACCTATTAGACATTCATCTTGGGTTTCTAACTTAGTCCCTATTAGAAAGAAAAATGGGGAAATAAGATTGTGTGTTGATTTTAGAAACCTAAATGTGGCCTCATTGAAAGATAATTATGGATTACCAAATATGGAGG
>MU227936.1:4699297-4712057 GCA_018584345.1 Thuja plicata | reverse complement strand
ATCATGCAGCATTGGCAATCTGGTCACTAAAGAAAAAGGACAAGAGAAGAATTAAAGAAGATGATGAGACTGAAGACACAGGCAGCCTAATTGTGAAAAGGGTTGCAGATACCTCAGGAACTGAAGTGGTTAACCTTGTTGTACAGGTTTCCAATTTGAGTATGAAAGTGTCAGAGAAAGAAAAGGAAGCATATGCTAGTGTGAATGAAAGATTTGAGTTTGTGCTCAAAGCTTACAACGAAGAGAAGATGAAATCTTTGATTAAGGATAACAAAATAGCAGAGTTGGAAGGTAAGCAGAAGATTCAAATGGTGCCCCAAAGGCTAATTGCTCAGGACCCATATCATCTTTCCTCCTCAAGTTCATTTATAACATATCCCCCATCCCCTACACCTCTAAGTCCTACTACTCAGGAAACCATTGATGCCAAGAGAGAAGAATTAGAAGCTTAGAAGAATAGGCTAATCAATCAAAGGACAAGATTAGAAGAAGAGGGTAAGAGGGACTTAGAAGATTCCTAGGCTTACAAAGAAGGTGAAGAATTGGTGAAGAAAAATCACACAGATCAGATATTTTCAAATCTCAAAAGATGTGCCAGTGAAATCAACCTTGCTAACCTCTACTCACTAGGAAAAAAAATCACAAGCATCACTAGCTAGCATGAGGATGAAAAGAAGAAATGGGAGCTGATAGTAAATAAGTGGAAAGGGAAGGCATCCCATGTCAAATATTTATATTCCCTCTCGAGAGAAAAAAATAATATTGATTTTGTCGTAACAAGCACTGACAAGTGTCTCAAATTGATGATCAATTTAGACACCATAAGGAACATGGTTATGAAGAAAATCATAACCCTAAGGGGAGAGTTTTCCAAGGATAGGTATGATATGTATCCTAACATGTTCAAAAAGGATGGGAGCATAAATAATGAAGCCCTATGGCTGAGGCAGTTAAACGAGGCACTAACTAGCAGGACAAAGAGTATTATTACACTGGCAAACACTGGCTGGTTTGTATTAACCATTGATATTTTGAGCAAAGTAAAGGCATTTTTTGAATCTTGGGAAGTGGAAGTAGAGAAGGCTAACAGTGACTGGGAGGAGTTCAACAACCACAAAGATGAAGTTATCAACCTCGAGTGGCCAAGTGATGAGGTGTACACTGCTTGGGTCAATAGATATGGTATAGCTACCCCCATAGCATGAAATAGAAAATATGAAGGGGACAACTAGCATCAAGGAGGTTAAGATAATGGAGAAGATAAAATATTAAGAATTATACACCAACAAGAGAACAAAATCTAGGTGACAATGACCCAACTACCTCTGAGCAACTTCAAGCATTTAGGCGGTCACAAGACAAATGATTACATGGCTTATAGAAAATATTATTATCTCATCCACCATAAGTTTTGTCTCTTTTTGAAACTATATTTTTTCCTTTATCCCAATCATCCGTAGCTTGTTGCATCCTTATTTTCCAAGAGGATTCCAAGATGACTGTGGCTACCTATAAGTATCAAGTTGTAATATTGTAAGAAGGATGGTAAAAATAAGACTACAAGGTAGATTACTGAATTGTGTCTAACTATTGGTTTTGATTCTTTGTGAATGTACTGGTATCCAAATCTACATTAATAAAATACAATGGAATCTCCATTTTGATATCTATGATGTCTTTTTGCATTTACTATTAATTCTTGTATGTTCAATTTGTAAGGCATTTTGAATATACTGGTTATAAGGTAGTCATGTTCTTGTCTGTGAGTTGCTTTCAAGGAAAGTTTTAAATCTTATAGATGATTGCAGAAGATTTGGGTTTATGTAGGAATTTGATATAGGGGTGTAAGGATGAGAGGATAGTTTGTAAGGCATTTTATCTGGGGTTCACTTGTATTTCCATTGATTGTTTTCAGTATATGTATGCTCTATTTTGACTCTATCGCCCATGATTAGGCATTGGTCATAAATGCTGGCAAGTGGTTGTTATCATCAAATTCAAATTCAATCAGTCTTCATACTCATGTTATTTCAAGTACAAGTCTAGTTAATTATATTAAGTAAAATTCACCTTTGTGATTCCTTGAAGAGTGAATTAATAGGTTATCCTTCCTAGGCCTAAATGGAATAAAAAGAAGAAGGATCTCCAATCCTTAATCCACTATTAAAACTGTTGAAAGCTAATATTCTGTCAGAGGTGTACCCACCTGGGTGTGTGGAGCCCAAAGTGTAGAAGGATTTTCTATCCTTGTTAATTAGCCCTTTTTATTGTGAGAATATAACTTGGGTATAGGAGAGTCTGGCATTTATTGTCATTAGAATCAATTTTGCAAGAAAAAGAGCTAACAGGTCACCAATTTGGTCCCTGTTAGAAAGAAGAGTGGCAAAATTCACCTTTGTGTTGATTTTCAGAAGTTGAATAGGGCCTCCAAGAAATATAATCACCCTCTCCCATCATTGGATGAGGTGTTACAGATAGTGAATGGATCCCAGATGATGTAGTTCTTGGATGGGTACTCAGAATATAACCAAGTCATGGCTAAGTACGAAGATAGAGAGAAAATGACGTTCACCACCAAGTGGGGAACGTTTGCATACAGGAGGATGCCCTTTGGCTTGATTAACGTAGGGGCCATATTTAAAAAGGCCATGGACATTGCATTCGAGGGCCTCGTGAATTGATCTATAATCATCTACATGGATGATTTGACCATCTTTTCCTGGGACAGGTATGAACACTCCACCAACCTTGCTCAAATTTGTGAGAGATGTCATCGGTATGGAATATCCCTAAACCCCAATAAATGCATATTCGGGGTCACTGAAGGGAAGTTGCTCAGGAATATTGTCTCCGAGAAGGGTATATCCATTGACCCTAAGAGAGTTGAAGTGCTGCTAAATTTACAAATGCCCGACAGCAAGAAGGAGATGCGGTCTTTCTTCGGAAAGATCAACTTTGTCTGGTGGTTCATCACTGGATTCACCGAGATAGTCAAACCACTCAAAAAAATGATGAAAAAGGATACCAAAATTGAGTGGAGTCCTAAAGAAAAGTGGGCATTCACCCAGATCAAATAGATGATAAAGGAAGCACCTGTCCTAGCTAGTCCAGACTACTCCCTTCCATTTTATATTTAATCCTTTGCTTCGCCTCATTCTATCGTGGTAGTATTGACTCAAAAGGTTGAAGAGGAGAGAAACCTATATCTTTCGTGAGCTCCTCCTTCAAGAAAACCAAGGTCCGATACTCATCATTAGAAAAATAGGCCTTTGCTCTTGTTCGCACTATGAAGAAATTCTAGCATTATATTCTCTGGAGCAAAGTAAATGCTATCATCTCGGACCAGGCTGTGAAATCTCTGCTGATACAGAGTGAATTGGGTGAAAGATAGGGGAAATGGATGGCCATCCTCTAGGAGTATGACTTGGAAATGTAGCCCATGAAGATAGTCTGAGGCCAGGGACTAAGTCAAGCGATCGCAGAAGAGGCTCCCCGCATAGAATCCCAAACTTACATGGTGGAGTCTATCACTCGAGACCCGTGGTATACTGATTTGGTATACTTATTGTTAAACAATAAATTCTTAGAGGGGCTACCTCCTAATAAACACCATGCCCTACAGATGAAAAGCACTCACTTCATGATCAAAAAATCTACGCTTTACCGCAGGAACTATGAGAGAGTATACCTTCAATGCATTGACAGAGACCAAGCTGCGAGAATGATCGATGAATTCCATGGGTAGTTTGGAACTGGGCATGGATCAACCGACACCACCACCCATAAAATATTCTGGGCTGGGTACTCATGTTCGAAGATGCCACACTTGCCAAACTGTGGCACACCGTGAGCATAATCTGGCTATGCCTTTATAGCCAGTCTTTGAGGCTAGGCCCTTCACCCAATGGGAATCTGATTTCATTGGAGAAATCAACCCCAACTCATCTACCAACCATTGGTACATCCTGACCGCTATTGATTACTACACTCGGTGGTCTGAAGCTATACCTTGTAAAAATAACATGGCAGATGTAGTTATTAAATTCCTGGAATAAAACATCGTCACAAGATTTGGAATGCCCTTTGCTTTAGTATGTGACAATGGTCTAGCATTTTCTTTGGCACAATTACTTGAATGGACCTACAATCAGAAGATCACTCTAAAGTTTCTAGCAACTATTACCCCCAGGGGAATGGTGTTGCTGAATCTATGAATAAAAATCTACTTGAAGTGATCAAACACTTGCTAGAGAAAAATCCCCAAAATTGGCACCAAAAGTTGAGATTCACCCTTTGGGCAGATCGCATTCAAATTAAGGCTTCCCTGGGAATGTCACCATTCCATCTGGTTTATGGCCAAAACCCAGTATTCCCAATCAACTTACAAATCCCAGTCTTCTATTTTATGTAAGAATTTAGCAACCAGGATAACATCGTGGAGGTTCGGCTCCTAAACCTAGTGCGGATGGAAGAACAACAAGACACATCCCTTGAACATTTTTTCCATCATCAAGCAGTGGTAAAAATGTGGTTTGACCGCAGAGCCCGATACAAGGCCTTTAAGATTTTCAAACTTGGTCTTGCTGTGGGACAAGGCCCGGGAGAAGAAGGGCAAGCACACCAAGTTCCAACGGCTCTGGCTCAGGCCATACCTTATCTTAGAGATCTGTGGGTGAATACCTACCGCCTTAACACCATGACTGAAGAACCTATCCCATTGCCCGTCAATGGACAGTTTCTCAAACATCATTTCGAATAAGGTGGGTTTACCCAAAGTTGTATTTTATGTAAATTTTCTGGCTTGTAAATATTTCTTTTCCAGTGCCTTGTTGGGATATACCTTGCGTTGTAAATAGTCTTGTTGGCCATCCTCTAGGATCATCCTTTTTCCTTGGTTGTTTTTGTTTTCTTATCTTCTTTTCGGGTTCTGACATTTTTCTCTCCCTTTATGAGGATTGGAATACTTTTCATAACACCTGGTCTTTGGGATATTGTCTTCAGCATGGTGAAATTAAGAATCTGTTGTTGACATGGTGGAATCGGTCTGGTCTCCGAAGTTATTTTACAAGTTTGGTAGTACATTATGATTAGTCTTCATCAGGTTTATTCCCAGAAGTCTGGAAATCAGTGAACTAAAATAAGGGACAAGTAATCAGACACATTGAGGGTAGATTGGTTGCACTAAGTTGGTTGACCCAAGTCCGAACTTTTAAAAGATTCTTTCTAGGTCTGGAGTTTTTCTCCCCCCATTCAGCATTAAGGTGGGCAGAAGGGTGAAAGGAGTAATGCCATTAAATTTAGCTAAGATTAAGCTTGATGGTGAAAGAAGTACCACCCTCCCACCTAGAAGCATATAAAATAATAATAATAAAAAAATAAATGGGACAGAACTCTGGTCTCTGAGAGAAATGAGAAAATCTGATGACTTTGGGGTTTAATATACTTAGTACCTCTTCTCTACTTCTCCCAGAGGTCATCGACTTGATTTTCTTCCAAAGTACACACTTTAACACTGATGAAAAGATCATGGGTTAAATCACGTATGGCCAGATTTTCTCAGACATGTTACTCTTTGCATGTAAGATACTTTGAGTAACGATTTGTTCCAGTTTTACTAACCAGAGATTCTATAGTTCTTGACTGCACCAAGGCATTTGTCCCAGATAGTTTCCATTTGTTATGCCCTGCATCCCCGTCCCTACATTTTGTGTGCAAAATGTTGGGTCCCCCTTTTTGCTTTTTGCTTTTGGCTCTTGCCTTATCTTTTTCCTTTGTTTTCTTTGTTTTCCTTCTCTAAGGTTTTCTTCCCCGCGATGTTTTTTTTTTTTTTTTTTGTCTCTCATGTCTCTAGGACCCAGTCCTGGAGTTGGTCATCTTTTGTCAGGAGCCAGACTCCAGACTCTGGGATTCTTCGCCACAATGTCTTCTTTTCGTAAGAAGGTATGGTTGTATGGAATCCCCGAGCCCGGAGTCTAGAGGTATGTCTGTCTGGAGTTTACAGAAGGAAAGGTAACTTGCTTTTACCATGGGTATAAATAGAAATTACGTGGCATTTTCACATTTACCGTGATTAAAAATCTTAAGAAATCTGAGTGATTTGAGAGCAATTTTACAGTGAATTAGTGAGAGTCTAGTGCAAACCATTCTGAGCTATTCTGAGAAATTGTGAGTAGTTTGTGGTGGTAAGTAGTGATCGTTTGATGGTATAGGCTATTGCAAATCATTTTCAACATGAGTTCCTTCCCTAGTTCTTCTTCATTTTCAGGTTGGTGCCTTCTTTCCTCTCTATTTTCCTACTTTTTAGTTTGTGACTCGTTTTGTTTTCTCTTGCGTTTCTATTTTGTGTGTTGCATTTCTTTCTGGTTTGCCACCCGTTGGTGGGTCAGTTCTTCTAGAGGGTTGTCCACCCTCTATGTAGATGTAAGATAATGAGCAAGTTGTAGATGTTTGTGCATTGTCTGGTTTTTGTGAATAGCCACTCTGCATTTTGTGTATATATGTACATCTAGTGTATATTGTTGTATATCCCTCTACTTTTCATGTATATGTCCTTTGAATATATTGTATATAGTGTATATTCTATGTATATTTTCTTGGTAGTCTGTCGAGCTCGCCATGCTATATTTATTTCTAGTTCCTAATTTGCGAGCTTGATCTATGCAGAATACTGCCTAGTTGAAACTTGGCTCTTGGCTGGTTTCAACCAGGTGGTTTTCCCTCTCCTCCATAAACTAGTATGTCTTTCATTTATGTCCCATGCACGCATTTAAATTTGTCTAAGTCACCTTCACTTTTCATGCATTCAGACAGGTGGCTCCACTGCCATCACCATAACTTCTATTTATTGCATACCCACGTGGCGCCCACGTAGGTCTGACGGCTCACTTTTTACACACACCTTCCAACGGTTAGTTCTCCAGACTTTGGGTCTCTTTTTATAACCCAACCAACATCTTACATTTACTAAGTGTGATGAGACCCCTGGGCCTGGCTATTGGTTAAATTTCCAAGTTTGCAAAATATATATACTTTTCAAGATTTTTGAACGAAGCTAAACTTTCAGGAAAAGCAAGCGCCACGGTGGTAAGATCTCTGGACCTTGGAGTTTTTATTTATCTATACATTCTGATGGTCACCCTGTCTTGCAGGTTTTCGGAACAACATACTTTCAAACATGTCTGAGGCTTCTGCATCTTCACCACCCGGGAGTCCGGAACTTCCTTCTACGGTGGTTACCAGAGCAGCTGTTAGGTCCAAAATGGAGAAAGCTCTAGAGAAATTTCCCATGAGCATGAAATACATAAAGGATAGCATTATCATGGGCTCAAAGATTGATTCTAAAGTCCAACTCATTACCGACACCAGCATCGGGACATGGCCCGAGATGCAGGCCTTGGTGAAAATGATGTACATTCAATGACAGGCTGGAGATCCATTGCCCATTAAAATCAGGAGCTCTGGGATTCTTAAGGTAGCTTTCTTCCCATGTTTAGTGCAATCTCCAGAGCTTATTCTTACACTTGTATCTCACTACAATACATCTATCTAGGCAGTTATGCTCACAGCCTCGGAGCGAACCGGTTATCCCACCCCTATGGTGTCTCTTGATGCCGCAACTTTTCAGATGGGGTTGGGGATTCCCAAATTTGACAAGCCACCTGTAGTTACTAGATCATATGCGTTGGCATAGTTTAAGCAGCTGGAGGAGGTGGCCCATATATATATGAACAATCATTGGCTCAAGGTCCCGAAGAGGGATCCCAAGAGGATGAAGATAGAGATCCCTAGGTCTGAATTCAAAGAAAGCATCTAGATGGGGATGATAGAATTATGCTGGGTCTTCAGGAAATAGCATACCCAAGAATTCTCTTAGTGGATGTATTACTTCTTGCTTGGTATCAGCACGGGCGGGGAACATTTTGACTGGGCTGCCATAATTTTAAGCCATGTGGATTCCCAGTTCCTTCAGATAGTACAAAAGAAGAAGTTCTATATGACTTCTTATGTTCTCTAGGCCCTGGCACAATAGCAACCCTGCACCAATGGGCTACTCACCGACGGTGTACTCAGGATAGCTCCCAGTCAAAAGGCCCCTTGGGACCATTTTCCACAGATTCAATGGGAGGCCAGCTTCCCTAGTTTTTGTCGGGTAAATGATACCTTCGTTTACTACAACCTGCTCACACCCACCCAGGACACAGGATACTGCTTGTCTATAGAGGTGATGGATTTGGTCTGGAGCTACGACCATTATTATATATAGTTTTAGTAGCATACATACATAAGGGTAACCAGCTTCTCCGA
The DNA here is from genome assembly GCA_018584345.1 of Thuja plicata. NCBI lineage: Eukaryota > Viridiplantae > Streptophyta > Pinopsida > Cupressales > Cupressaceae > Thuja > Thuja plicata. The sequence goes on along the minus strand of MU227936.1, from coordinate 4,703,753 downwards.
AAAACCCTACTTGTTACCCAAACATTGTGGGAATAAGATAATTCTTTTGGAATATTGCAGATAGATAATGGAGCTACATGTATTCTATGCCTTGAAGAAGGTAACAAATATTCAATTTTCAATCACTTGTGGGAATTATTCATGTAGTCTGGCCGCCGCCAAAGAAGTAGATAATGAGCTTAAAAGCTATAACTTGGCAGAATTTTACTTAGCACGAAAGCATTTTGATTCGCATGGAAAAATTGCGATGGCACTTCCCAGGCATCGGAGCCCCACCAATACCATATGGAAGACTTCTGGGAAGCTTTCCAGGATGACATGGAAGTTTGGGGCCTACACTACATCAAGATGACCGCATGGATGATGGAAATATTAAAGCTCTAGAGATTTCTTGAAGACTTCTTAGACGCCGGCTCCACAATAGATCCCTAGTACAAAGCAAATGGGATTGACAAGTTGGCCCTCCCACCAGTGGACTGAGATGCCTAGGAGGGGCCTACTATTGAAGATTTCACCCGCAATGTGGTCGAACGTAGCCACACCTATTTTAAGAAGGTGTGCCCCAGGAGTGTCCACCGGGCTGCCCAACCAATACCATAGTTAACCCTTAGGGCCGGGACTTCTTCATAGGGAGAAGATAAAGGAAAAGGAATAATGGAGACTCCCGTTGTGTAAGAAATCCCCATAAAAGAGAAAATAAAGAAATCAGTAGCGGCCTCCCAGCAAATGAGGGAGAATTTAATCACACGCCTGGCTACTCCGGTAATCATGACCAGACCATTTCATCCTCCCTCCTCCCCTTCACTAGCGGCCTTGATGGTTAAGGCAATAGGGGTGGATCCAGAAGAGTAAGTAGTACTAAGGGATGCGGGGCCACCCTTAGTCACTAGGAGAAAGAAGAGGCTTAACCAAAATCCCAAGGTAGAGCCAGAGCTGGGGATGCCCCAGATCCCACAAATTGAGATCCTTTCCTCTGACTCCCCAGAGTCGAAGAGGGAACCAGAGCCTGCTAATGTCCTGGCCAATCCTCCCCCATAGGATGAATTTGATGATGTTTTTGCAACCAACGAGTTTGGGAATCTACAAGGGGACATCGAGCAGACAAAAGTTGAAATCCCCGAATAGGAAAAAGCTCTGAAACAAGAACCTGCGCAGGAGCAGGAAGAGCAGATGGAAGAAAAAAAGAAATAGAACAAGAGATTTCCTCCAAGGCCCCAGAGATATAGAACACGGGAGTGGACCAACCAAATCAAAGTGAACAAATGGCATTTGCTGAGGGAACGAGACCTATGGGAGCAATCGTAACCTCAGCCACCATGTTCCAAACACCACTTCTGAAGGTTACATTTGGGGAGGTAATCACTGTGGTTCAAATGCTAAATCTTGGCCCGATACCTCCCCCATTGGAAAAAGATATACCAAGGGAAGAGGAAACCCCAGCAATAGAGGCTGAGGAAGAAGAGAAACAACAAGAGAAAGAAACCCCTAGTATGGCTAATGAAGACCCAGACATGGCCAAAGATACTGATGACAAGGCAAAAGAAAAATATGTCACCAGCAAAAATGTTGCCTATGAGTCAAAGGATATAGGGAGGGAGCCAAGCGAGACCCATACCACTAAAGAGGAGCAAAAACAAGATGTCAGGGAAGAACCCAAGGAGCAAACTTTGGCTAATAATCCACCCCTGCCACCACAGTGGTTAGTCAAAACCAAGAAAAGGAAAGCTTCGTTGACTCCCAGAGCTCATCTCTCCTTGGCTGAGATGATGGCTTAGGCCCAGGACCCACCTAAGGCCAGGAAAGCCTGGATGGTTCATACTCTTTGAACCAGACTGGGCGGAGAAATAGTTGCAGTGGTAGAAACTCCTCCCCCAGACGCTGATGAAGCAACTGTCGAGGCCAAAGAGTACAATATCATGGAGATATCACTAGGAAAGAGGGGAAAATAGGGTGAGGTAGACCTGTTGAAAGAGGTGGCTAAGGCAGTGGAGGCCTGTTATGAAAAAGAGGCCCAAAGGCTCAAGGCTGAAAAGAAGAAAACTACAAACCTCATGGGATTGCTAACTAAGCTTGCCCATCCTATGAGTGCTATTCCTCTAGAGGCCTCCACATCTGGTGCACCACTACCACAAAGTGACATAGATTCATTACGGGCGATGAAGAAGAAAGCCCAGGCGGTCGATGAGTGGGTTTCTCTATAGGTAGGAAATGTCTGGCATTTCCTGGTGTCTACCCTCCTAGACTTATATGCAGCCCGGCACGTCCTACATCAAGCTGAAACCACTATCAACATATGAGTGAGTGACATAAAAAATTATGAAGCATGGAAAGTAGAATTTGAAGAACTCCTCGGCCTTGGGGAGGAAGTGGTTTCTAAGTCCAGAATTTTGGGGGAGGAGTCGTTCAATTTTGTGAGGACCGAACACTCCAGATTTGACCTCACATTGGGGATAATCAAGCAACTAGTGGGGACTATGTGGGAGAAAATCAACACTGTTCAATATTCTTTTAATTTGTATAAGTCTTTTGTTACGAAGGTCTCCGGAGCTGACCCGTTCAGCACTGACACTTGCACACCGGAGGAATATGTCCTAGGGAAGTTCAATGAGCTAATGGAATCAAGGTATCAATCCCCAGAGGGAGTAGATGGCACCAAAATGATGAGGATAACTCGTATGGTACTCAGTGGTCACGATGCGGAAAAAATGGTCGATGAGTTTAAAGGAAATGTTCCAGACCTGGGGTAACAGATTGAAGTGGCTAAGTACCGACGGGCTGGTCTTAAGGAAGTTGATGAAGATGGAATCTTCAATGATAATAAGCAATAATAAATATTCTCCACAGATCAGAGAGAACCCAAGGATTTTTGTATTCTTTATTTTTTTTTATTTTTTTCTGGAACGTAAGTTCTCAGATCCCAGAGTCCCGGATCATGTGTTTTATATTCTTTATGTGACCCGTGTCCCGGTCACCAAGGCCGATCGGTCACTTTCAAGCAGTTAATAATGGTTTTCAAAGGTTGTCAGAAGGCAGATAGCTACATCAAGGCACGTTGGATTGACAAAGGGCTTTCTGACAAATGATCTTCTCAAGGGACCACTTCAGATATACAGCTGGCACATTGGAGATAGGGTGCTGCATTTCCCATTTATGAGGCATGTAGCCTCGATCCCCGGGGGCTTGAATTTCTGCCTTCTCTTTCTCGGCTCTCTTCTTGAGGTCGATTCTTCCACTCCATCTTCTTGTCTTATTCCTTTGACATGTCAGACCTTCTCCGTCTTGAGGTCTTTTGTAAAGTGGTGCAGGTAGTACCGGCCACTAGATTATATATTTTATGGCAAGATGTAAAATAGGGTTAGGGTTAGATGAAAAATGTGTATAAATAGAAAGTCTGACACTTTTCCAAGGGTCGGAAAAATTGATGATTTTGTAGTCCATAAGTAATAGAGAAGCAGTATTTTTATTTCAGTTGCAGAGCTCAATGCTCCTTGGTCTTTAAGCTTTCAATAATTAGATGCTCCCTTGGAGCCACCATTGTACCGCGCACCAGTGCTTGCTGGAAGGAATGTTAATGAAGAAGAAAGGGTTCTTGCAATGACGTTGTTGGCACTTTGTCTTCTGAGTTAATGGTATTTTATGTTTAATGTTCTTCATGTCTTCTGCTCTGATACTTTAAGTAGATCAACGACCTCCTTTCCCTTGCTACCGATAAAATATGAACTGATGGTTGTGTATTTCTTTAGTATTTAGTGTAGTATATTAGAGCATTATTGATGTATTGAATGTTTGAACATAACTATAAGTAGATGAAATACTTCTAACCCTGCAGGATCTTTTTTGATTTATTTGCTAAGTGTAAAATGCTTGGAGAAACCCCACCTTCCCGAATCCCCAGAGAGAATGAGTTGAAGAAACCAACTATCCCCCTCAAAAATAGTCACAATTCCCAACTGAGCCCCACATCATCAAGACCCAACCCTCAGGTGCTTGGAGGCCCAGGGAATCTCATTTCCCCGGATAACCTTTGCAGGAAAAGTTGGCTGGTATTCCTGTACCCGGTGACAACTTACACCTGTTGGCAGACCCGGTCACCAAAGTCTCATCAACATATGTCTTATCACATGTTAGGACCCCTAGGAAGTCCCCATGACCCCTTTTGACACATTAAAATACTCAAGTGTGTCCCAAGGGGTCCAACGACCCCTTGGGACACACTTTAGCATTCTAATGTATCGAAAGGGGTCATGGGGACTTCGTAGGGATCCTAACATGTGATAAGGCATACTAGGACACCTAGGAAGTCCCCATGACCCCTTTTAACATACAATTTAAATATTATGATCTATAAAAATTTTATATTAATATATATATAATATTATATAATATTTATATATAATGTACATATAAATATAATATAAACGTCATATAATTATATACAATACATAATAATATATAT
>MU227936.1:4681328-4699080 GCA_018584345.1 Thuja plicata | reverse complement strand
TATATATATATATATATATATTATATAATACAACTTAAACATTATATATATATATAATATTGATATTATACAATTTAAATATTTATATAATACCCCTTTAAACCTCTTTTTATATCTAAACATTCACTTTTTTATTTACTCCCGCTATTTTTTTGGGTACCCAAAAATATCGGGTACCTGATTATGGACTAGTGTAACTTTTACCAAAATATTCCTTGCCCCCATAGACAAGAGAATCATGCAATTTTAGACTTTTTTCATGGGTTTCAGACGTGTTGTAGAAAAAAAAAAGTGATTTGGGGCCCATTTTTTGAAAGTTAGTTAATTTAAGTTGTTTTTTGTCAACTTGTGGTCTCAACATGGGAAGCAGTAGTGGTCGAAAGTATAAATGGAAGAGGAAGGTGATGGATGAAGAAATTCAAGCATTTAGGAAAAAGATAGAGAAAATCATCAAAGAAAGAGAGAAGGTATGTTAAACATTAATCAAGGTGACCCCGTAAATGTAGTTGCAAGTGAAGAGGATGTTGAATTTGAAAATAATATGGAAATTAATTTGTGAATAACTATGTATGGAGTGGAGATGAAAATGTAGAGATGGAGAATGAAAATGTAGAGTTGGGAAATGAAAACGTAGATTTGGGGAATGACAATGAATGGAATGAAGATGAAAATGTATAGATGGAGATTGAAAATATAGACTTGGGGAATGAAAATGTTGCACAAGAACCACATGAATGTTACAAATCTCCAAATTATATGCGAAATGAAGTCCCTTGCAATAAAGATAATCAATCTTCAAATTTAGGGCTCTCAAGAACACCTAAATGGTTAATTGAAATTGAGGAGAACATTATGAATAATTGGGAAGGAAAGAGATCACATAGAACTGTTAGGTTGTGGGCTTCAAGAATTTATGATCAATTATTTGGAAACAAGACATTGGTTGCACAATGTCAAATTTTTGTGCAGTTGTTAAAGATGCAAAAAATAAGACCCGTGCTTGTGAAATTGAAGATTCGTGTGAACAAGAAAAGGGAGAGAAATGCCATTGTTGTGAAGAATATTTTCAATTCTCTCAATAGCATTGGGAAGACTAACAAAGAAAAAGACAAGAGAGTTTCTCGGAGGGTTATTACAACCTCCTTAGTAAGTCATCATTTGAGAAAGGATCGTTTGATGAGACAAACTTGTGTTGACTTCAATATAAACTGTAGAACTTTAGATAGAGCACTTGCAAGAAGAGAAAGACTTGATGATCCGCTTCAAATTGATACATGGGCTTATGGTGGGAGACTTCCACATTTTGATAAGAAGCTAACAAATGTTGTCAAGGATGAAATTCAACAATTTTGGCATACTAACTCAAGAGTGTCACCAAATGTGAAGGATGTCTTAAAGTTGAGAGTTGGCAATCAAGACCGCACTCCACCTCCTAAACATTATGTGGAGGTAAGTCAAACAATGTTGTATAAAAAAATTTGTGAGACACTTCCAACATTGAAAAATATCACAAAGGTCTTTTGAATCCCTGAAGCCATTTTATTGTGTACCCCTTAAGATTCGGAAGACATGTTGCAAATATCATGTTGAGTTTTCAATGCATCATGAACTATTACGGTCCATTCGTTCTACTTTGCATACTAATGAAATGCTAGAGGATTGTGGTGCAAGTGGTCTTCCCAAATCATCAAGAGACTTGCTAGATCAATTTTTATGTCGTAGAGATGATGATTGTTTATTTTATAAAAAAAAATTCTTAAATGCCAAGTGCTCAAAATGTGGTGGCTTGTCCAAGTTTAGGACATGTTTTCATGAGGGTTTGGAACATGATTTTGGAAAGAAATTCGTCCAAAAAAAAGTTATATGAAATAGTGAAATATACATTGAAGAGTGGAGGTGAAGGCTCTAGATGTGAGTTAGTTGCAAAAGAATACAATGTTGATGATTTTATTTCAGATTTCAAGACAAATATTTTTTACAAGTATGCAAGGCATAGTCATAGGTCTCAATGGTTGGATCAACAATTCAAGACATGTAAGGACACTTTCCCCATTGGAACTATTATATCCATTGTAGACTTTGCAGAGAACTATACATTACAGCCCCAAAATGAGGCTCAAGATCAATATTGAAATTCCATTCATGTTGCTATTTTTGTACACATCACATATATACATTCCCCTAATAGCACAAAAGATGAGAGGAAGATAATCAGAGAGTACCATTTTTCTATGAGAGATGATACGTCTCACTCTCATGAGTTTTTTCAACATTGTTTCCATAACTATTTTGACTTCTCGTAGGAAAATGGTATTGCTATGGATAGGCATCTCATTTGGTCAGATAATTGCACCAGTCAATTTAAGAATGCCAGAATGTTTTCTTGGTTGTGTAGAATGCATGTGGAGAGAGGTGTACCTCATATTTGAATTTTTTTTGAGTCAGGGCATGGGAAAAGGGAGCGTGATGAAGCATGTGTGTGTGTGAAGAGAGCTCTAGTTAAGGAGCAATTGAGGATTTTAGCTGCTATACTTCTTGATGCTCATTCTATTGTTGATTGGTGTACTTTATCATTGTCACTGGGGGACTCTTGATTCTACAGTGCGTAGATTATTTTGGTTAGTTGAGGAGGGAACTATAGGAGATAGATTGGATTGTCAAATAGTGAAAGACTCTTCAAAAATGCATTCATTCTAAAGCTCCAATAGTAGTACATGGACCATTTGGACATGAGAGTTGGCTTGTTTTTGCCCCAAGTGTTTTTAGTATGATTGGGATCATTGTGAGTCAAGTGAGTGGGTGGATACATGGGTTCCACAATATCTAACTCCTTTATCTTTGACACTCTCTATAAGAAATTATGACATGTACACTTCAGTTGAGTATGACCATCTTTCAGATCTTCTACAGCCAGGAGATGTTTTTGCATTGGTTTCACTACAGGGGAATGATGAGAGGTCAAATTATTGGTTAGCACATTGTGTACGAGGTAAATAGAATCTTGTACAACTGATGACATATGGTGATGGGTTCACGTATCCTACTGGTTCAGTTGTTGTTTCAGGAACATGGCTGTGAACATACATGATTAGAAATAATGGAATTCCTACATTTGAAGACTATGAGAAGCACAAAACTATTCTCATGTATTCATACCTTGTTATAGAAACAAATGTCAATTTGTCAAAGCATCAAGGAAGACCAAAGACAAAATAACTTTGGACTATTAGTACTGTTGATCATGAAGCACTATTGGAGACCCTGAAGCAAAGAGATGACCCTTCAGGAATACTTGACTAGGAAATAAGTTAACTCAATGCAAGGTTTTCTAAGTTCATTAAGCTTAAATTCAATACATTAATTTCACCTTTCTTAGATTCTATTTTGAGTCAATAAACTTGGTTTTGTATGTGGTTTGTAACTTGTGTAGTCTACCACCTATGAAGACACCTAAGGTCACCATGGATCCAATCAAAGATAGAAGGACAAAAGAATCCCTAATGGTTAATTGAGATCTTTTGAATCCTATAATGGCAATTTGTAACAATCAATTTGATTTAAAATTTAAATGTCCTAGAAGTATTGGGACTTAGGACCAAAATCATGTATGGGTGGCCAATAGTGCCAACAAGGGATCTAAGTATAGTTTTTCTCAGAAATTGGAAATGAAAACTCATAATTTTTTATTATTTACTTGTGTCATTTGCATGGTTTGAATTCTTACATGTTTGATTATTGTTTCTAATGCTTTAAGGATATTATTTTTTATCATTTCAAACAATATTTGATGCTTTAAAATTTCATTTGAATCAGATGGATACATACATGGTAGATGTAAACAATTAACTGTGCACTGAGGGTCAGTTGAAATTAGCTCTGATTTTCTAGGTAAATGTTAGTGACAACCCCGTTCTGTCCACGGAGTCACTGGAATGCTCGCGACCATGTTCGACCCAAGTGACCCCAAGGTGCACTAAGCATGATTGGGCAGTGATCTTCCAAGGCTCATATCTCAGACCTTGTAAGAGGTATCGACAAATAGTCATGGGCTATGAGATCACATTGCCGAGGTCTACAATTACCTCTCTCAATTTTGGGCTATTCAAAATCATTTGTATTTGGCAAGGGAATCTCAATCGATGCCAAAACTTGTAGTGAGGGTCAGTTGAAAGTAGTTCTGTAGTGTATCTTTCAAACCATCCATCCTAGAATCAAATCGTCTACTCCATTGACTCCAGTTGGCCAAGTAAATGCTAGTGACAACCCCATTATGTCCATAGAATCAGTGGAACACTCGTGATCACGCTAGACCCAAGTGACCCCAAGGTGCACTAAGAATGATTGGCCAGCGATCTTCCAAGGATTGTATCTCAGACCTCGTGAGAGGTATCAAAAAATAGTCAAGGGATATAGGATCATGCTTCTGAAGTCTACAATAACCTCCCTCATTTTGGGCGATTTAATTTTTTTTGCATTTCGCAAGGCAATTTCAGTCAATGCCAAAACTAGTAGTGAGGGTCAATTGAAAGTAGCTCCGTAGTGTATCTTTCAAACCATCTGTCTTGACATCAAACCATCTGCTCCATTGGCTCCAGTTGGATGGGTAAATGCTAGTGATAACCCAATTCCATCCACGGAGTCACTGGAATGCTCGCGACCACGTTCGACCCAAGTGACCCCAAGGTGCACTAAGCATGATTGGGCAGTGATCTTCCAAGGCTTGTATATCAGACATCGTGAGAGGTATCAATAAACCGTCAGGGCTACGTGATCATGTTGCCAGTTTTTACAATAAACTCTCTTGGTTTTGGGCAATTCAAATTTTGTTTGCATTTGGCAATGCAATCTCAGTCAATGCCAAAACTTGCAGTGAAGGTTAGTTGAAAGTAGACCTGTAGTGTATCTTTCAAACCATCTATCCTGGAATCAAACCGTCTACTCCATCAGTTCCAGTTGTCTGGGTAAACACTAGTGACAACCCCGTTCTATCCACGGAGTCATTGAAATGCTCATGACCACGTTTGACCCAAGTGACCCCAAGGTGCACTAAGCACGATTGGGCAGCGATATTCCAAGGCTCGTATCTCAGACCTCCTAAGAGGTATTGACAAACTGTCAGGGGTTAAGGGATACTATTTTTGAGGTATACAATAACCTCTCTTGGTTTTGGGCAATTCAAATTTTTTTTCATTTGGCAAGGCAATCTCAGTCGATGACAAAACTTGCAGTGAGGGTCAGTTGAAAGTAGCTTCGTACAGTATCTTTCAAACTATCTTTCCTAGCATCAAACCATCTTCTCCATCAGCTCTGGTTGTCTGGGTAAACTCTAGTGAAAACCCTATTCTATCCACGGAGTCACTAGAATGCTCGCGACCATGCTCGACCCAAGTGACCCCAAGGTGCACTAAGCACGATTGGGCAGCAATCTTCCAAGGCTTGTATCTCAGACCTCATGAGAGGACTCGACAAAATATTAGGGGCTACAGGATTTTTTTATCGAGGTCTATAGTAACCTCTCTTAGTTCTTGGCGATTCAAATTTTTTTGCATTGGGCACGGCAATCTCAGTCGATGCCAAAACTTGCAGTGAGGGTCAGTTGAAAGTAGCTCCGTAGTGTATCTTTCAAACCATCCATCCTGGCATCCAACCATCTGCTCTATCACCTCTTGTTGGATGGGTAAACACTAGTGAAAACCCTATTCTTCCAATGACATCACTGGAATGCTCGCGAACACACTTGACCTGAGTGACCCCAAGGTGCACTAAGCACGATTGGGAAGCATTCTTCCAAGGCTTGTATCTTAGACCTCATGAGAGGTATAAAAAAATTGTCAAGGGATATGGGATTGTGTTTCTGAGGTCTACAATAACCTCTCTCATTTTTGGGCGATTTGACATTGTTTGCATTTGGCAAGGCAATCTCAACTAATTCCAAAACTAGTAGTGAGGGTCAGTTGAAAGTAGCTCCATAGTGTATCTTTCAAACCATCCATCTTAGCATTGAACCATCTCCTCCATCAGCTTTGGTTGGCTGGGTAAACACTAGTGACAACCCTGTTCCATCCACAGAGTCACTAGGACACTCGCGACGATGTTCGACCCAAGTGACCCCAAGGTGCACTAAGCACGATTGGGCAGTGATCTTCCAAGGCTCGTATCTCAGACCTCATGAGAGTTATTGACAAACCGTCAGGGGATATGGGATTGTGTTTTCAAGGTCTACAATAACCTCTCTCATTTTGGGCGATTTGACTTTTTTTGCATTTGGCAAGACAATCTCAATCAATGTCAAAACTTGTAGTGAGGGTCAGTTGAAAGTAGCTCCATAGTGTATCTTTCAAACTGTCCATCCTGGCATCCAGCCGTCTACTCCATCCACTCCGGTTGGCTTAGTAAATGTCAGTGACAGTCCCGTTCCACCCACGGAGTCACTGGAATGCTCACAACCACACTTGACCCAAGTGACCCTAAGGTGCACTAAGCATGATTGGGAAGCAATCTTACAAGGCTTGTATCTCGGACCTCATGAGAGGTATTGACAAATTTTCAGGGGCTACAGGATTGTGTTGTCAAGGTCTAGAATAAACTCTCTCAGTTTTTTCTGATTTGACTTCGTTTGCATTTGGCAAGGCAATCTCAATCGATGCCAAAACTTGCAGTGAGCGTCAGTTGAAAGTAGCTCCGTAGTGTATCATTTGAAAGTAGCTCACGACCACACTTGACCCAAGTGACCCCAAGGTATGTGACTGAGGAAAACAAATTCATTACGTCTATTAATTTATTACATCTGGGTAATTTAGTACATCTATTATAACAAATTCAAATAAATTGACATATAACTTCAACAAGATATAATTTAAATCATAATGATAATCATAGTCAAGATATAACTTCACCATTCAATTCCATAAACATGAATAATAAATGTGTATACAGAAGATGACACAAATATAGCATAAAAATGAAAATGTTCTATATATAGAAAGTATCAAAAGTATCTTCATATATAAATATGGCACATGCCATTTTAAAATGTCTACAAAATCAATGTTTCAAGGTGTATAATGTGGCATATATACCATCTCTAAATGTGCCAAGTGGCATCTCTAAATGACCACAACTAAAACTACATCCTATGTCGTAGGGGGATCATCAAGATGTAGCCTCTTTGAAGAACTATTTGGGTCTGATTGATCCTGCATAAAAAATGAGTTCAAACCCAAGCTAGATTTCTTAGTTTATATGATTTGTACACATATATATAATTCATAATTTAAACACTAATTTAATTAAAATTATAACTGAATACAAATATTTGTACCTAGCCTCTCGGTCGCCTACCATGATCAGGTTTCCTAACATAAGTCTTTGGTAGCGAAGGGACAATACCATCAATACGAACTCTGACCTATAAATATATATTTGCAATAATGAGATTAGTAGAGTGGTGCAACATAGAGTAATAAATCTACAAAATAGGATGATAACGTAATAAAATTACAAATTGATTGAGCTAAAATTAAAACTTACATCTATTGATCCCTCGTTTGGAATAGTGGGTTGGGTCAACAAAGATATGAAAGATTCTCATGGGGCCTCCCTCACACTGGGAGTAACCTATGAGAGTAAAAAAGATAGTCAACTATATATAAATGTACTTCATCATAACAACCCTGGTTACAAAATACAAATAACAATATGTAAGTCTATGTACAATTGGGCTATCACTCCGAATTGAGATGCCTATCAGGCTAGGCTCCCGAACCTATGTCTACACATCGTCAAGGGCCACACCCTATACAATAAAGTGCGTGTAAAATATTTATTACTACACAAAATTGGCATACATATGCATGCATAATTAATTACCTTTCATTTGTTAGCACATGAAGAAGGAACCTCCTCGTGCCCCCCACTGACATTAGTTGATACTTGCAAGAGTACAATAAGATGACAATGTATTAGTAAATGTATGAATTTTATTGCTCTAATTGATAGAGATTTAAGCATGTACACCAAATGATATAAAAAATGAGTGGGTACATAATTTATATGATATATCGTATAGGTATCAAGGCCAAATGAAATGGCCAAAATTGTGGCATCATCCGCCTGTCTCAACTCCTCCTCTGTCATCGAATGAACATAAATGGACCAAATATATATACATAAGTGCATGCAATCATTAAAACTAATCTAAATAAATAAATTATTTTAAAATTAAATAAGTCATGTGACAAATTTATTTATAATGTTTACTCTTACTGTATCAACAATACTCCATGGCTCTCCGTACCCCTCCTTAGCACTCTCATGAGACGTAGATGATCCATGAGGTGTTGCAGCCTCTATAACTACATCTCCTATATCCTCCTCATCAATAATATATTGATATGTATCAGCATCAGTAAGTAGTCTGAGGCACAAATTCTTGCACATAATGCAAGTATGGGGTACACATACATGTGAACTACTGTTAGATGTCGATGCGCCAACATCATCCACACTAGGAGGCAACAATGAACTAGTCTGCATGATCAACTAATCACTCAGCAAGTGAATGGCCCTAATACTCTATGAGGAAACTTCTGCCATGATATCGGGATGTTGCACTGGAGGAGGGGGTGAGACATCAGTGGGGGGGACATAGGCAGTGGTCTATTTGCGCTAGGTAAATGGCCTATTCTGAGGAGCTCCTTCGCCTACACCCATGTTGGGCCTCATGCTCCAATAACTAACATTGTGACCAAGCACAAACTCAACATGCAATTTTTTTATGAAATAGAAAGGGAGCTCCAAATTTCTATAGGGTGGTTTATCAAAAACCATCCACCAGCAATCCCAAAATTGTGTACGCATTGCATCATTTGTGCACCATTTAATTGATAATTTGGGCTTTTTGGGGTCAACTTTTAATCTGGTCTTAGGATTCACAAAAAGGGAGGCTATATCTTCTTTAATTATATTAAGGGCCGCAACCCCATCATGGTCAAGCCTGTCATCAAATTGGGCATGCATATCATCACGCCAATGAAGAGCAGCATTATGTTGCTGCGTAAGTGTGTCAATATTTTCAATAATAGTATTTAGGGTGGCAAGCATGGGACCTAATGTAGGTATATTCTGATATGTGTTTTTGAAGCCCTCTATAGTTTTCAAATTCTTTTGTATCAAATCCTCTAAAGATTGAGGGTTTTGAAGCGGTTCTGGATTGTTTTGGGGATCATTATTTGGTGGTGGGGGGTTATTTTCTTCATTGTTGTCAACCATGCCTGATTAAATAAAAAATAAATATAAATTTCAAATTGATTTCATATATTATTAAAAAAATCAATACAAAACCCTATTTCAACCAAAAACACTACATTTAACATCAAAATAAAATAAATTAATCAAAATATACCAATAATTTACTTATCGTATATACCGCAGAGTCGAATTTGTTGTTAGAGAAATCAGGTACCCAAAAAAATCATGTATAGGATATATAGAGCCATTTTCCAATCCCAAAATGATGAGAGAAATGAGGAAAATGGCTCGTGTGTTTTGATTTATGCCACAGGTTTTGGGTACCCGAATAGGCTTGTGCTTTGGTGTCAGATTTGCCCAGGTGTACTGACACCCAAGCCTACTAAAAAATCAACAAACATTTTCATGCACTTTTGGACGAATGAAAAGTGGATTTTTTTCACATCGCCACTTTTTGGCCCCTCATGGTCTTGCACATACCCAAGTATTTGAATAGATTTCTAGTTAAGGGAAGAGCCCTAAGAATAATGAATGGAGACATACAATCTACAGAGAAGGAAAAAACTACAAAATGGAAAGATATGTTTCACATAAATGATACTGAGTATCATGAAGCAGAAAAGAATCAAGATGCAGACACTACTGATAAGATAAAGGAAAGCACAAATCAAATAGATCCTATTGATCTAAATACTGATAATGTAGAGATTATTGTTGAAGATATACTTGAGGAAGAGCATCCTGCAAAATAATTGTCACAGGATGAAGATTTCATGAATACACAAGTAAATGATACTAAGTGCATGAATGTTGATAATGCAACTTTGCTAAGAAAATATCCTATCATGATACAAGTAAAAAGTTATACAATTGTTAATAATATCAGTATTGAGCTTGTACAAGAAACACCTTCCATGAAAACCAAGACACCTATAAATATAGATAAGGAGAAGGTTGAAGAACCTAAGGCCACTGAGACCAAACAATAAATGAACACCGAGTTGTAACCCCCAACCGACACTGATGGTCAGAAAAAAAATATTCCACCTACCAACACAACAATTGATCAAAATGTACAAAAGAAAAAAGACACTAAAAGTGAAATGCAACAGGAATCACATCTTAAGGAGAAGCATGAAGAGAAATAGAAGGATGAAGAGAAAGAAGAAGAGAAACCACAAGAAGTCAAAGTAGAATAAAGCATAACCAGTACACATACCAAGTCACCAGATCCAACTAAGGCATCACATTCCAAACACTCTACTGGCGAGAGCAATTTGATTCAGAAGAAGAAAAAAAAGTGGAAGAAAATTATATATTTTAGAAAGCTTATCATCATACCGAAAGGAGACCCTAATGTGATGAGTCTTAAATCAGTGGTTATATATGTTGAGGTAGTAACTCAAAAGGCTAAACATGAGAATTTTTTGGCAAAGAAAAAGGTCAACATATTAGAAAATGTGAAGGAGATTTTCCAGGACATTGTTCCTGAAGCTACAATTGATGAATCTGAACCCCTACTAGACCAAGTTGGTGATTTATCCCAACAGATTAATGGACCAAACAAGGCTATGACTAGATACATGTTGAAAATTCACAAGGAGAGTATGGAGAAGAAGTTTATGGAAGATTTGTTGAAAGTAATTAATATAGAGAAGGTAACTCTTTTCAAGTTATATTCCGAAGTTGAAGCTCCACTGACATCTATCATTTAATTATTTCAAAAGTTTTGTATTATTTCAAACTTTACTAAGGAAATCAAGAAGAAGGAGGCAGATATTGAAAAAGAGCTGACTGAACAACCTAAGGAATTAACTATGGAGCCTAGAGCATTCAAGAATTACTACTCTAAGATTCAAGAACTCATGGGAGTTCAACTTTCATTGAGATAGGAGGAGGATAAGCTCAGATTGGAATTGCTTGAACTGCAAGCATTGCTAATTCCCCACATCCAATCTATGTAGATACAATTGAAGAAAGCCAAATAACTAGCAAGTTTTCTAGATGTCACCACACTAGAAACTATAGTTTATTTAACTGCAGATATCATAGAACACATTGTTATACTTCAAAATCTCTGAGACACATGGGAGACTATACTTTCAGGCATACAAAAAAGCTATAAACATATTTTTTGTTAATAAGTTTTACTTTTGGCACCTTTTGTCAAAAAAGGGGGATAGATATCTTAGTCAGGAAACACAAAAAAAGGGAGATAGATATTGTAAAGGAAGAAAAATTGATATTTATATATTTATGTTTATGTGGATTTGGTTAGGTTTGAAATGTGTTATATTTCCTTAACCCTTACATTTAATTGTATTTTATGTATGTGTGTTGTAATGTGAGTAAGCATATAGGGGGAAGGAAGATAAGATGTTCCTCTTTTATCCCCAAATGCACAAATGAAAGATCCAAGTTGATTAACCCAAATGAAGGATCAATGCACAAATGAATCAACCATTTGGAAATGAGAGTAAGAAAGAAGATCTTAAATTATATTTTATGATTAAGGAGATGTGATATATAATAGTAATTGAAAAGGATGAGAGGAAGTACCAACCCTAAAGAATTGCAGATCTAAACAATGCTATTTTCCGAGGTCTATACTCAATTTCTGGAAAATCTAAAGTATGATCCATAATAGAAATATAGAGATGAACAAAACCTAGAAATATTTTTCTGATCTGACATTGTCTTATGAAAAAGTTTGACCTTGACCCAATAATCTTGACCTTGACCTGCACAGGTCCGATAGAAATTCTATTCGCGGATCCTGATAGTTTGTTGAAAAGGGTATCTAGATATGAGATCAAATCCATAGTCCCAAACCTATATCTGAAAGAAAAAGAGATTTTTTTTTTGGGGGGGGGAGGGGTTTGCCTTAGTCAAACCCTAATTTAGGAATTAAATTTAAAGTATAAATTCTAGCAAGTAGTAGAATTGAATCTAACAATGAAGCTATGATATTTAATAGATATGCAATTGCAATTCAAATGTAGCATGTAAATATGAAATCTTGGAATCAATAGAAACCATAAAACTCCATGATTATATACTTGGAATCCACCTTGAAGAGAATGAATAAGTCTTGAGGATGCACAAAGGATTTTTAAGGAAGATCATACCACCATGATGGCTATATCTAGGGTTTGAATGATGAATCTTGAATGTTGGAACCAAATCCCTTCAAATGGCTTGAAAGCTTGAATCCTTGATCTTCAATGGAGAGATTGAATGCTTGAGAGGAATACTTGAACACCTTGAAATATTGGAAACATTTATAATAATGGATTCTTGAACCTTTTTCTTCTTGACAAAATCTTGGTTAGAGCCTTTTTTTGTACTTAGAAGACTTAGAGAAAAATGAGAGAGAAAGGCTTCCTTTTATATGAAACTAGGGCACAATCTTCTAGAGAGGCTGACATAGGAGAATTAAATTCCAATTAGACCCATTCCCCTAGAAGAGGACCTATATTAAATATAATTTAGGATTTTTTGCTTCGGAACCCAAAACAACCGACCCGAAAGTGGGAAAATGAACTTTTGATGACCTATGGCAGCCGACAAGTTCCCAAATTTTAAAGGGGGGCCCAGGTCAAGGTCAAGGTCGACCCTAACCTAGGTCATGATCAAGTTCAGCCCTAGCCTAGGTCAAGGTCAAGGTCAACCTTGACCTAGGGGGTCAGAACCCCTGGAAAATGTGCCCAGTGGGATGGAAGGTGCCCGGAGAGGCCCAATCAGGGTCCTAAATAGGCACAGAAATAGGAGATGATGCAGAAATGAGGGGAAAGTATGATAGTGGTTTAAAAAATCCCCTAAGGAGGGCTAAATTTTCTTAACATGGAAGTGCTTCCATTTTAATACGATACATTAAGCCCCCACTTTAGCGAAAGTATGGAAATCGAACATGCTTTCAGTATAGTTAGAAGAAATACTCTGGTGGCTCGCAACAAGGTAGAACATCACTAGGTCAAGGACATGAGCCCCTAGATCAAGGATTCTATCTCAACATAAATGCATAAAAGACATGAAAAATAAAGAGCAATCAGTCATAGAAACATACATGATTACATAAGCAAGACAAGAACAATACTATAGATAACATAGCCTCATGATCTAATCCTACTAGCATGAAAGAAAAAGAGAGAAAAGAGATAGTGATTACCTCACCTAATAATATTCCCACCTTACTATGAATCACCAAGGAGGGAGAGCCCAACAGGTTCACCCATAAACTATGCTTGTAATTGTAATGCATCTTTTGACAGCTTTTGAAAATATCCATCAATCCACATTCTTGTATCACTATGAATATAAAATGTGTATTTTTCAAGATTTAGCAACTTATGTGCATTACCTTTCAATTATTTAGCATATTTAAAAATTTAAAAGGGTGCGTATCTCTTCAGGATTTAGCAACTTATGTGCGTTACCTTCTGAGGATTTAGCAAAAAATAATAAAAATGTGTGTCTCTTCAGGATTTAGCAACTTCTGTGTGTTACCTTCCAAGGATTTAGCATGTTGTAAAATTTAAATTAATGTAAAATATAGTACAAGGGAGACCCTATATATGCCCCCCTCATTATCATGACTACCTACTAGGCAGGATAAGGAAGAGAAAGAGGATGCATACTTCACAAGGTAAGGAGATATCCAGCTTAACAACAATATACACTATATCCTTAGCAAAGAGTATTGACCCTTACCTCTAAGAGCATAGATAATCATGAAATGAATATGTCACTTATGGAAAAAGGATCCTCAAAAAGGAAGAGATCTTATCAACAAGACCCTCACCATAGAGGAGTGCTTAGGATAAAATGTCATCTTCTAAAAAAAAGAGGGAACAAAGATTCAATCATCAATCCCCATGTAATGAAGAGGAAGATGAATCTTAGGATTAAGGAATCAAACTCTAACCCAAAGCAAGAGCAAGAGTTTATACAAAACATAATTTGGAAAATAAAGAAGAGGTGATGACCTAGGACAATCACCTCTTACAGAAGAGGGTAGCCATAGTTAAAACATACATATTTGTAAGGAAATAATGTTATATGATAAACAAATGCCACTATGCTAAGGAAAGTAAATCCTTAGATAGAGGAAGAAGGAAAAAATACCTTTCCTCCCAGGTGTGAAAGCAAGGGATATATCAAATTATATCAAGAGACATTGTAGTCAAGGGATATCTTTATAGAGAAAATGTCCTAGAAAAGATATCACGAGTGCTTATAAAGATTTATAAGGATAAAATATAGAAATAATAACCAATTAAACTCAAAATAAAATACATGCTAAGAGCAAAATGGATCCTAGAAGACTGGAATAAAATACCTCTTTCCGCCCAGTGAAGAGACAAGAGGAAAGATGTAATCTAACTTGAAGAAGAACGAGGGGAATGGCCTATATCAAAATTATGAAGAAATTGTAATACTGCATGGGAATGGGATATAATTCCCAAAGCAGCCCTTTCTCTAACATATAGATTGAAATGCACATAATCAGCATGTAAATGTTTATTACGATAGTGAAAAGGACATTTATATTTAGAGAGAAAATTTCTCAGAATACGTTTGAAGATTTCTTTCTTGGAAATCATTAACTGGACATACACTTTCTTAGCCACATCTTGAGGAGTATCAGGGTGATCTAAATAAGGTGTTGGAAGAAGAAAATGAAGAGGAGGATGAAGGTTAAGGTCAAACACCCTAGTTGGAGGTGGTGGAAAACCTATACCATGCATATCTTGTTTAGGAGATGAATGAATTGGGTTTTTAATGCCTTTTTCATTGATACCAATCCCTAAACCTTTATAGCCTTGTTTATCCACCATAGTATATCCAGTAGTGTACCTATCTTGCAAAGATTCAAATGGAGGAGATTGATTATGGTGTTCATGATAAAATGTTGTGTATAGTGGAATGATAGGATTAGAAGAGGTTTCCTTGTTTATCCCTTTATCATCATGGATTGGATAGGGAGGTGAAGGTAAATGAAAGAATTCTCAAACATCATTATCATGGATCCTAGCTTGAACCCCATCATAAGTGTGGGAAGAACTGGCGATTGAAGGTGGAGAAATATAAATATAAATATTTGGAATTGTATTAGGATTGATAGGATTAGGGTTAGGAAGATTAGGAGCTAGATTATGCATGATAGGAGTAGGAAGATTAGGAGGTGAGGTATCATCAACCCAATTCTTCACATAATCCAAAAGAGTAATAAGTCCACGACACAAATCTTTAATGAAAGTGTTGAAAGTAGGAAGACTAGTATTGGTTAATCTCAAAATTGCATAAGTGAGTGAAATATGAAGATTAAAAAACATGATGAAATGGATGATACTCTCATAGACATCATAAGTAGCCATACACCAAAATAAGAAAAATAGCCATACACCAAAAGATCTTCATAATGAATGAGATACAAGAAGTGTTTATGTTTTAAAATTCAAGAGCATAAAATAAAATTTAATATGTATGCAAGAGCTAATGTGAGAGGCAAAGCATCTAACACCAACAAGAAAGAGTTTTCTATCACGGGTTCACCAAAATGTAAAAGAAGAAAAATTGATGTTCATAGAATAAGAGTATTTTGATACTCAAATCACTTATCACCTTACATTTAAGGTTTAGAGTGGAGGGATAAATAAGACATTCCCCTTTATTCTCAAATGAACAAAGGAATGATCCAAATTGATCAACCCAAAAAGGATCAATGCATAAATGAATCAATCTATTGGAAATAAGAATAAAGAAGGAGATCCTAGGTTTCCCTCCTAAAATGTGTGTGAATGAATGTAAATGTGTGATAGATTTAAAATGATTAAGGATTTGAATTGAAATGGATAGGAGAAATGCACTAACCTTGAAATATTGCAGATCAAAGAATGTTGTTTTCTGAGGTCTGTTCTCAGTTTCTGGAAAATCTGAAGTATGATTCGAAACAGAAACGCAGAGACAAACAAAACCCAAAAATATTTTTCCGATTCGACACCGTCTTACAAAAAAGGTCAACCTTGACCCACAAATGTCACCCCTGACCCAATAATCTCGACCCTGACCTACACAGGTCTGACCAAAAATCTGTTCATGGATCCCGATAGTTCGTTGAAAAGGATATCCATATCTGAGTTCAAATCCACAATCCCGAACCTGTATCTGCAAGAAAAAGGGATTTGTTTGTTGGGGGGAGGGGTTTTCCTTAGTCAAACCCTGATTTAGGAATTAACCTTGAAATCAATAAAGTATAGAATGCTAGCAAGTAGTAGAATTGAATCTAACAATGAAGCTATAATATTTAATAGATATGCAATTGTAATTCAAATGTAGAAAGTATGTAAATATGAAAGCTTGGACTCAATAGAAACCATAAACCTCCAAGATTGTATGCTTGGAATCCACCTTGAAGAGAATGAATAATTCTTGAGGATGCATAAAGGATTTTGAAGGAAGATCATACCACCATGATGGCTAGATCTAGGGTTTGAATGATGAATCTTGAATGTTGGAACCAAATCCCTTCAAATGGCTTGAAAGCTTGAATCCTTGATCTTCAATGGAGAGCTTGAATTCTTGAAAGGAAGGCTTGACCACCTTGAAATCTTGGAAACATGTAGAACAATGGGTGCTTGAACCTTTTTCTTCTTGACAAAATCTTGGTTAGAGCCTTTTTTATACTTAGAAGACTTAGAGAAAATGAGAGAGAAAGGCTTCCTTTTATATGAAACTAGGGTACAATCTTCTAGAGAGGCCAACATAGGAGAATTAAATTCCAATTAGACCCATGCCCCTAGAAGAGGACCTATATTAAATATAATTTAGAATTTTCCGCTTTGGAACCCAAAACAGCCGACCTAGAAGCGGGAAAATAAATTTTTGATGACCTCCGACAACCAACAAGTTTTCAGATTTGAAAGGGGGGCCTAGGTCAAGGTTGAGGTTGACCCTGACCTAGGTCAAGGTCGAGGTCGACCCTGACCTAGGTCAAGGTCGAGGTCGACCCTGACCTAGGTCAAGGTTGAGGTTGACCTTGACCTAGGGGGTTAGAACCCCTAGAAAATGTGCGAGGTGGGATGGAAGGTGCCCAGAGAGGCCCAATCAGGGTCCTAAATAGGCACAAAAGTAGGAGATGATGCAAAAATGAGGGGACAATATGATAGTGGTCAAAAAAATACCCTAAGGAGGGCTCAAGGTTCTTAACATGGAAGTGCTTCCATTTTAAGATGATACAGATATATATGTGAAGAAAAAGTATATATGTGAAAAAAAAGAGTTGTATATGTATAGGGAGTAACATCCGATGGGGAGTTACAAAATTTTGATGACTTTGGAGTTTTTGTCAAAAATGGCCAACTAATGTCAAAGGGGGAGATTGTTATCTCTATAAGATATTTTATTGTCATTAGTTTAGTCAAAGTCATGGAGTGAAGGAGAATCAGTCGGTAAAAGGAGATAGTCAAGTATAAGGCGAGTCGATAAAGCACACCGAGCTAGT
>MU227936.1:4653148-4671363 GCA_018584345.1 Thuja plicata | reverse complement strand
GCCCTAACTAAAAAAGTTTATGTTTCTCGTTTTCTACCAATTTCCAAAAAAAAAAAAAAATTCTTTATGGTGGTTACACGTACAGGAGAAAAAATCATGGAGGAAGAACTTGCATCCCTCAAAACCAAATTTCAAGATCTGGATGACAAATTTCTTGGCCTCACCCTTCAGCATTCAGGCATGAACCAAAACCATTATGGAGACGCTGGGTTCTCTTCTGGCAATTTTCGTGGACCAAAGCTTGATTTTCCTCGCTTTGATGGTACTGATCCGATGGGATGGATTTACAGGGCAGAATAGTATTTCAACTTGCATAATACTTTGGATAACAACAAAGTCCCGCTTGCATCTTTTCATTTGGAACATGAAGATCTTCAATGGTTCTGTTGGTACATCAAGGCTAATGTAGACCCAACATGGACAAAATTGTGCACACTCCTTTTGGAGTGCTTTGGCCCTAGTGCTTTTGATGACTTCACAGGAGCACTCACTAAATTGTGCCAAACAAGCATTGTAAGAGAATACTAGACAGTGTTTGAAAAATTAGCTAATCACACAGAGGGATTGTTTGATGAATTCTTCCGCAGTTGTTTTGTTAGTGGTCTAAAGGATGCACTTCGCTCTAAAGTAAAAATGTTTTGACCCACTACACTGATGGAAGCCCTTGGGTTAGCTAAGTTAGCAAAAGACAAGATTAGTGCTCTACAATGTTCCAGATCTAATTTTGTGCCATTCAGAAATATGGGTTCTCATAACCCTGAAGTCATGCCAGCTCCCAAAACTACTCCTATCAAGCACTTGTCTGAAACAGAGATGCGGGCTAGGTGAGAAAATTGGCTTTGTTATAATTGTGATGAGAAATGGTCCTGGGGCCGTAGATGTGTTCAGCAAAAGCTCTATCTCTTGGATGTGGATTCTCCACCTAAACTGGAAGAATATGTAGATGCTCACGAAACAATGGATGATGAAGTTGAGCCTCAATAGCCTGAACCTCCTTCGCCAGAAGCTCAACCAGAGATATCTGTCCATGCTTTGGCAGGAGTCACTACTCCACAAAGCATGTGGGTCTATGGTTTCTTCAAGAAGATCCCTCTTACTATACTCATTGATTCTGGTAGCACTTATAACTTCAATGACCCCCGAATAGCCAAACAGGCTGATTTCTTTGTCCAACCCTACTCTAGCTTTGAAGTCATGATTGCCAATGGGGGCACTTTACCTTGCAAAGGGAAATGTCGCAATGTGCATCTCTCTATTGGAGATTATAACATGCGCTCTGACATGTTTTCCTTTCCCTTAGGTGGTTGTGATGTGGTTTTGGGTGCTCAATGGTTACGCACTCTTGGCCCCATTCTATGGGATTTTGCTGAACTTTGGATGCAGTTTTCAGCCGATGGGCAACAACACACTTTGAAAGGCTTACAACCGGGGTCTCTCAACATCATCAGTTCACATCGTATGGAAAAAATTCTTAAGAAGAATTCACATGGTGTCATCGCTTAGCTCCATTCCATTCAGATGCAGCCATCAGCAGTCTCTAGTACTCCTGCAGATCTCCAACAAATTTTGGATAAGTATTCAGGTGTATTTGCTAAACCTTTGGGATTACCCCCTTCTTTCCCAGAGGACCACCGTATTTAGCTCCTTCCTGCTAGTGTTCCGCCCAACATCAGGCCCTACCACTACCCATTTCATCAGAAGACCAAAATTGAGATGCTTGTTCGTGACTTATTGAAGCAAGGTATTATTCGCCCTAGTACCAGTTCCTTTTCTTCTCCAGTTCTTCTTGTCCACAAAAAAGATGGGTCATGGTGACTCTGCATTGATTTCTAAGCACTTAATCATCTCTCTATAAAGGATAAGCTTCCCATTCTAGTTTTTGATGAACTTCTTGATGAGCTTCATGGGGCTCATTTTTTCTCCAAGTTGGATCTTCATTCTGGGTATCATCAAATTTAGGTTAATGAGGAGGATATATACCTAAAACAACCTTCCACACACATGATGGTCACTATGAATTTTTAGTCATACCCTTTGGCCTCACTAATGCTCCTTCAACATTTCAGGCAGTGATGAATAAAATATTTTGGCCATACCTCTAGAAATTCATTCTGGTCTTCTTTGATGATATCCTCATATATAGAAAAACTTGGGCTGAGCATCTCCATCATCTGGAGCTTGTAATGCAACTTTTCTCTGATCATCAACTCTGTGCAAAACTGTCTAAATGTGTGTTTGGCCAGGAGGAAGTGGAGTATCTCAGGAATATTGTTGCACACCAAGGGGTTCGAGTGGATCCTACAAAAATAAATGCCATGAAAAATTGGCCACATCCTAAAACTCTCAAGAGCCTTCGGGGTTTTTTGGGGCTGACTAGCTATTATCGCAAGTTTGTCAAGAATTACGGGAAAATTGCAGCACCATTGATAGCTATGTTAAAAAAGGATGCCTTTACCTAGACCGATGTTGCTTAGAATGTGTTTGAACAACTGAAACAAGCTATGTGCAGTACACCTGTTCTTGCTATGCCAGATTTTTCCAAGCCCTTCACTATTGAGAGTGATGCTTGCGGCAATGGACTGGGTGTTGTTCTCCTTCAAGATGACCATGCTATTGCATTCACTAGCAAAGCCCTTTCTAGTAAGAATCTAGCCCTCTGTACTTATGAAAAAGAAATGATGGCTATTTTGCATGTTGTACAGAAGTGGCGGCCATAAGTCTGAAATACTTCCTGGAACAACGGGTATCCTCCCCTACACAACAGAAATGGGTCAGAAAAATCATGGGGTATGATTATGAGATCACCTACAAGAAGCGTAAGGACAATATTGTGGTATATGCTCTTTCTCTCACATTTGATGATCAAGCTTCCCTTTCAGCTATTTCTATGCCAATTCTCAATTGGTTAGCATATGTTCAACAGGGCTATGTCAGTGACTCTTCTTTATCTCAAATCATTCACCAGCTGGCCAATAATCCTTCTGTTGTACCAAATTACTCTTGGGATGGTGCTTCTCTCTAATACAAGGGTTGTCTAGTGCTTCCTCAGAACCCAGATCTACAACAGGCTATTCTTTATGAACTCCATGCTTCTCCTTCGGCAGGGCACTCGGCATTCCTTAAAACTTATGAGCGAGCAAGGAAAAACTTCTTTTGGAAAGGAATGAAACAAATGATTCAACAAATGGTGGATGAATGTGATACCTACCAACACCACAAGGGTGAAACAACCCTCCTTCCTGGCTTACTAGAACCATTGCCCATCCCTACATGGATTTGGACTGATATTTCTATGGATTTCATTGAAGGGCTTCCTAAATCAGGTGGCAAGACAGTGATCTTAGTTGTGGTTGATTGTGTCTCTAAATATAGTAATTTTTGTGCCCTCAGCCACCCCTATACTACCTCCTTAGTTGCACAAATCTTTATGGACTAGATCTTCTGTCTTCATGGCTTCCCTTCTTCCATTATCTCAGATCGTGATGCAACTTTTACCAATCATTTTTGGACTGAACTGTTTCAGCAAACTGGCACCAAACTGAAGATGAGTTCGGGCTATCACCCACAAACTGATGGTCAAACCAAAATTTTTAACAAATTCTTGGAAACTTATCTTTGTTGCTTCACGTCTGAACAAAAACATCAGTGGGCCAAGTGGTTTCCTTTAGCTGAATGGTGGTACAATACCTCTTACCACACTGCCTCTAAAATGACTCCATATGTAGCAGTCTATGGTCAAGCACCTCCAGTGCTCCTTCCCTACACTCCCAGCAGCTCACCAGTCCAGGTAGTTGACATAGTTCTCCACACCAGGGATCAGATTCTTTGCACCTTATAGGATAATCTTCACATGGCCCGTAATCGAATGAAACAGCAAGCAGATCAACACCATTCTGAGCGCTCATTTCAAGTTGGGGATTTGGTTTTTCTTCATCTACAACCATACAAGAAATCCTCCCTGAAGCTTAAAGGGAATCATAAGCTGGCCCCAAAATTTTATGGGCCTTATAAGGTTCTGCAGAAGATTGGTTCAGTTTCTTATAAACTGGAACTTCCTCCTTCTTCCTGCATTCATCTAGTATTTCACGTTTCTTCTCTCAAGCAAGTTCTTGGTACCAATGTCAGAGCACAAACTGCTCTCCCTAAAATGGATAAGGAAGGATCCATTATCATGGAGCCTGAGGCAATCCTTGACCAGCGCACTCATCAGCTTCGCTCTCACTCCATTTCTAAGGTCTTGATTCAGTGGCACGGAATGCAACCAGAGGATGCTACATGGGAACCCCTTCTTCAGATTCAGCAACAATTTCCACACCTTAATCTTTGAGGACAAAGCTTTTTTTCTAAGAGAGAGGGGATGTTAGGAACCCATGTGTTCCTTCTGTTTATTTTGTTAGTGTAGTGTTGTTGGACGCATATGCTTTGTAAGTCATCCTGTGAGTATATTTTATTATCCCACATGCATAGGTAGTATTACTTTTCTAGATCGTACTTAGTATATAAGAGTAGGCTGAGGCCTTTGATGGACACAGACAAATTTATTGTCTTGAGCTTGCTCAAAGGAGGCTACCCCCTCGAAGTGGCTCGCAATCAATAGATTCATTTTGAGTTCTGCTATTGCTCTATATTCTGTTATTTCGTGCATTCTCACCATATTGTTGTAAGGAGGTTCCTCTCAATGAGGCTCCCTATACGTTAAAATCTAATTTAAACATTTTTTTGTGACTCTGATTCCTTTCACCCATCTACTTTTCTTCATGGTAGGTTTTTATCCTTTGATCTTCAAGGGTTCTAGTAGTATAGAGCATTGACTATTCCAAATCTTTCACTGCAAATGTAAGACTAAGAAAATGATGTGTGTTGCAAATCTTAGACATGGAGGGTTCTTGATAAATTTTGATGTGTTTAGAGGGATGATGAGCACCAATGAAGTTGGTGAGAAAATGATCAATCTTCACAATAAAAAAAATCCTATTTGGATGTGTTTTTGCTGCTAATCGAAATCTTGGAATGTGCTTTTTCTGGTTTGGTTTTTTCCATAATTTCATGTTACAGGCATATTATGCCATGTTATGATGAGATGTTGTATACTTGATTCAGATTTCTAATTTTGGGTTTTAGTGCTTCATTGGCTCATTCTTATTATTATTTTTTAATTTCATATTTAAGATCCTCTTCTAAAATATATATAGGGTTCACCTCTTGCCAAAAATAAATTCATATCTTAATTTTGATCTAGATTCCATGGAATTTAAATAAAGATTGTATTCTCACATGAAATAAATATAGTCTCGCATTGCTAAAGATTTGTGACTATGCATTAAAATGTTCATATTTACATGTTCATGTAAACCAATGATTATGTTAGCATATTTCCTGGGAAGCCTATAAATATTTGAAGTAATTTTTGAGTAAAAAATTTAGGATTAATATGTTGACTCTTCATTGAATATTTTAGTAATCATTTTAAAAATTGAAATATTGAAAAAAAAAATGTAAGTGAACAACACGTGATGAGTACTTTCATATTTACCATTTCTATAATATTTATCTGTGAGTTTATAAATTGTCATTTATAATATGGAAAAGGATTAATCTCATGAATAACAAGAAGAAAGGATAAAGTTCAATAAGACTTCTTTAATCAAATGATTTAATAGAAAATACTCACAATATTATGGACTACAAAAATATTCCTAAAAATAAAAGTACTTCCTAGAAATTAAAATTAAATGTATAATTTCTATATACAGATAAAGTATGGGAAAGTAGATTACAACTCAAGTACAAAGATAAAAATAAAACATAGATATAGTTTGATAGGATGAGCCTACATAAATCTATCCAACATCTTCACCAAAAAGAATAACTGTACAGTACATGGAATCCACCACAAAAAGAAAGACGAAGAAAGATGAAAACAATTCCCTTGATAATTAATGTTAACATATACCAAAAATATTGAAATTTAAACTGGTTGATGAAGAATTTCTCTGCTTACATGCTTATTGTCTATTTTCTATCACATATCTTTCTAATTATTAAACACATAAAAAAGAATACATAGAGAAGGTAGAAAAATGTAAATGGTCTTCATATGTATTTCACTCTTTTGTACATACTACAAGACTTTTGATTTTTTCTATGATTATTACCACATTTCTATTTGTCATATCTTACATGTACTTTGCTCCATGAATTTTCTTTAAAATATTATGATAATATATTAATAAAAAATTATTATCATTATATTCTTTAAATTTTCATTCCTCATAGATTTTCAAAATATCATTATTTCTTTTCATATGTGGGATCTTTTTGAAGACTTGTTAGAATTCTTAATAAACAAATTTACTCTACTCTTTCCATCATTATACATGTGTTAGAGCATGCATATTAGGTGCATTAAACAAACTTACATATGATGCTTTATTTAATTATGCACATGCTCAACAATATTTTGATACATATTATTATGCATAATTGAGCACATGTTTTCACATTCATGCTCTAGCTTAAGTTCACTTAGTTGAGCCTAAGATTTGGTTAGTCTAGTCTAATTAGGCTTTAGTTTGTAAATTGTACATATCATGCACTTTTAGTTTGCATATATAGGGTTTTTATAGAGCATATGATCTTTGCTTGGTCTCTTTTGTGTGATAGGTGTTTTTTCTTGCAGATGATCCTTCACTCATTTTGTTGTTTCATCAAATCCTACATGGTATTCAATCATAATCTTTGATCCTACATGATATCAAAGTGCCAAATATAACAAGATCTATTTGCATGCTTGATGGATCCAAGCTTGGGTATTTTCCCATCCACATTGGGTTTACTATCCAACATCTTCTCCAAAAAGAATAACTTTACAATACATAGAATCCACCACAAAAAGAAAGAGGAAGAAAGATGAAAAAAATTCCCTTGATAATTAATGCTAACATATGCCAAAAATATTGAAATTTGAACTGCTTGATGAAGAATTTCTCTACTTAAATGCTTGTTGTGTATTTTCTATCACATATCTTTCTATTTATTAAACACGTAAAAAGACTACATAGAGAAGGTAGATAAATGTAAATGATCTCCATATGCATTTCACTCTTCTTTACATACTACAAGACTTATGATTTTTTCTATGATTATTACCACATTTTTATTTGTCATATCTTACATGTACTTTTCTCCATAAATTTTCTTTAAAATATGAGGACAATATATTAAAAAAATTTATTATTATTATATTCTTTTTAAATTTTCATTCCTCTTAGATTTTAAAAATATCATTATTTCTTTTCATATGTGGGACCCTTTTCGAGGCTTGTTAGAATTCTTAATAAATATTTTTATTCTACTCTTTCCATAATTATACATGTATTAGAGCATGTATATTAGTTGCGTTAGAGAAACCTACATATGTTTCTTTATTTAATCATGCACAGGCTCAAGAATATGCTAATACATATTATTGTGCATAATTGAGCACATGTTTTGACATTCATGCTCTAGCTTAAGTTTACTTAGTTGAGCATAAAATTTGTTTAGTCTAGTCTAAGTAGGCTCTAGTTTGTATATCGTACATATCATGCACTTTTAGTTTACATATATAGGGTTTTTACAGAGCATATGATCTTTTCTTGGTCTCTTTTGTGTGATAGGTGTTTTGCTTGCAGATGATCCTTCACTTGTTTTGTTGTTTCATCAAATCCCACATGGTATTCAATCATAATCTTTGTTCCTACATGATATCAAAGTGCCAGATCTAACAAGATCTATTTGCATGCTTGATGGATCCAAGCTTGGTTATTTTTCCATCCACATTGGGTTTACTATCCAATGTCTTCTCCAAGAAGAATAACTGTACAATATATGTAATCCACCACAAAAAGAAAGAGGAAGAAAGATAAAAAAATTCCCTTGATAATTAATGCTAACATATGCCAAAAATATTGAAATTTAAATTGCTTGATGAAGAATTTCTCTACTTACATGCTTATTGTGTATTTTCTATCACATATATTTCTATTTATTCAACACATAAAAAACACTACATAGAGAAGGTAGAAAAATGTAAATGATCTCCGTATAAATTTCACTCTTCTATACATACTACAAGACTTATAATTTTTCTATGATTATTACAACATTTTTATTAGTCATATCTTACATGTACTTTGCTGGATGAATTTTCTTTAAAAGTTTAAGACAATGTATTAATAAAAAACTATTATCATTATATTATTTAAATTTTCATTCCTCTTAGATTTTATAAATATCATTATTTGTTTTGATATGCGGGACATTTTTTCAAGACTTGTCAGAATTCTTAATAAATAGTTTTACTCTACTCTTTCCATAATTATACATGTGTTAGAGCATGCATATTAGTTGTATTAGACAAACTTACAAATACTTCTTTATTTAATTATGCACATGCTCAATAATATTCTAATACATATTATTATGCATAATTGAGCACATGTTTTCACTTTCATGCTCTAGCTTAAGTTCACTTAGTTGAGCCTAAAATTTGGTTAGTCTAGTCTAATTAGGCTCTAGTTTGTATATTGTACATATTATTCACTTTTAGTTTGCATATATAGTATTTTTATAGAGCATATGATCTTTGCTTGGTCTCTTTGTATGATAGGTGTTTGGCTTGCAGATGATCCTGCACTCGTTTGGTTGTTTCATCAAATCCTACATGGTATTCAATCATAATCTGTGCTCCTACATGATATCAAAGTCCAAGATCTAAAAAGATATACTTGCATGTTTGATGGATCCAAGCTTGGGTATTTTTCCAGCCACATTGGGTTTAAACAAAATGTTCCATCTCATTCTCAACACCTAAGCATCTGAAGATCAATTGTCATTTTTTCAAAATCTGACCAGTTTAAAAATGGGGTCAAATGAACTAAAGGAATGAAAATTGAGGTGAAATCAATGGGTACCATGAAATCTAGGAACTTTGGCACAAAAAAATACATCACCCTTATGATAAGAAGGCCCAGTATTCCATAAACAAGTTAAAAAATCATCCAATTAGGACAACTTCACTCTAGCGAAAAAAAATTCAAGGGCACGTGTAACAAAGAACTACATGGTCTTAATTTTCTAATGGAGTTGTGTGTGCTGGAAAAAAAATTCTCCATAGGCTTGAACAATAGTTTGCCAAATATTTTGTAAAATATTTAATAAATTTTTTAGTAATTTGTTTTGGAAGGTTTTAAAATCTCTTCAAAAGGGACAAGCACATACATGTGCTAATGTAGGCATGTGAAGGTGTACCAACAAGTACGTTAAAAGTGCCCCCACATTCCATTAGTAGTGGCCCCCAAATTTATATCCTACTAAAATTAGCGAGACCATTGCTCTTATTACCAAAAGATTCTTCATAATATTGTAGGATAGACAATATATTTAGTTTGAATATATTAAAAGTCAGAATAGAATATTCTAGCTATAGAATTCCAACAAATATTTTTTTCCCAACAAAGGAATATTCAGACAGGAAGCATATTCTACTTACAGGTTGATGGTCATCAAATGTTTTCTTTATAGTCTCAATTGACTAGGTTGACTCTCTTTGCCACAAAGAGAAAGAGTTGTTTCTTTTACCATAACTATATCATACAAACTCTAAATTGAGAAAATCATATATCATTGGAAATTTGATTCCAACATTGATATTTCTAGTGTTTCACTTTTTTGAGATTCTTCACCAACTATTTGTACTAGGAGTCCAAATTCATGGTTCTTTTTCGGAGATGCAGAGCCATGACTTGAGCAAATAAATTCTTTTTTTTTTTTTACTTCCACACATCATTAGAAAGCTCTCAAATTCCTCTATACAAATCTTAGGTTATTCTCTACATATTTTTCATCAGGTACATAGTGATATTAGATTCTTTTGTTTCTTTATTTTTGTGCTTTCTTGGCTAGCACAATTGTACTTGAGAGTTATTTTTTTCTTGTTGTGGGGGAAAAATCATTTGAGTTTTCTGATACCTCTGATGACATAATTTTTTCCATTAGTAAGAAAAGAGAAAACAATTGTTATGAATCATTGGCTACACTACACCGAAAGTCAGGTTTCAGTTTAGACTAAAAGTGCAAAGTAAAGGGAAACCTGACGACACAAGCTTTGCAATGTAAACTGAAAGTTAAACACAAAGATGATAGAGAGGAACCCGATAAGTAGGTTACACTATAAATCGAAAGAAAAAATAGAGAAACCCAACAGCAAGGGAACCCGACAGATAGTTCAACAAATGAACACCGAAAGTCAATTATATCCTGAGAAAAGTGGATCTGACTTCCACGTCAGATAAAATAGTTATATTCTATTTTTAGAGTTTTTATTTTTTTCAAAACCATTTCTTGAGGAAAAAGAAACATAATTGTAATTGTTTTATTCTAACTGATTAAATACATGCAAACTAGGAGATCAAGGTCAAGTTGTAAACCTTTGATCATAGAGTTATTTTTGTAATACGTGAAACTAAATTAGGTCAATCTATGTTATAAGTAGATGTTTTAATCATTCATTTGACATGGATGAGAGGACTATTTTAGCCAACAAGCACATCTATGGCTCAGACTAAGATTTTCAAGAAGCAGAACAATAAAAGATGAATTTGGTTATCAAGAACCAAGAACCAAGGCTACCGAGAAAAAAGAGGTATTAATCAATCACATTAGGTGATACTTTGTACATGTAAAACTTTAATGGATATGTAATCAGAAATTGTAGATTGCATACACTCAGGTCAATGAGAATTTTTTTCTGCATTCTAACAAGTGTAGCAAATAAAATAAATCCTTTCAAGAAAGGTGGATTTAACAATCCTATTGTAAATCTCTTAACCGAGTGCACACTAAGCAGTGTTGCTAAATCTCTTAATAGAGTAGACCTTAACCAGTCTCCACATAATACTCCTAACAGGGTAGATCATCAGAAGTGATCAAATTTTAAGCCTTAACCGGCCCCTTCCAATCTGCAGATAGTGAAGTTTTTGTGGGTGTCATCCCCACCGTAGTTTTTACCTTCTAACAGGGGTTTTTTGCATTACCATATCTTGTGTTATGTTTAATTGCTTTCATAAATTTTTCTATGAATGTCTATATACAATTAAGATTATGAATTGATATCACATGCATAAAGAAAGAACAACATATAAGATTGGTAAATCAAAGATTTGATTACATAAGGTTAAAGGTTAATTAACTAAAAGTTTTTGAGGTACTGATTCACCCCTCCCCGCTCAGTACACACTTCCCATTATTTACAACAATTCGTATCAGAGCTAGATCTCTTATTTGGAAATTTTAAATACTTAAGAGAAAAGATCATACAATGGAGAAGTACATGCTTGACAAGAGTATTGAGAATCAGAAGCTATAAATTCAAATTTTCTATGAGCAATATAAAGAAGCTAGAATCAAGATGAGACAACTGCTATATGAAAGAAGTATTATGGAATCTCGCTCTAATGAAACAAATTACCATGAAGTAGAGATACCAGATCTATTTGATTCTTTAGGATCTACAACTAGCAAAGCATCAGACACATCAGAAGAAAGCATCACAAGTCTGAATAAAATTAATCAACATCTAGCTAGACAAGTAAAATCTCTGCAAATCGGTCAAGACACATAGATGGTAAGAATGATTGATGTCATGAAAAATGCTCAACAAGATGAGAAAGAAAGAACACTAGCTATTGATGATAGAAGGAAGATTACTGAAAAGCTACAAGAGAAAGAGTCAGAAATACAAAGACTTATAGAATATCATCATGAGATCACAAATGAGATTATTCTTATGATTCAAGAGGCAAACAGGAGGAATATAGAACTCACTGAAAGAATAGAATTAGCGGTGAGCTAAAAGAAGAAAATGAAAATCTGAAAATGAAAATCTGAAACATGAAGTAAGAATTCAGCAACAACATAATTAAATAATCAAGAGAGCTGAAGAAAGCAACAAAAGGATGCATGATTTTCTTGATGGCAAAGGAGAGCCAGCAACAACACCAGACTAGGCTGTACCGAGAATGGAGAATCACAACCAAGCTAATCCAAAGAATGTCTATGCAAATCCAAGACCAAGAAAGCTGACATGCAATCACTGTGGAAGGCAAGACTACACATCAAATATATGCAGGATAAAAATGAAAGGTATTCCTAAATCCACATCTTCATTTATAGGAATTTATTATAAATGTAACAAGAAAGGACATAAAACATACGAATGTAAATCTAAGGTAAAACAACCAAAGAAGGAAACCTACATGGACAAATACTATCCTACTTGCAAAATGAATGGGCACACATCTCTTGAATGCAGGAAGAAGAAAAAACAAGCATGGAAGCCTAAAGGTCAAGAAACTGCCTATCAACCGAAAAGAGTCGGTAACCAATATGTTTGGGATTAAAATACATGGAAAAAATATACATCATGTGGAAGATTTGGTAACATAGTTGTAAACTGTATGAGACAATGGACAAGAAATTCTAGGAGCTGGACTAACCCCAGAATGGCATGTTTACACTATCATAAAGTTGGTTATCTAAAGAAAGACTGCACAGACTGAAAGACAACGACCAACACCTTTTCCAATGGAAACACCATTGAAGACATTAGGAAGATGAGAAACAAAATGTGGAGGAAACCTACAAACACTGATGAAGCTGGACCGAGCATTGCAATTGGTGACACCTTATCCAATGGATCTGGTGATATCACCACCCCCACCTAAGAATAACAAGTAAGTATGGAATTGCATTATACCAAGTTATATTTTTCATCAGTTCCATTATACATAGTTAAAATACCAAATTAGCATGATTAAAGATGCACTATGGTATTACTTGTTATAATTTTGCTAAATAAAATCTCATCATTCAATACATACTAAAATGCATTGGTGTACATACAAAGATAATTTGTCTATACTTACCAAGATGTGTCGATTAAAACATAAAGGCTAAGTCGCTAGTGTAAACTTAGATCTGTCGATAATCATATGAGTTGACAATGTTGTCTTCGCCATACACCAAAATCCATCGGTAAACGTAACAAGTTAACAGCTCCCCCAAAGCATCGCATTATCACTGGGAATATTACTGTGTATCACCTGATGACTCTGTCTTCACACACTGAGAATTGGTTGAGCATTAATGACTCGAATGACTTGACTTAGGTCAAAGTCTATAAATAGACAATGGAAGGGTTTCATTTTTCACTAAGCGATTAGAGAGAAACTAGAGCACAAAGCGACAAGATTGCAAAGTGACTCTAACCCGGTTCAAAGCACTCCAAACAGATTCCTAATAGCTATAGAGGATGAAGTAAGTAACGGAGATAACTGAGAACTCTAATTTCATTTATGGGAAAAAGCCCTAATTTCAGAAATGATGACAACTACATCAAGAACCGCTAATCTCAAGAATGATAAAAAGAATAAGGTCAACCTAATCAAGAATTCAACCTATGAGGAACCTCATTTTAAATATGTCCTAAGGTTGCTTCAAAACCTGACAATACTGGTGCATTCTCCTGAATACCAACTAGGGTTTTTCTTGTCGAAGACGTGCGAGCATAGATACATTGCAAGATTCAAGAAATAGGAGACCTGGAAGTTGAGAAAGCTTTCAAGAATCTTCACAATGATGATGGAACTATCAAGGAAGAGCATAATAATATTGAGGTAAAAGGGCTCACAAACGCCCTACGGTTCCCAAAGGACTTCAAGACCGAATGGATTCGGTTAGTACTAAGCAAGATACATGACCAAAAATTATGGTTGGATGAGCCAAAAACAATAACCAGGGATGTTATAAATGTTGTCACTGGTTATCCCATAACTGATAAGGTAAAGTCACTAAAACAACTGCCTAAAGTTGAAATTGAGAAGAATGCACCAGAAACATGGGATGGAAGAGGACTAAAGGTATCCACCATCACCAATGATGAATTAAAATTTGGAGCATGTGTCTTAGGATACAAGTTCTTTTAGGCTAGCAGGATGAACAACATTGGCTCCAAAGCAGTCGATACAACATACAAGATTGTCAAGAAGGGACTGCAGTTGGATCTATTAGAACTTCTGCTAAGACAATTGGATGAGAACATGAAGACAATAAGGAATGCAAATTCCAACTCATGTAAGCTTGGATCACTCATCATGTGCCTATTTTTCTATTTCCAAGAATATTTCCCATCTATAGGAAATGTCAAAGTGGGACACTACAAGACCAAGGACCATACAGATTAGTGAGTTCGTAAAATCACTAGGAGACAATTTTGAGTCAGTCAGCGATGAAAATTTTGCTCAATTCAAAGATAGAATGTAGAAGAGAGTAAGGATTCTAGAATAGTTAATAGAAAAGTTCAATACTGACATATGTTTTATGGTAGACATTGACTACACATACATCAAGCCATTTGTACCAAGGACAACATGGCTAGCACCACTACATTATGAGGTGAACATAGATCAAGCATAAAATGCTATTGTGGCATCGATAAATGAACCATTGGACAAATCAAAACCCAAGTTTGGAACTTATGAAGAAGCTAAAGAAAGGATTATAGCTGGCTTAGTTATGAAGAAGATTGATAGGAAGAAAGACAAGATGGTTAAGAACTTGAAGAAAAAGCTATCATTGAATGAAGAGGAAATTGAATAGAAAGAAGAAACTGAGGGTCAGTCACCTGTCGGTCAAGCTGAGAAGGAGAGTGACTCAGAATCCAGAGAGTCAGATACACCACTACCTCCACAAGCAAAGAAACCTAGGACCACTGGTGCATCCAAGACCACGAGTCAGATAGTAAAGGATGCAAGTCCTTCATCGATAAAGAAAGGTCAAGTAAAGACCTAAAAAAGAAAAACTCAAACCAAAAATTCCAAAGCACCAAAGAGGAGAAGGGAATTTATCCTAACCAAGGAAGATATCAAAGATACTCAGGAGGATGAATCTGTCCAAAAAGAAAAGAATAAGATTCCTCAAACTATTGATGAAGTATGTGCTTCAATTATCAAATTAGGAACAATAAATGATAGAAAGATTAAGAAATGGCTAACATTGGATCCCGAGGATCAAAATAAAATTGAAGAGGCAATTATCAAAATAATGTGTATATTCAAATATATTCCAATACAATTGGTA
The DNA here is from genome assembly GCA_018584345.1 of Thuja plicata. Lineage (NCBI taxonomy): Eukaryota > Viridiplantae > Streptophyta > Pinopsida > Cupressales > Cupressaceae > Thuja > Thuja plicata. Next base: position 4,656,186 of record MU227936.1, on the reverse strand, counting down.
GATAATATGCCAAAAGAACTTTAGGATAGATTATCGGCAAGATGGACATTTGCTTTACACTCTGAGAAAGAGATTAGGGAAAGAGTCCTAGTATCTGTCATGCCTCCTGAATCTAAAATGGAGGAAATTGAAGAGACAATGAAGAATCAATCCAAAAGGTTCTCACCAAGTTGAGAGCTTATCAAGTACTTCAAGGACATCTACTTGAACTAGACAGGAAGAGTGAGGCTGAATGGAGAAAGATACTTGATATACCTAAAAAGGATACAATTACCAAGCCACAAATTGCTCTTACCAAAAATAAATAGAAAAAAGATGACTCTCTGGCTAAACCTAGCCCAAAGAATATCTTTATAATGAAACTGAGGATATCACAATATTAGAATTGGACAAAGAAGAATTGAACACTACAGGAAACAAGGATATGGACATTGTAGATGAAACATGGTTGGATAATACAATCATTGATATTACCGGAGATCCTACAGATGAGATTTAGAAAGATGAAGATGTCACTTTTGTCAAGCACCAAACCAACGAACATGACACTACAACAGAATCAACACAGATAGACACACCAAGATAGATACCACTATTGGTACAAGCTATCAACATTATCTTTGAAAAGGAGAAATCACCAGAGAAGGAAGAAAACATACCCGAGAATAACGATAATGATGAACAAAAAGATACATCTGATGAAAAGAAGGATACAACCAATTCAAATAGGTAGTCATTGGTGGAGAAAAAAAAGATGGACATATTACAAAAAATGATGCACAAATTAAAGATACAGATGAAGTGAAAAAAGATAAAGTTGAACAAGATAAGACAATTGATATTACACTGAAGGTAGATAAGGATACGTCCTCAGAAAACCGACATGCAAACACTGAGTAATAAGAAAAAGGTACCACACCATAGAAGCCATCAAGTAGCACATGAGACCAAGAAAAGAAGTTGGATATGGTTTTACATACAAGTGCATCAAAAAAGAAGAAGAAAATAAAGAAGAATAAGTTGGAGGTCACACTTGATGAGATCATAGAAATATCAATGTGTGATCCAATTACTTTAGATTTTGAATCACTCCAAGAATATGGAGAAATTTGTCAAAGGAAAGCTTTGCAAGAAAAGCTTAAAAAGCAACACTGAGACTCCTTTGTAATGGAAGCCACAAGGGATATCTTAAAATAGATAGTTCCCAACATAGATGTTGATCACAATGCACCTATCTTAGATCAACTTTCCATTCTCACCAACGTCATCACAACATAGAATGTGGATGCAGAAAAGGTGATTAAGGAATGAGAAAAATAGAAGTTCCAATTCAAATTGATAGAAAAGATCATCCAAGAAGTGACAGAAAATAAGGTAAAGCTTTCAGAATTAACAAATGAATTAGATCCAATCATTACTGAAACTGTTTCCTTAATTCAAAAGCTATGCACTTTGGAGAAATTCACAAAGGATAATAATGATAAGATTGCAAAGATCGATTTCGATCTAAATGTAAGTGCTCAAAGTCTAACCATAGATGGGAATGCAATGAAATTGCATTATGAGAAGATAATTGAAATCAAACGGTTAAGACAAGAACTTTGGGAAGTAGAATCACAGTTTCGAGAAGAGGTTACCGAGATACAAGCTCAACTTTTACTGAACCTTACACTTCTGCAACAACACATAAGTTCATAAAGATAACTAATTTCCACTCCTGAGATGTCCATAGAAGACAACATCTACGACATGCATGCTAGGATCACATTAGAGAATATGGATCTTGAGAATTTAAAGGAGAAATGGGAGAAGATGATGAAGGAAATGAAGACCTCTCACTCACATTTTTTATAAGCTATAGGTATACACCTTTGCCCTTATTATCAAAAAAGGGGGAAACGGAAAATGAGATTTACAGAGCATATAGAAAAAAGGGGAAAAGGAAGAGATAGTATAAAGATAAGTTTACATACACATATACTATACTATACCGACATATTCATAGGGGGAGTCATGAAATGACTAAGTAATATACATTGTGTACATACTATAAATCTTTAGTATTTTGCACATATCATTTTTTGATACTAATGTCAGAGGGGGAGATTGATGACATAAGTTTTTCCATTAGTATGAAAAGAAAAAACAATTGTTATGAACCGTCATTTACAGTACACCAAAATTCAAGTTTCAGTTCAAACTGAAAGTGCTAAGTAAAGGGAAACCAGGTGACACAAGTTTTGCAGTGTAAACTGAAAGTGCAACCCGAAGATGATATAGAGGAACCTGACAAGCAGGTTACACTATCAACCAAAAGAGCGGAAATAGAGGAACCTAACAACAAGGGAACCTGATAGAAATTTCAATGAAGGAACACCGAAAGATAGTCAAACTGATTTGAAAGAAAATTGAGCATTAGACACCGAAAGTCAGTTATATCCCGAGAAAAGTGGATTTGACTTCCACGTCATATAAAACTGTTATATTCTATTTTTTAAGTTTTGATTTTTTTTAACCATTTCTTGAGGAACAAGAAACATAATTGTAATTTTTTTAATCAGTCTAACTGATTAAATACATGCAAACTACGAGATCGAGGTCAAGTTGTAAACCTTTGATCATAGAGTTAGTTTTGTAATATGTGAAACTAAATTAGGTCAATCTGGTAACCAGACATAATAACCCTGCCAAAGTAACCTTGGAAACAATAACCCCACCATAATAACCCAAGGACACAATAACCCAGGATCACAATAACCCATGGACAAAATAACCCATGGTCAAAATAACCCGTGGACAAAATAACCCATGGTCATTTTAAATCAAGTTAATATGCTAAAAAGGGGATTGTGAGGCACCATAGAGGATATTTAGGTCATTTTTAGACCATATATCCATTATATAGCCCTAAAATTGTACACACTCAAGTGGTGCACTTCTCTAAACCATTGCTTCCAAGAGGATCCATGGATTGGAAACCTTGAGAAATCGGTTTAGAGCTCCCTAGGCATGGAGTGCAAGGCTATTTTGAGTATTGC